>JADLZK010008008.1:0-312500 GCA_015847255.1 Hyparrhenia diplandra
ATATTCCCAACACTTAAGACGTACAAACAAGCTCCAAGGAAATTAAATAAGACACTAGAAGAAGATGCAATTTATATCAAGAAGAAGCTTGCACAACTTCCACCGTAGAGAGAAAATTTGTTTCAAAGGGAAGAGTTCTCTCAAGAACACGGAGAATCATGGGAAGAATATGAAAAATCATGAGATGAGTATGAGAAGGATAGATGCAAGAAAATTTGGTCTTTGGTACAAGAAGCTAGAGCAGAATTAGTAGCTAAGGAGATGGGGATTCCTATACCTGGACCAACCACTCCAAAGAAGAGTCCACCAGCTAAGCTAAAATGGAGAAAGAAAAAGATATCTCCCAGTTCACCATCAGAAGAGACAAATGTAATCATCAAGTACCACCAATCGTGACAACTGACGTACCACGGGAGTAAAGAGTAGAACTAGAAGTCTTGTTCGAGGACTTTAATCACCGAACCCTCACCGAAAGGTAACTTTCGGTAGTTATATATATTTAATTCCTAAGCATTGCATATTTATCTTTCCATATCATGTTTATCTTTAGCATCATATATCTGCATTAGAAAACAACAAAAATATTTTGTGCTTTGTTTTGATAAAACTCTAAAGCCCCATGTGAGTAACCTCAAGGTTCACCACTTAAGGACTATTTGCTGTGGTGGCTTAAAAATAAAAATAAAGATGCATGCATAAGTTCTTTATCATTTCTTGCATAGAAAAATAAAAATCCAAAAATATATCTATGCTGCTGATTAATTAACTAATCCCGTGCAACCCGAGAGCAATGTGGTTAACCTCCTAACGCTTAATCAAGTTTCACTAGCTTTGTTGTCTATTTGAGTTCAGCAGATTTCCAGGACAAGAGATATGATAGGCGTATACGGTGTCACCATCTACCTCAACTTCCTCATCATCAAAGACTACACTTCAATCCAGCTTGGGGAGTGCACCCCCAGTTATCCCGATAAGTATCTCTACCACTATCTATATTACTATATACTATTAGCTATATAATTAGTTTGCTATGAGTCTAGTCTTGTGAAGTATAGTCGTGTTAAAAGAGTCTTTTGTTATAGTGTGAAAATAAATAATCAAGAGAGAGTGTACACCAGTTTGCTTATGCTCAACTAAAATGAACCTTAAAAATCGCCAATATGGAGATGATGAATAGTTGCTCTGCTGTAATTCCTCTCTAGTACCTAGCTTTCAAGCTTAATTTCTCTTGAGCTTTAAATGCAAAAACTGCTTTGACTTGAGATTTTCTCTAAACCTAAAACACGTGGGTTGCGATGCTTGCTCTAAAGTCTAGGTAATTGACGGATATGATATATGAAAGTCGATTTTGCTATTGATCTTACTCCTAGTGACACTAGATTTACGGAGATTTATTTTGAAAATTTAATACACATGATAAGTTTCCTGTGTGACAAGAGTGTTGAACCTCCTACCACAGCCATATATACATGCCTCATTAGATTAGGAAGACCTTTTCCATATATATATAGGCTGCCTACTTTGCATTGAGTTTGTTCAATCTTTGTCGACCCTTAGAAACTTGTCATGCTGATCATGTACACTCCACCACCATTCCCTCACATTACACTCATCCATATGCTATTTCCAACTTTGGAAGTACACATCCACAAACTATCCATCATATACACCCATCATACATCCACCAAAAATGTTCTACTCCTATCTGGGATAGAGCAACCAAAAATATTCCCTAACACCCATCCATCCATTCATTGCTAGTCAACATCTTACAAAAGCTCCATTACATTTATCTATCTCTAAAAAGTTATTGCAAAAAGAGATTTGGGTTGTAGTTAAAAAAATAGAGAGAAGAAAAAGAAAAAAGAATAAAGGAGAGTTGAAAAATGGACAAGTGTAAAGCTAAAAACAATGAGTACTTAGATACTCACCTCTCCATAAAAGAATAAAGAAAAAGAAAAGATACGACCCAGGTCCTAGTATGATATTCCAAGATTCCAAGAGAGAAGATTACTCAAAGGAGCATTTGTAGAATTAGTCTTTCCCCTCATATCCCACTCACCATATCTATCCTATTCTTTCCACCATACACATGCACCACTTGATCAGTGTGACTCGTGACTTTGGATCCATTGCTTGAATTTACAATATATGCTTAGTAAGTAGAATTAGTTTCTCCCACCTAGAGCTCCGGATATAAGCCATAGATATAGGGTGAGAGAAAAGAAGGCATAGTGTCCTAATGCCTTAACCAAAAATACCACATATTATGAGAGAAAGGCAAAACAACCGTCTTTGCCTTAAGAGAGGATCCACAAATACCACAAATGAGAGACTTGATAGGGTCACAACAAAAAAGGAACTTTGAGTTTTATTTTGAAAACTTGCAAAAAAACTCCGGAGGGATAGTCTAACGAAGAGTTTGAAATATAGTGCTTGACTAGATTGTTCTATCTTTCAATTACCCAAGATTGAAGAAAAAGCTATAAGCTCCAAGGTGAAAGGTAATATGGGTAAGTTGAAGGTTAGAGTAGTTTACTCTTATCTAGAAAGAGAATTCTGAAAGCATGTGTACTTTTAAGGTGTGAAAGCGTTGCAGCAACTCCTGATCCAACATAAGCCTTGCTAGGGACTATCAAGAGGTAAGCTTGGGGGTGTTGTTGACACTTGTTATAGCATAATATTACTAGTCAACTAAACATGAAATAAGGGCTTAAAAACAAATAACAACATAGTCTAGGGTCTTAACTGACATATTTCCACAAGTTTTGGTATTTTATATCTTTACAGGGACTAAACAGATAAAAGCAGATGAAACAGTGAAAAGCCCAGAGATTACTTGCCATATGAAGAAGAGACTTGACCGTGAAGTAATCCAATCCAAAAAGTGGACTAAAACATTCTAGAAGATACCAGAAGACACCACCTGGAAGGTGGGACCCGAGGTCATAGACCCGGGGCGTCGCCGAAGGAATGGCCCCCGGCGACCGCTGTGTGGGTCCCACCATTCAGCCTCACATTTTTATGTCGGTTTGTAACCGCCATTGGGATGAGATCTACACCATTATTCAAGGTCGGTTTGATCCAAGGGCTTCTGTTCATCGCCTAGGGCTGTATAAGCATACCCCCTGCCCCTTGGGCTAAACCGTAATTCATTGTAATTCATACCTATCATTATTCATCTAGTCTCATTAGTAAAGACCCAAGTCTAGATACTAAGCCCTAGTCCCTCATAATAGAGCATTAGCCTACCTAGTTAGATCTAGAGGAAAGCAAGCTTGTCTTGATTCCTGATAGTCAAGAAGTAGCGGGAGCCGAGCTTCTCGTGGCTTCTCTCTTGTATTCACTCTTGTAAGTATTCGAGTTGGAGTACAATTGTTATGACTCTATTCTATTTAATGATTATATTCTTAGTGATATGTTTCAATGTCTATTATGATTATATGCTTAGTATAGCTCGATTGCTTTTATATTCAAGCATTGAGTCGTATAGCACCTGCTTAGGTGTACACTTTGTGGGTGGTAAGCAATGTGTAAACGTGGTGTTTATACAACGTTTGCCTGCGACTGCACCCTATATTCCGGGCCGTGTGGTAGATCGCGGGAGTGGCAAATCTATTTGAGTCCTTTGTAGTCCACCCCCCGAATGTAGGACTAGTGGAACGATATTGCTATGATGATCTAGTTTCACTCCTGATCTTTCTTAGTAATGTTCACAATGTGTAGATATATTGCCTTCTTGCTATGATTACTAGGTGTACTACACTAATCTTAGTATACATTGACATATGATTATGAATAACATAGGAATATTCTGTCTACTCTCTCTATAACAAGTTAATAGCCGTTATGATACTATTGGCCGACCATTATCTTAGACTTGGATATTTATCATTGATTATCAATTATTTATCTTTACCAATTATATATCTTTATTATGTGACTTACCTCGTATAAGTATTGTTTGAGGATATGGCTACTCTGCATTATCATCGTTGCAAGTGAATCTACTAAATCACCTAATAAATCATTGTTCCCTATCTCTCTTTCCTTCCATAGCTACCCCTTCCTTGTGGTAAAATATAAATACGATACCGGGGATAGACTCCGGTGAAGTGCTACAAGTGGTGATTCTATCCGGCGCTTGCGATATATCATATTCATAATTATTCTATAGATTACAAGGCATATCAAGAATACCATGCACGTATTTCTTAGAGCTTTCTTTGCTAGGGTGACATGCACTAGTGCGTAGGCAATGCTTAGAAATGTATGGTATACCTCTTGTACCTATCCTAGTGAGATTAACTCCACTATGGATAATGTTGCAAAAAGCATACACACCATAACTAACACCGTCTAACTCTCTCATTGACTTTAACTAACATTGGAATGTGAGATTAACTCCACATCCAAGCTAACACATTAGATAGATACCATTAATACATTTCTTTTCGCCTTCCTAAATTGGATCGTGTTAGAAATGTCAACATTGATCAATCAGTGCAGTTTAGTGGAGGTCTTTGTCCAAATGAAGTAATTAAGATAAAATTTTGTTAGGGGAAATTCTGTCCAATTAAAAGCAACCTCGATAATCTTTCTTTTGGACGACTAACCCCTCGAACGACTACGTTGGGATGGCTAATTCCTAACTTTTTGCTTTAACACCTCCACTAGTCTCTTGTTTTTGTTTTGTGTGCTAATATTTTGCGGGATGAGTTTTTGGAAGGCCTTTGGCAGCAAGAGGTCATCGAAGCGTCTCGAATCCGGGGAGTCATCTAGTATGAATCCTTCGAGAGATGAGCTATGAGCCGAGCAAGATGTGCGCCCACATCCAGCCCCCTTTGCAACAAGGAGATTGACTTCGAATCACATCTCAAGCTTTATGAGGGATATGAGAAGCAAAAGGTACAATGATCTAAAGAAACGTAAGTTTACTCACACTCCCATTCTTGACCCCGTCCTTCTAGAACAAACAGGTATGAATGCTGAATTTGCTCGATTTTTTTCGCTTTTTGGGATGGGGATCTTTTGCAAATATCATAGAACAAGGTTCTAAGCTTTTGACCCTAGAATTTCTTTGCACCCTTAGATTTGCTCACAAGAGGGGGTGACATTTAGACTTTTTGAGAGGAGTATTCTCTTTCTTGGAGAGGTTTGAGTGATGCCCTTGGTTTTTCTACAATCATGCACCGGACCACGACTCTTGAAGATTTTTAACCCGATAACTGTATGGAAGGATTTGTCAAACATGGACACTTTTGTAGAAGCAAAGGCTAGTGACTTAGATTTGCCCACCTTCCGTTTCTTTCATAAATGGATCCTTTTCACTTTGGTACATAAGAATGAAGGAAACAATGTTAGGTTGGGGGAATTATAGTTGATTTATGCAGCCATAAAGAGAACACAACTTTCACCTGTGTCCCTTTTAGACATTGGATGGGTTTGCCAACTATCTTAGGACCGGTTAGCTGCACATCCCTTGTCATAAGAATTGCAAACTACTTAGGCCTTTTTGGATCATACTACTCAGATAACTTACATAAAGGAAGAGAGGCCTGTTGTTGGTTTTAATTTCTTTAGCAAGGGGCATATCTTGAAGAAGAAAGGAAGTACCTATGTCATGACGCATGCTACTATTGGTGAGATTCGGTTGCCTAACCCCGAACTCTCCATATATCGTGTGCAATCCTATCTTTTGAATGTGCAGGCACAGCCAATTAACATGCAGAGGACCATGCCATCTCGTCAGGCAACCGCCCATGATCCAATTTGGACAGGTGCAGATCCTCTACCATCACAAGCCAACTACAGCCGAGTTGATCAATCTCCTCAATCTTCACAAGGAGGACCAAGTGAATATGAGGATAATGCACACATTCGTCGAGAAACTTACCGTGGAAGCGGCTACTTCTACAACACGCCAGGTACCTCGCAACCCACTCCAAATTTCGAACCACCTCGTAATTCTTTTGCAGGATATGGACAACACGATGCGTACACGCTACAAGGGATGTACACCACCATCCAGAACATGAACCATAATCAGAACACCTACTTTCAAGAGCAGAGAGATTGGAACGCCTCCGAACAGTCGAACATCACCAAAGATAAGAGAGACCCTTGAGCAAAAGGTCCGATGAGATCAATACCTCGACCGACGCGCGCCCGTGGGTAGGCCGCTGAACCACTACATTACCAACTAGCTTGGGGAGGTTACCCCCGTTTAGCCAGGTAAGGCCCTATGACCTGTACAAGGGATGTACACCACCATCTATTTATTATATTTATATATATACATAGGTTTGTTTAGTTTGTTTGTTTTGGTTTGGTTTGTTAAAAAATGAATAACAAGAAAAATCGAATAAAAAGAGTGTGTATAATTAGTTTGTTTTTAATTGGTTGCTAAATAAACTAAAGTGGTAGCTACCTTTGAGCGTGGAGATGATGAATAGTTACTCTATTTAATTTTCTTACAAGTACCTATCATTGGTTTGGAATTCTCCCATGTTATGGATAAAACTGTTTAGACTTGAAAATTTGCCTTGAGTTTGAAATTTTGTGGGAGCATACACCTAAGCTAATCTAGGTAATTGGCGGATATGATATGAGATAGTCCGAGCTGCTATTTATCTTACTCCTAGTTTCACTACATTCTGGAGGTTTTGATTTGAAAATCTAAAAATTTGCATGATGGGTTTCCTATATGACGTAGAGAGTTCTAAATTCCTACCACAGACCATATACATGCATTTAGATAGGAAAACCTTTATCATTTACTACTTGCTTAGTGTTGAGTTTTGTCAAGCTTTGTGACCCTTGGGAACTTATCATACAATTCTCCACACAATTCCACCATATACGCACCACTCCACATATATGCACTACTTCTACCCTCGGAAGTGTACCACCCCTTCATCCATTTTGCTAGCCATCTAAAAAATGTTTTACTCCTACTCTGGGGAGTAAACACCAAAAATATCTTTCTCATCCCCATTATTTCTCAAAAAACCCATTCATGCTCCATATATTTCATTTATCTCTCAAATATACGTGTTGACAAAAAAGAAGAACTTGGGGCAATGCTAAAAAAAAAATAATAAAGAGAGTAAAAAAAAATGGACAAGTGTCCGACAAATGAAAACAATGGGTACTTAGATGCCCGCCTCTCTCGATTAAAAAAAAAGAGAAGAGAAGAAAGAATAAAGCTAGCCCAAGTTCTCTTTTATGTCTTTCCAAATTCCAAAAAAGAGAGGTCAATTTCTTTAAAAGGAGCATAGTAGAATTAGGATCATTATATCCCATCACCACTATATATCCACCTCACAAATACATTCCATATACCCACATTGTATGACTTGTTCCTTTGGATCCATTGTTTGACTTAGCAATATATGCTTTGCAAGTATGTATACGTTGTTTCCCACCTATGAGCCCCAGATATAAGCCTTATTAGATAGGTTGAGAGAAGGCATGATACACTTGTCATGTTCCACAAATACTACATATTATGAGAGAAGGTAACCACATCATTGCCTTGGTGAGGATCCAAAAATACCACATACTGAGAGACTTGAAAGGGTCATACAATGGAAACTCTGAGTTTTATTTCAAAAATTTATAAAAACTCCAGGATAAGGTGAAACAAAAGAGTTTGAGACATAGTGCTTGACTTGATTGTTCTATCTTTCAATCACCCAAGATCTAAGTGCAGGTAAAAGGCCCATACTTTTTCGGACAATATAGGTGAGTTGGAAGGTGAGAATGGTTCCACCCTTCTTTGGAAGAATTCTAATTGATGAAATGAGTATTTGTGAGAGAATAAAACATTGTAGCAACTCCTGATCTACTCTGGTGAAAAAGCTTTGCTAGGGACTAGCAAAGGTTAAGCTTGGGGAGATTGTTGACATCTCTTATGATACATTTTTATAGGTCAACAAGAGTTGAAATAAGAGCATAAAATGAATAAATACTTAGTTTAGGGGTTTATACTAATGAGTTCCACGAGTTTTGGTGAATTATATATTTTTAGGGACTTAACAGAGAAAAGCTAGAAAAACCCATGAGTTTGCACCACATACGATGAGAAGACATGCCCGAGACATAAACCGACTCAAAACCAAGACTAAAACACTCTAGAAGACATGAGAAAGCACGGAAGAAACCGGAGACCGAAACGGGGACAGAGTCCCGGGCGATCGCCCGGCCTCAATCCCGGGCGACGCCGTGGTGTCCCCCACCCGATTAGCCTCGGGCCAGAGGTCGGTTCCTAACCGACTTTGAGGTTGTATCTACGCCGTTGTTCAAGATCGGTTTGATCCAAAGGCCATCGTTCATCGCCAAGGGCTATATAAGCAAGACCCCTACCCCCAGGGTGAAACCCTAATTCATTGTAATTCATAATTTATCGCCCAAGTCGGTGCAGAAGTAGAAGAGAGTTCTCCACCGGGGATTAGGTTATCCACTTGTCTAGTTCTAGTTCTTCTAGTTCTAATTGGCCGAAGTTGTTTAGCAAGTCAGATTCAAGTAGAGCCGGGTGTGCCAACCCGGAGTTCTAGATCTTCAAAGTCCCACGGTATGAATTATATCTTGTATCTAAGGACTGTGTTTTATAATATTATGTGTTGGTTTGCTATGTTCTTACTTTATTCTAATAGTATATTTGATATAGTTATGATTTATGATAGATTTATATATTTATTCGTAGAAAGCCTAATTCAAATCTCGAGTGGATTAGGTGGTAGAAATAATTATGTAAGCGTGGTGCTTATATATGATTTACCCGCGAATGCACCTTATATTCGGGTCGCGTGGTAGATCGCGGGAGTGACAAATCCCGTTGAGTCCTCCGTAGTCCACCCCGCCT
This sequence comes from Hyparrhenia diplandra, assembly GCA_015847255.1. Taxonomy (NCBI): domain Eukaryota; kingdom Viridiplantae; phylum Streptophyta; class Magnoliopsida; order Poales; family Poaceae; genus Hyparrhenia; species Hyparrhenia diplandra. The sequence continues at coordinate 8,867 of JADLZK010008008.1, forward strand.
ATAAGACTAGCGGAAAAATAGATATGGGGAATTCCTAGTTTCGGCCCTAGGTTTCCTTGATATCCTTCCCGATACATGATCTAGAGTTTGTTATGCTATATATGATAATATATGACCTAGAGTAGATGTAATGACTTAGTAAATTGGATGCTACACAAGAATTCTGTCTCTCAAGTAGTCCCTTGTTATTTCTAACTTAAGTAGTCTAGTCCTATCTCTGTGTGTGATGCCTTTGCCTTATTTATCATTATCATATCTTATCATTATTGGCTTACCCCTGCTAAAGTTAGCACTAGTGAAAGATTCTCTCATAAGTATAACACCTATCATTTGCATATCAGCCCAACTCTATTTTTTCCTCTCTGTGGTAGAATATAAATGACAAACCTAAATTACTCCCGGTGAAATGCTATAAGTGGTATTTTTATCTCGTAGGCGCTTGCGGATAGATCTTTTTATAGTTATTTCTTAGAATATGCAACCAACACATTACAAGTATCACATATGCATTTCCTAGCATTGCCGGGGATGACAACCTAGCCTACGGTAGTGCTAAGAGATGAACCACGACGGTTCCCGGCGGCATATAATCCTAGGTGAGATTAATTCCACCTATTGGTTGTAGTGACGCTTAAGTTTTACCAACACACGGTCCGACGCCTTCTTGCTGTCCGGGTGTGGCGGGCCCCAGCGAGCCTCTTCCCTCGGGAGGCGGGTTCCGCCCCCCGGGAGCTGCTCAAAGTCCCGGGGCGCCGCATTCGACCCGCTCATGGAGCTCGGAAACGCTGAAGCCGCAAAGTCGCAGAACGGCGGCGAGGCAGCCTGGCGGACGCCGCGAAGGCATGAACAAGCCGGCAGCCAGACGCCGTCGAGACCCCTCTTGACCGCCGACGCCGCCGCGTCCGACGGTGCCGACGCCCGGGCGGGGCGGGTACGCTGGGTGCCGCGATGGTAGATGGACGGGCAGTGCCGGCAAGCTCGCCGACCTCGCCGAGCCGGTGTGGAAAAGGTGGACTATCTACGGCAGCAGACGCCGAGGAACATGCACAAGATCCCGACGCTGGGGCCAGGCGGCGGCTACCGCCGCGCCGCGGACCAGGCGCCCCGCGCTTTCGCGAAGAGGACGCTGGTATTGCTAGCGGCACGCATCGCGTGGCGTGGTTGGCTGCGGCTGCCGCCAGGAGGTCGCCGGGCGATTGGCGAACGCTGACGTGTGGGCGACGCGCCGAGGAGGCGGTCCCGCGAGGAGGAGCAAGGCCGACGGTGGCGGAGGAGAGGATGGCCTTCGAAAGCGGCGCGGAGCGATCCGTAAGATTAGGGGTGCTTAATGACGCGATCCTTTCAAATCAAAAAAAAAGATTTTAGGGGAGGCAATGATAGGCAATAGCAGGCAAAATCAAGTCATAAAAGGGCTCTAAGATCAAATCCCTATCGCAGAGATGATATCATGAAATTTTCTCTTATGATCATTGCTAATTTTCTTAATTCCCGCAGCAACGCGCGGGGAAGATTCCCCTAGTTAACAGATTTACTCAACCGTGGAATCTACTCAGCATGCACATGTGAAATGGCTGCCTTGCCCCTGCCCTATTCCGTTAGTAGTACTCTGCTTCCGCCATGCAGCTTCCGCCATGCACCGTCCTGCATTGTCTTCTGCGAGGTGTAGCGTCCACCATCGCCTTTATCACTCATCAGCATAGTTACGTTGCTGGTACGATACCAACATGTTGACAGATCAAACTAGGGACCATATATATATGGAACAAAACGAAGAGCGAAAACAAGTTTATATTGCGGCTCTACATCAATATTGCTGCCAATGATGCAAAAGAATCCTGTTGCTGTGGGCGTGTATCGATTTGAATGGAATTTTGGTTGATGACCCTGCAATGCATGCGGTACGACAGTAGTGCAAATGGTGAGATGAGCTCCATATCGTGTTTGTATGCATATTAAATCTTACACCACTTTGGAAGCCCCGGTCCTCAAAATGAAAGTCAACAATAGACTGAACTGAACTTTAATATGCTTCAAGACATTACAATTTACAACAAGGGATTAAAACTTTTCTAAGTTTCCTCCTGAAAGGAAGTCATTAATTATTTATGCTTGGGCTATGACACACGCATGTAAAGCATTTCTGCTGGACGGACTGCAGATTTAGTTGCTCGCTTGCTTCAGCATACATCATGAGATCGAGTTGCCGGGTCACTTCAGGTTGAGTCCTGCAAATTGACTTAACTGATCCATCCAGAGAAATTGTTATTCGCTAGATTCAACGTCTGTAGCTGTGGAGTGCCATAGCCAAAATTTGCCGGTATCTCACCAGAGAGCTGGTTATTGCTTTAGGTCAAGTGTTTGCAGAGTGCCACAGCCGGCGAGGTCAGCTGGGATGGAGCCGTTCATGCTATTGCTGGAGACGTTGAAATACCTGAGGTTGTTTACAACACATAACCCCTCTGGGATCTTTCCAGAAAGCTGATCATCGCTAAGTTCTAACACCTGCAGGGTGGCACAATTGCGGAGGCCTACCGGGATGGAGCCGTTCAAGCGGTTCCCTGAGACTGAAAGATGAAGTAATAATTGACCTCCTGCACATATTTTCTTTGGGATCCTACCACTAAGCTCGTTGTCATCAATTTCAACAATATGTAAGCCTGGCGTGTGCTTTCCGAGCACCGGTCGAAGCTTGCCGGTAAGCATGTTATTGTACAGACGCAAGAACTTTAGTTACGACAATCGGCCGATGCTCTTAGGTATCTCACCTGAGAAGCTGTTTATAGAGAGATCCAAATATGTGAGGTTCTTCAAGCATCCGAAGACTTCCGGGATAGTTCCAGTTAGTTTGTTTTATGACAAGCCGATTGATGTTAAGCCAATGGCAGCAAAGCTGACATGAATCACCACGTTGCCAGTGAGATTGTTATTGTTCACATTCAAGTGCTGCAGCTTCTTGAGGTCCCATATCCCCGAAGGTATGGCTCCTAGCAAGGAGTTGTCCCTGAGAACCAGTTCCTCCAAATGCATCATCTTTGTCAGGTAACTCGGGAAGGCACCCACGAGGTTGCAGCTCCCTGCATCAAGGCTGACTAGGTGGGTTAGATTCATGAACGATGTCGGCAGCTCGCCTGGGTCGAACGGGTTCTCCCCAAGCCACAGCATCTGAAGGCTTGTTAGCCCTCCAAGCACTATCGGATGCTGTCGTTGAACAAATTGTGGTTGAGAACTTGAGATACAACATGCTCAGATTTGTTCCAAGGCCTTGGCCGATGTCATCAGGGAGCTCCTCTTCGAGGTAGTTGTAGGACAGGTCGAGGTACGGGAGTGATCTGCAGCGGTAGAGTGCCATTGGAAACATGCCAACGATATTGTTGTTGGAGAGGTCGAGGTGCTCGAGGCTCGAGAGTGAGCCAACGGCATCCGGGACAGGCCCTGTGAGGTTGTTCCAGGAAAGCTCGAGCCTGGTGACACGGCCGGCCGTGTCGCAGGCTCGCAGCCCACATATGGCCAGCGGGCAGTGCGCGCCCATGGGCGACGTGGCGGCGCTCCAATTCCATGCCGTGAGCACGGGCGGGTCGCCCACGCACGCTTCATCTGGTGGAGCAGCTCCGCCTCGCCTACTGGTTGGGGTTGGGACTGCGCGGGCGCCGCCGTGCACGGCTGGAGGCAGTACGCTAGCATTGGCAGCAGCAGGAGGAGGAGGTGCTGGTAAGCGTGCAGCTATGCTCGGAGCCGGCGAAGTGTTTCCATGTTTCTCTCTTGACGGCCGTGTTGGATTGGATTCGGTTGGGGGTGCTTTCAGTCGGCTCATTTTCAGGTCATGATATAGTAAATTAGTAATCCATTTCTTTCTAACAACCACCAGAGTCTTGGAAGCGACTGCAATTCAGTCGCCGGAGACCTGGAGACTAATAAGTCGGTCACCACCTTTAACGGAGACTTGGAAAGTGGTAGTCAGTCGCCGACGTCTGAAACACGAATCCTCCCCGCTGTACCTGATTTCATTGCCTTCACTGAAAACAATAGAGAATAGCAGTGACACCGTACGACAAAACAAGATAGATGCCATGCAACCGCTGCAAAGAAATAAACACACGAATGAACGACAACACGGTGTGCTAGGTGTAAACCTATGACTCTTGAAGGTGTCTCTCTCAGCTCTTGCATATAACCTGCGCTCTTAGTCTTTGCAGAAATAAAATGTCTAGAGAAAACAAGTTACCAAGATTGTCTCCACAAGTGTAGTTCAACTTTTTTTTTCTTCTTCTTCTTGCAGAAAATGGCAGTGGTTGCTGAGGGCTTCTGTTAGAAATCAACTCTCTGAAATCAAAGGGTGGCTGTCCGGATGGATGACGAACTGCTAGTCTCACTGAAGTGAAGAGTCAAGAAAGGGATGAGGACTAGCTTTGATTGTACCTGTACGTTGGAGTTTGCTTTTTGACAAGAAGTGCTTCTGCTTACTATGTTCTCAATTGTTTCTGGAGTCTGAAGCCGTTATGGACTGTATGCTTAATGCCTTCTATAAAACCAGGGAAATTCCTGCTGTGTTTGGTGACAATCTTGTTTCTTGGTCCTCAGCAGTGGCGTAGTAGGCATGATATATTAATATACTAGTACTAGCACAAGCTCGAGGCAGCATGCACGGTCGCGGCTAGGTGTTGCCATGTCTGGCCGGTGTGGTGTATAGTGGAGACGGCCAGGTGTGGCCAGCAAGAAGCACGCGACTGTGTCCCCTGGCCCTGACTGACGTAGCGACAGCGATACGTACTGTGTGTGGAAAGCGAGTAGTTCAGTAGCTTTCAAAATATGCTACTGCATATTATCCCGTGCCAAAGCAGAATTAAAAGCGAATAAACACTTTTGTTAACAGAGTCTACACCAGTCACATATATTAAAACTTCTTTTCGTGATCGATTGATGCAGAGCACTACTTACGTGTATGCAAGGCATCACGTTTACGGATAACCAAGTGGCCCAAATCTATCAACTAATGTTTTACGGGAAGCTGAGTTTCTCTATAAAGGTGTTGTTTATAGTGTGCTCGAGACTTTTGAGACGAGCAATGAAAACTAATGTTTTATGGAATTTGAGTTTCTCTATAAAGCAAGACCTTGCTTATGGTTGACTTTGAAATGCATGGAAAATATCCGTGCGGCATGGAAAGACACTTTTTATATTATATATAGTAGTAAGTTTCCCCACGGATTAACTTAACAGATCCTTCCAACGAGTTTATTGTTTACCAGACTCATCTGTCTCTGCAGCAGTGGCCCACCATATATCAAATTTGGTAGAGAAAATTACAGTTGTGGCGTACCGTAGCCTAGATTTGCTGGGATATCGTCAGAGAGTTGGTTACTAGAATAGACCTTCAAGCGTGGCACATCGTGTGCAAGACCTTATGGGATGGAACCGAAGAGACGTTTTTTCTTAGTCTTCGATACGCTACAACCCTCAGAAAATACACGAGGGCGGGACAAAAAAGACTAAGTAAGGTAGTAAATCACTCCAACCCTCCAAAATATGTGAGGGAGAAAAACAAAATAAAAACAGAAAAATCAAAAGGATAAAACACTTTGATCCTCCAATAATAATAATATACATAAGGGTGAAGCAAAACAGAGATATACAGAGAATCTTGTAAAACTGGGAGATGAAAATACCAAGTTTTTTCATGCTAGAGCAACTGAAAGATTTAGATTTAATATCATATCACAAATCACAGCTGAAGATGGTAGGATAGTGACAGATCATTCAGAGAAGGCAGCTCTATTCTGGAATGAATTTAAGAACAGAATGGGTGTTTCAGTTAATACTCAGATGTCTTTTCAACTCAATCAATTGATGACACAGCATAACCTTGAAGCTCTAGCAGAACCTTTCACAAATGAAGAAATGGATTTGATTGCTAAAGATTTGCCAGTTGAAAGTACCAGGGCCGGATGGATTCAATGGATATTTCATTAAAAGACTCTAGAGCCTCATAAAGTTTGATTTCTACAGGATGTGCAATGAATTCTATGATAATGCAGCCGCTTTTACAAAGCATCAATTATTCCTATATTACTTTGGTACCAAAGAAAACAAATCCGAGAAAAGGTAACGGATTTCAGACCAATCTCTCTTCTAAACTCTAGTATGAAGTTCGTGACAAAAGCTGCTAGCAAATAGACTACAAAAATAATCCTTCAAGTTATTCATAGAAATCAGTATGGGTTCATACATGGAAGAACTATACAAGATTGCTTGGGATGGGCTTTTTGAATATCTGCATCAATGTCATGCTTCCAAGAAAGAAATTGTGATATTAAAATTAGATTTTGAGAAAGCTTTTGATATGATCGAACATGCTGCTATCATAAGCATTTTGGAAGCAAAAGGGTTCCTAGAAAAATGGTGTGCTTGGATCAAGCAAATTTTAAGCACAGGGACATCTTCAGTTCTTGTTAATGGAGTCCCCTGGCAAAGACTTCCATTGTAGAAGGGGGGTGAGACAAGGAGATCCATTATCACCACTTTTAGGGCCTGCTTGGTTCATGTCCAAAATTTGCCCTACCAAAGATTTGGCAAGCCAAAACTTGGCAAAAAAAAACTTTCCATAGAATTGGCAAGGTTTATGTGAGAGTTTGGCAAGTTTTGGTGGTAAACCAAGTGAAAGCCAAAATGTTGGCTTGCCAATTCTTTGACAGGGCAAATTTTGGAACCCAACCAAGTAGGCCTTTATTTGTTTTGGCAGCTTATCAACAAGGCCTTCTTCATCTTCCAATCCCAAACAGAGATGTACATCACTTCCCAATTGTGCAATATGCTGATGATACACTACTTCTTATGCAAGCTGATGCCCAACAGCCAGTCATTGTGTTTGAAAGATCTTCTGCAAAGTTTTGCTACTTCCACCGGGTTGAAAGTTAATTTTCAAAAATCCTGCTTGGTTCCCATTAATGTTCCAAGCCACAAAGTGCCTCTCCTAACTGGTGTCCTTGGCTGTGTGCGAGGTACTTTACCCTTCACTTACTTGGGATTACCTCTAGGCACTACAAAGCCCCTTGATCAAAGATTATAATCCGCTTATGTGTAGAATTGAGAGGAAACTTTCAGCGAGCTCCATGTATCTAAACTACTCTGGAAGATTACAGCTTATCAACTCAGTGATTTCATCCATACCCACATACTATATGTGCATACTCAAGTTCCCAAAAACTGTGATTGAGAGAATTTATAAATATATGAAACAATTGCTCTAGAGAGGATCAGATATAAATGCCAAAGGTTATAATCTAGCAGCTTGGGAAATGGTAATGCAACCAAAAGACAAGGGAGGACTTGGAATCAAAGATTTAGAAGTCCAGAACAAGGCTTTACTTATAAAGCATCTTCATAAATTCTATAACAAGGTGAATGTCCCATGGGTGCAGCTAATTTGGGATGCCTATTACCAGAATAAAGTGCCTCACCTCTCTTTTCCTAGAGGATCTTTGTGGTGGAAGGACATTCTTAATTTGGTAGGTAATTTTAAGGAAGTAGCTCACTGTTTACCTGGGTCTGGTGATACAGTTGGAGTTTGGGAAGATCCACTAATGCAGCTGCCCTTCTCAACTAAATATCCTGAACTACATTCATATGCCCAACACAAAAATTATCTCTAAAGAGTTGCCGGCAAGCTACCAACCTACTTGACCTCTTCAGATTACCCATGTCTAGATCAGCTTTTAATGAATTTATTCTTTTTCAAAGTGATATGGATTTCTATAGAGGTGACAATGAACAAGATAATATTTGGATATATCAATGGAATACTGGATTGTACGCCTCAAAGAAGATGTATCAACATCATTTCAAGGACATCACGCCACCAGCTCCATTCAAATGGATATGGAAATCTAAGTGTATGCCAAAAATAAAATTCTTTGCTTGGCTGCTACTAGTTGGCAGATTAAATACAAGAGAAATGTTGAGAAGAAGACACAAAGTTCTGGAGGAAGGCTATAATTGTGTACTTTGCCATGAAAATATTGAGGAAACTTTGCTACACTTATTCTTTGAGTGCCCATCAGCTGAAAGTAAATGGTTCTCAATCGGTTTTCAATGGGATATACAAGCTGATGTTAATCAAATGTTAATAGATCAGAGACAAGTTTTTGTAGGTCCTTTCTTTATGGACCTCTTTATGTTGGCGTCGTGGTGCATTTGGAAGGAGAGAAACAATTATATTTTCAATCAAAAGTTACCTTCGATGGCGAATTGGAAGCGCTTGCTAAAGGAAGAAGTTAAACTTCATCTCCTCAGAGTCCCTAGTCAATTTCACTATGTAATCAACAATTGGGTGGAGGAGACGTTCGTGGTCACCGGTCAGCGGCTTGCCCAGCGATGGGACTTCTTTCCGGCTCACGGTGGGTGGACCACCTGCGCGGCGTCGATCGCGGCGCTTGTATGCGTCTTCAGGCGCGATCGCGACGCGATTCGTCGGTGGCCTTGTCCAGTTACAGCGGCGGCGGCGCGACGCCAGTAATGGCCGGCCAAGACCCGCCGGAGAAGACAAGTATCATTTAGACAATGATGACGAGCTTCTATTGCTGCAAGAAATTGATCCCGAGTACTACACGGACACGATCATCAAAGGCCTCGTCTTAGTGAGTACAGTCCAATCTATATGAGGACCGGCGGTCTGTCGCCGTCCTATGAACGGATCGTCATCAGGCGTTGCCCGGAGCACGGTCACCGTGGACACGAGCGAGAACGAACACAAAGAGCGAGAGAGAAGGCGAGGTGGTTCCACTGCGAATGCCTCAGCTTCTTTGATGCATTCAACTTGGCCTTATCGTGGCCAGTGTCCACTACCCCCGCCACCGTTAGCAGCTGCACGATATGCCTTGAATTGCAGTCACTCGTGCGACATGCACGGCATGCCAGCCGTTGGCAGGGGAGAACCTTGCACGTGTGCAATCAACGTGACACCCAAGATTCTACACTTGTTACAAAACATGTTCAAGTATAAACTGAACTAAAACTAATGCACGAATACAATAACTGACACGATTACATGGTCCATGATCAACAATCTAGTGATTGTATTTGTTGCACCAGAGTGCTAATTGGCCCATGGTAACATGGTTGAGATTCCCATGATGAGGCACATATATGCAGATGTACATATATGCAGATGCTACTCACTGCCGGCGAGCACGGCCTGCGCAGCCAACAGTGTGGCGGCTGAGCCAAGCGGCGAGGCTCGAGAGTCCACCCGCCGGTGCGCGCGCGCCCCGCTGGCAGTGCCGCAAGTGCTCGTCGACCCGCAGCCCCTTGTGCTTTGGCTATTGACGCAGCTCACCACGAGCTCCCCATTGCAGCAGCTTGCGAGCGCCGCCAGCCTCGCGAATGGTCGTTCCGCAACCCATCGCGTGCTCTCCAGTCTCCACTGCAGCAGCTCGCGTCAATGCTGCTTGGGCTTGGGCCTCACTAGTCACTACGTACCTGGGGCGATCTCAGTACCGGCTTCCTGTGTTGTTTGATTCTTGCCGCTGGATCACAAATGAAGGGCATCAGCATCAGGCGTTCTACGTCCCAGGACGTAGTAGTCGACTATGTTAGAGGAGCTGGTGTGACCGTGTGAGGCACGGGCACGGCAAACGGCAGGCGCGAGCGAGCGACGCAATACAGCAAGTGAAGGGAGGAGCCGCGCGTAGTAGATCGATGTCCGTGGAGCGCGCAGCACGTCGAAGGCACATGGGAGGCTAGCTCATGTCGTGCCAGTCTCGATTCTGTCTCCGATGCGATGGCGGCGGTAGCCACGGCCACTGACTCCCCTTTAAGGGGCCTTTGTCGGCCAAGAGAAATTGGTCCTGTTAATTCGATCCGGTGGCCATGAACCTGAATTTGACTGGCTTTGAGTCCGAGGATAGTTAGGCCTTGAGTCAGCTGGTATTTGCCGCAAAATACTACTGTGTAAATCATAACAACGTGTGCTTTGGTCGGTCACTGTCTCGGCAATCAATGGATTGACAGTGGCCAGCTTAAGTTGTAACAAAAGTCTACTTCTGTTCAATGAAAAATGTGCCACGGTACGATCGTAAAAAGATCATTATTATATCAGATATGTCTCCGACGATGTGATTATATACTGTTACATACATTCAAATCAAAACACTCTGGCTTGATAATAACCATTTGCATTACAGATTTTTTACCAGACTGTCTTAAAAGCATCAATGATGAGCTACTACCTAGCTGATTGGTGTAAGCTATCACCAGCTTCAAGAAAGCTACAACTTATTCATGCATGCACACATGCTCATGCTATTTAATTTTAAATACCCCACTTTGGATTGTTTGGCCACTGGTAAGGCTCACTCCAGCTTAACCTATTGTAACACCCGTGTTTTTGCATCATTTTAAAAATCACTAAAAATTTGAACTTTTCGAATTACAACTAAAAACTTGATTTATTTTCCGCTTTGCGAAACCCCGTTTTAAAAAACCTGCATTTAAGATCCCACCATCTAGAAAATAGGAAACCTTGTTCGATGCTTGTTGAGCTTTATGGTGACCAAGGATGCAAGGTAAGCCCTAGATTTTATGGAAGTATATTGCATGAGAATGAGTTACAAGTTTTCTCTGGGAATAATAAATACCGAAAACACATGTGTGCCTAGAACTTATATATGAATATTTTTATAAGCACAATAAATAAATGTCCTCGACAAATAAGTCTTGGGAACATGAGAAGTGCTTGTGAAAATATTAATAAAATATAAGTATATGTCACACATGAAATCACAAACTCCACAAAAATGTGTGTGCAAACATATATACATATTTATTTCAAAAAAAGTACCCATGGGCAAATATTTCCAAGACACAAATGTAGGGGATGAAAGCCCATGTACTTGAGTGAATGAAAATATGTATAGAATATATATAAACACATACATGAAATAATGAGAGAAAGAATAAAAGAGAAGAGGGAAAAAGAAAGGAAAATAGAGAAGGGATAGGAACCGCTTGTGGGCTCATTCTTCCTGGCCCAGCAGACACCCTTGTAACATCCCCGATTTTCCACAAAGGGAAAATACACAGAATTAAATAATAATGTGAAAGTACCACAAGATAACTCCATCACATTATTATTTACAGTTAATATCATAGTCAAGCTTCGTACAAATACAAGAAAAATACAACTTCTGGGGACTCACCTAATACAAAATTAATCTAGCGGAAGCGCAACTCAGGATCTCAGGGTACACGTAGAGCGTCGAAGAGTGAAGGCTCCTCCTTCACGGGCTCCATCAGAGTCGGCGTAGAGATTGGCGGAAACAATCATCTTCTTCAAATACAAGCTTGAGCGTAGGCACGAAACCATCTAATCCTCCAAGTAGCCGAAGTTCACCTTGCAAACTAAAAATGACTTTCAGTACAATGAGTACTGGCTATTTCCCACCCTATGCTTTGCTTTGCTTTGTGGTGCTTTGTGGAATGCAAAGGATATATCAAAAGGCCTATATTTGGCTGTAGTTTCCTATGCAAGCATCAAGTTTAATAAATAAACAAGTTTTAATTACCATTCCCAGCATCACACCAACCCTGGTGTAATGCCCAAACCAACATCATAATCAACTCAGATCCATTCCCACAACACATCTCATATCTCACACCATATTTCGATTACAGCCGACCTCTTCAACTCCTTCTTTGCCTAATCGGCTCTCACCCTCTAGGCTCTCGGCACCGTAACCCCAAACCACACTCAACTCGGGGTGAGAAGAGAAAACACCCCTCACTACTCGGAGAGAAGTACCCGGGAAAAACCTGGTCAAAAAAACCGGGCCGGCCGAGGGTAGTCCAGGCAAAAAGGGCGGCGCAAACCCTAAGTAGTCCAGTCTAGAGCGGGTCCTAGCCCGAAAGGCCGGACTATACGTATAGATTTACAACGCGAGAGCGTGTACTCAAGACCACACGGTCGCCATCATCGGCAAAGCAAGTGCCTAGGGCGACGCACGGAGACCTCCTAATCCGACGATGCCACCCAACCACTCGGCCTCGAGAAGCCCCAGTACCACCAGACGCCGAGATCGTAAGAACAGGACCGAAGCTTGACTCCGACTCACTCATTGTCTCGGGAGGGTGTGAGTCCTGGCCACCCTACCTCCCTATATACTATCCGCTAACCTCCAAGAAGGTATGGCACCGCTCGACTAAAAGGGCAATCCGCAACCCGCCCATACGTAAGACGTGAGGTGAGCACCAAATTTCCCAGATCCTTAGTCCTCGAAGATACAAGTCCTTAGGTATGACCAAGCAAGACATCTTCTGAACTTCCTTTCCCGGCCTTCGTCCGTCCACACAGAGTCGGCGCCGGGTATCCAAACCGTACAAAGTTACCCACCACGGTAGGATTTGGGTAGGAGAGGCCCGAAGCACTCTCCCGCAAGATCGGGTCTCGACTCGTCGTAGATCCACGCACGGTCGACACAACCCTCACCACACACCCAAGGCATACACGAATCTCACTCACCACATGACCTCAGGTCACGGGCACCAAAGTCGCCCCACAAACATACTCAACGCCCGGCTCATATATCCCGGATCATATATATAACACGTAAGTGAGATATAGCACTGATAGCAGCAAGATATAATAAGCGCGTGGCTAAATCTATCAGCGGGTATGCAGGTGATGGGTTGCGACAAGGTAAAGGCTTCACAAGCATTCTACTCATGCAAACCTAGCATATAGCATTGCAACATAAAGTAAAAGCGCTAGCAATCTATCATGGCATGCGTAATAGGATCTACATGAGGTGGGTGGGAAATTAGCACCTCAACGATCGTCGACAAGTCCTCCTCGACTCGAAGTCGTTTTCTCCTCGAGTAGCTCCTCCATCAAGCTCCGGTCCAGGTTAACCTCGAAGAATCTACCTCGCAATACTACACGCGACAAAGAGAGCAATCAATCAAAATAAAAGGCGACAGGACTTAAAAAGGACTATGACAGAAGGAACACAAAAGAGAACGGCTAAGCCCCTCGGCGTATATCCGATCCTTGGACTAAGAAACGAGGGTGGTTGTTTGCTGGCACGAGCCCAAGTCGTTGCCAAGCTCAGTATTTCACGGGTCAATCGAGTCGACCTATACGGCTCAGGGTAAATGGCATGGACTCTAGCTCATCCTAAGCAGACACCACTGCTCACTAACTTTCGATTCAAACGTTATTAAATTAACGGGAATCGAAAGGAGTGGCAAAAGCAGTTCCGATCTCCCATAATCCGAACGCCATTATAATTGACGAAAATTAAGAGAGGGTGGAACGAGAAAAGAAGAGAAGGAGCGACATGCAAGAAGCCAAGTGCTTAATCCATTTGCGAGGGTACCAAGACCAAGGTGCTTGAATTGCACTAAGAGGGTCTATTAGGTACAAGCATGAAAGGGTTTAAGCACGAAAGAACCAAGGGAGACGCGGCATTCACACTTCTTTAACCCACTCGTCATAGCAACGACGGGAATTAAAGGAGTGGAATCAAGATTTGCAAATAAACGCCAAGCAAGCGAGAGCTCAATCAACGCCTTACTAGATCGACGAGGATTGAGGCAAAAGACGAGAAGAAACAAGATCTGCACTCCTTCGACCGACTCGCCATAGGACGACGATGGTTGGGAGAGAAGAGACACGGTCCAACGATCCAACTCACTCATAGGGCACCACGACCGTGCATCTAACAGCACGGGGGGCTATTCCAACGGTTCATCGCGGTCGCGGTTGTCACCGCTAGATCCGATGAAATGCTAAGGTCGTTTGGCGGTACAAGCATACGAGAAGGTGAGGATAAACACCGCGAAAAGAAGGTATAAACCTGATGGCCATAGAAGGGCCATGAGCTTTACCTAAGCGAGTTGCATCCGTCGCAACACGAAGGTTGGCTCCTGTCGTATCCCACTAAACTCGGTCATGGAAGATTCGACATGTGCGGTTAGAATCGCATTGATAATAATATCGATGTCGAAGTCCGCAATGACCACGTTTGTGGGACGGAGTAGGAACTAACGTTCGTAGTTCGGGCGGGGACAACTAAAGAATGCGAGGAACGAAGTTACGCTCGGTGTCACGGCCACGGCGGGATGAACCCACGACCGAAACGTTCGAACGAAGTACGATTCCCTCAACCGGCTCGACGGCACGGTACACAGGCAAGCAAACACATCACAAATACAAGGCCCAACAAGGCAACGACAATGGAGTAGCACCTTTCCTAGCTAGAGAGATGGATAAACAAGACCAGCGAAGGCACGGCACGAGCAAGATAGATAGATCAAGATAGATCATAAATGACACAATAGACAAGATAGAACATGATCAAGAACCAAGATGGATATATATTGATAACCAAGATCATGAGTAACAAGGTAGATATATTAATAAGATAGATCGCATGTACTAGACATGTATAATTGACAAGATAAAAGAAGAAGGGTGTCAACGTCGTCATGGACGGCGCCAACGGGATTTAAAGGCCAACCTTGGAACTAAGGGGCTGCAGCGGCTCGATCTGAATAGCTGCAGCTTGCTGTTGGCCGGCTACAGCTTGCGGTAGCTTGCTGTTGACAACAGCAGCTAACCGAAGGGGGCTGCAAGGTCCAGCGGCAATGTCCAGCCCCAATGGGTGGCACATTAGGCCCCTGCAAGATGTAGAACAGCGGCACGAAGGCCGTTCATCAAACAATGGCAATAGCAAGGCCACGATTTGCATGGTTAAGGGTCAAGGCTGGGTTACGATGGCTCACCATGGGGTGCTGCTGCTGCTGGACGGCAACGTCCGGCGGGCTGAGACAAGTTTCCGGTCACCGTGGTTGTCCTGCACGGTGAGAGAACACGGCACGAAGGCCGAGCTTAGCATAACAAGGCAAGGACAGGATAAAGATGGGGCTTTCGGTCTTAGAAGCTCACCAACAGAGTGTGGCCAATCTCCATCGAGGTGGCAAGGCATCGCCTTGCTGCTGTCCTGCTGATTCTCTGCAGCAGTGAAGCAATCACGGCACGAAGGCCATTTTCAGAACAGGTTCACCATTGGAAAGGCATACGCGAGACTGTTAGTCGTGGCAGCTCACCGATGGCTTCTGTAGATGCTGTTGGACTGCTACAGCTTGCTGGACGTGGCCATGCTTAGCCGAGGCTAAGCAACAGGCAACCAGGGGGCAGTGGAAACTGCTGCAAGGCTGCTGCTTCTCGGTGAGGTGCTGCTGCCGCACGGCTCCGGCAATGTGTAGCAAAGGTGCTGCACTCCAGAGAGGTGGCACGGCAACATCCTACCATTCACCGCTGCACAGACATAACCATCTCAGCAAAACAGATTTGGTCATGGTCAGATGATGCAACCGAGAAGGAAAAGATGGGGTTTTGGTCATGTCAGCTTACTGGTGGCAGATGGCATCACGATGGCATGGTTCTCCTTGGCTCACCGGCAGGGTGCTGCTGCTGCTCGGTCAGGCACCGAGTGGACGGGGTGCTGCTGCTCATGGTCGATGAGATAGGGCAAGACACCGATGGGCTTGGTGTGGCGGTAGAAGTCATCTTGCTTTTGGCTAAAGGCACACCATGGCAGCTGCTGCTCTGCAATGTCAGCAGAACGTGGCATGAAGGCCGGTTCAGCATCACAGGAAAAGGATCAGAGGCGACCTCTTGTACCAAAGGTGAAAGCTTGGTCTTGGATGGGGGCTTACCCAGCTGGAGGAGGTCGAGGACGCCGGGCGGACAGCGGCGTCGGTGTCCGAGGCTGGGCGTGGCGCGGCATGAGGTCAGGTCGAGGAGAAGCGTGGCCGGCTCGTGTGCGAGGCGTCGTGGCACCCCCGCAGGAACGGCGTGCTCGGCCACGGCGTGGGCAGCATCACACACTCGCGGTTCAACCCGCGATGGTGACGACACCGGCGAGGTGGTGGCGACTCGGCCCGGCGTGCTCGTCGTGCGCGGGGACGAGGGACGGCTCGGGACGTGTTTCGGCGGCACAAGGTGCTCGGCGTGCTGCTCAGGCACGGCGTCGAACACCTGGTGGGCGGCCCGGCTTGTCAAGGCGCTGGCTCGATGGCGAGGCCGGCTGCTGCTGCTTCCCGGCGAGGCTGGTCGGGCGAGCTCGGAGACGGAGGCTGGCGTGGGACGGGTCACGGGTCGCCGCGGCAGCGCGCGACGTCGCGTGATGCGTCGAGGACGAGTGTGCAGCGCCGAGGGGCTCCGCGTGGCGTTCCTGCTCAAGCGGCGCCGCGGACGTGGGACGCGGGCGCAGCAAGGCGCGGCCGTGCGCGCTGGTCGACGCGGGCCGTCTTGGCAGCAAGCAGGAAGGGGGGGGATGAGCTCGGTGGCGGCGCTGGCTTGGAACCCACGGAAAGCGGAGGGCGGCTGCTGCTACTTATAGCAGCGAGCTAAGGGGCGCGGAGGGGACGGACGGGCGGATGGCCTCGGGCGTCCGTATGCCGCCACGCGGCAGCCATCGCACGGGCGGGCACGGAGGCCAAGGAAGCGGGGCGGGAGCACGCGCGCCCCACCCTGACGACGGCGGCGGCGGGCGTTGGAGCGGGAGCCGCCGGTCGCCTTTGCCATAGGGTTAGGCCAGGAGCCGCCCGGTTGGGCCTTGGGCTGGGCTCGCTCCGGGCCAGGTGGGCTAGGTGGGCCGGCAGGAAGGTTGGCGATCTGGGCCGCGCTGGGGAGGCGAGGAGCAGCTGGGCTGGGCTGCTGCTGCGCGCATGGCCAAGCAGAGAGGCCGGCTGGGCTGATTGCCATGGAGAGAAGGAAAGCTATTTTCTAATTATGATTTGCTAATTTGATTCATGATAAAGAGATATTCAAATGGAAAAGGAATACGGATTCATGACATCAAATTCATAAACCCGATTTACGACCATCGAGAGATTAGAGAATAGTCCGAATAATCTTGAGACGGATTCCACAAGGGATTCAAATGAACTCGAGATGATTCAAAAAGAAATTGGTGGGATTTGTTTAGATGGAAATTGACACATAGATTCATATGCTCCGCGAGCATAGAGTCATCCTTCGAAAAGATTTACGAGAAACGTCAACAAGATTTCAAGAGAGGTTTAGCGGGAGAAAAGATAGGGACGAGAGTCTTCACCGAGAACTCTGAGAAGGTTGCCAACACGATTGGATGAGAACACCATAACTCCAAAGGTGTCGGGTCTGTTGTGGCTCGTCAGGTCACCGTAGGCTGATTGTGGCCTCTATCTTAGCCGATCGGTTAGGTCGTCACTGGCCACTGGTTGGTCGGGCATGGCTATGGCAAGCTAGGGCAAGCTAGGGCTGGCCAGGCATGGTCACATGGAGTTAGGGTTGGTCAGGCTCGACAATGGCTAGCCGGGCGAGACTACGAGTGGCTAGGAGGTAGATCCGACGGTTGGTCGAGTCGAGAATGTTGGCACGACTCATCTTCATGCCGACGGTTGACGCAAATTGCGGTCTCCGGGGATCATGAGAGAAGGGGAAAGATATGGAGAGGATATTCCTTTTAAGTTTCGAGAAAAAACGAGGGCGGTTCCAGAGAAGATTTGGAAGAGCTTCGAGGAGACGCGTGAAGCTTTACGATGAGATACAAGAATGAAGGAGGGAGTTAGGAATGATTTGAATTGAGGCATTAGATGTCTCCAAAAATTATTAGAGAATTTTTGGAGGGAGATAAAAAAGTGCTACGGATTTGTGCTCACCGACACAAAACCTAACTCATCTACAAAGCTCGACAAACTCCACGCAAACAATTCTATATGAATGCAACGTTTTACTAGTAGGTCCACTTACGTTTGACCTAGCAACTACATGATTCAAGCATTGCGGGAAAAATTTTAAAAAGTTCGTAATTTTGGCTTCCCAAAAATCCGGGTTGTTACAATCCACCCACCTTACAAGGATCTCGCCCCTCGAGATTTAGGGATTGCTCGGCCGGTGAAGACATGGAGACCGGGTTCTTTTATCTTGCTCGAACACTCAATCCAAATTTTTGTACGGGTGTCCAAGGTACTCAACATGTATTTCAGTCCTAGGGTTTTGTCAGGGCTTTTTCTTTCCAATGTCCGCCGGTACTTGTCTCAGGTTGATAGCTTCCACGGGGTTGGTCGTATGCAACGTGCATTGGGTTCAAAAAACAGAGCCTTTGAATAGAGGAGTTTCAAAAAGGTTTTCACGGATTTGAAATCATTTGTTCAAAACGTTTAAAACACGAGGTCCTTTGTAGAGAAAACATTTGCAATTTCCAAAACTTTTTTAAATTGCGTGGTTTCAAAATCTCGTTTGAGATAGCGAGGAGGAGAAGTTGTAGCAACTTGAAACTAAGGGAAGGTCTCGGGAAGAGGGTTGAAATCTAAACGCGTTTCAAAAACAAAACCTTTTAAAACTTTCTCAAAATTATTTTAAAGAAGCTTTGCTTTGAAAAACAAATCATTTTCCTTTTTGAAAGTTTTTCAAATCAAACGCTTTTGAAACTTAGTTTGGTTTTCAAAACAAACCATTGCTTTTTCTTCACAACAAATCACCTTGAAATCGATTTGAAAAAGTTTGCAAGATTAGCTTTTGAAAGGAATTGGGCTACGAGAGTGAAATCAAATACTTTGAAAACAAGGTTTTGAGCCAAAAGATTTGAAACAACTTTTGAAACAAAAGATCTTTTGGTTTGCAAACATTTGTAAAATAGGTATGCAAGGTAAAACTTTTGCTTTTCAAAATTTTATTCCGCAACTCCTTTTAAAAGGGAAAAAGTTTCAAACCTTTTTGAAATGAGATGGACTTTCAAAGTCTTTTTCAAATCAACTCGATTGCAAATGCTGATTTCAAAAGTGGTTTGAAAAAGGGGAGAACTTTCGAAAGGATTTCAAGTCGGTTTGCTTTTGAAATAGATTTGCTTTGCAAAAAGAGGGAGCTTTACAATCAAAAGAGGGGAACAATTTGAGAAACGCTTTTGGTTGAAATCCGGGAACGATCTCCAAAATAGAGTGGTAAGGATATGATGCATTGGCTCGGGTGATTCCAAGGGTCACTTGTCCGGTCATAGGGTGGCTTAGGTTTAGCTTGCTACATTAACGGGGATCCCGAGTCAAACGTAAATAAAGTAGCTTATCTGACCTACACTCGGATAATAAAAGACACAGGAACTAGAACAAGAAGCAAGCAATCAAGCAAAGCATTACAACTCCTATGTGCATAGTGTTGACTTAAGGCGACTCCTAAGCCTTTATAGTCTCACACGTCTATCGATCTAAACGTGGTAAGAAGGGAATCATTTCTTAGAGGTCAACTTTCCAGAACATGGATGGTCATTCCAGATGCGATTCAAGGTAGAGACAGGGAATCAAGGAGTTAGAAACTCTAACTTCGACTTGAGACAAGATGGTTTGGCTTCTATACTAGTGTTGGGTACTAAAGGTCTCGTCCTAAGGTCAAGCCTGGCGCTCTGATACCAACTGTAACATCCCCGATTTTCCACAAAGGGAAAATACACAGAATTAAATAATAATGTGAAAGTACCACAAGATAACTCCATCACATTATTATTTACGATTAATATCATAGTCAAGTCATTACAAATACAAGAAAAATACAACACGGGGACTCACCTAATACAAAATTAATCTAGCGGAAGCGCAACTCAGGATCTCAGGGTACACGTAGAGCGTCGAAGAGTGAAGGCTCCTCCTTCACGGGCTCCATCAGAGTCGGCGTAGAGATTGGCGGAAACAATCATCTTCTTCAAATACAAGCTTGAGCGTAGGCACGAAACCATCTAATCCTCCAAGTAGCCGAAGTTCACCTTGCAAACTAAAAATGACTTTCAGTACAATGAGTACTGGCTATTTCCCACCCTATGCTTTGCTTTGCTTTGTGGTGCTTTGTGGAATGCAAAGGATATATCAAAAAGGCCTATATTTGGCTGTAGTTTCCTATGCAAGCATCAAGTTTAATAAATAAACAAGTTTTAATTACCATTCCCAGCATCACACCAACCCTGGTGTAATGCCCAAACCAACATCATAATCAACTCAGATCCATTCCCACAACACATCTCATATCTCACACCACCGCCGGCTCACGTAACGACCAGCCCTTCAACTCATACGCGCCTAATCGGCTCTCGGCCCTCTAGGCTCTCACCAGTAACCCCAAAACCATACTCAACTCGGGGTGAGAAGAGAAAACACCCTCACTACTCGGAGAGAGAAGTACCCAGAAAAACCTGGTCAAAAGCGCGCGCGACGAGGGTAGTCCAGGCAAAAAGGCCGGCGCAAACCCTAAGTAGTCCAGGTCTAGACAGGTCCTAGCCCGAAGGCCGGACTATACGTATAGATTTACAACTCTGCAGAGCGTGTACTCAAGACCACACGGTCGCCATCATCGGCGAAAGCAAGTGCCTAGGCTGACGTCGACGGAGACCTCCCTAATCCGACGATGCCACCCAACCACTCAGCTCTGAGAAGCCCCGGAGTACCACCAGGACGCTGAGACTGTAAGAACAGGACCGAGCTTGACTCCGACTCACCTGCTGTCTCGGGAGGGTGTGAGTCCTCGCCACCCCTACCTCCCTATATACTATCCGCTAACCTCCAA
Source organism: Hyparrhenia diplandra (assembly GCA_015847255.1). Taxonomy (NCBI): domain Eukaryota; kingdom Viridiplantae; phylum Streptophyta; class Magnoliopsida; order Poales; family Poaceae; genus Hyparrhenia; species Hyparrhenia diplandra. Next base: position 29,451 of record JADLZK010008008.1, read on the forward strand.
GAAGGTATGGCACCGCCCGACTAAAAGGGGCAATCCGCGAACCCGCCCATACGTAAGGCGTGAGGTGAGCACCAAATTTCCCGAGATCCTTAGTCCTCGAAGATACAAGTCCTTAGGTATGACCAAGCAAGACATCTTCTCGAACTTCCTTTCCGGCCTTGTCGTCGCCACAGAGTCGGCGCAGGGTATCCAAATCCGTACAAAGTTACCCACCATTGTGGTAGGACTGGGTAGGAGAGGCCCGAAGCACTCTCCCCGGCAAGGCGGGTCTCGACTCGTCGTAGATCCCGCTTGGTCGACACAACCCCTCACCACACACCCAAGGCATACACGGAATCTCACTCACCACATGACCTCAGGTCACCGGGCACCAAAGTCGCCCACAAACATACTCAACGCCCGCTCATATATCCCGGATCATATATATAACACGTAAGTGAGATATAGCACCGATAGCAAAGAAGATATAATAAGCGCGTGGCTAAAATCTATCGCCCGGGTATGCAGGTGATGGGTTGCGACAAGGTAAAGGCTTCACAAGCATTCTACTCATGCAAACCTAGCATATAGCATTGCAACATAAAGTAAAGCGCTAGCAATCTATCATGGCATGCGTAATAGGATCTACGAGGTGGGTGGGAAATTAGCACCTCAACGATCGTCGACACAAGTCCTCCCTCGACTCGAAGTCGTTCTCCTCGAAGTAGCTCCTCCATCAAGCTCCGGTCCAGGTTAACCTCGAAGAATCTACCTCGCAATACTACACGCGACAAGAGAGCAATCAATCAAAATAAAGGCGACAGGACTTAAAAGGACTATGACACCGAAGGAACACAAAAGAGAACGGCTAAGCCCTCTCGGGGCGTATATCCGATCCTTGGACTAAGAAACGAGGGTGGTTGTTTTTGCTAACGAGCCCAAGTCGTTGCCAAGCTCGTATTTCACGGGTCAATCGAAGTCGACCTATACGGCTCGAAGGGGTAAATGGCATGGACTCTAGCTCATCCTAAGCGAGACACCACTGCTCACTAACTTTCGATTCAAACGTTATTAAATTAACGGAATCGAAAGGAGTGGTAAAAAGCAGTTCCGATCTCCCATAATCCGAACGCCATTATAATTGACGAAAATTAAGAGAGGGTGGAACGAGAAAAGAAGAGAAGGAGCGACATGCAAGAAGCCAAGTGCTTAATCCATTTGCGGTACCAAGACCAAGGTGCTTGAATTGCACTAAGAGGGTCTATTAGGTACAAGCATGAAAGGGTTTAAGCACGAAAGAAAGAACCAAGGGAGAGCGGCATTCACACTTCTTTAACCCACTCGTCATAGCAACGACGGGAATTAAAGGAGTGGAATCAAGATTTGCAAATAAACGCCAAGCAAGCGAGAGCTCAATCAACGCCTTACTAGATCGACGAGGATTGAGGCAAAAGACGAGAAGAAACAAGATCTGCACTCCTTCGACCGACTCGCCATAGGGGGCGGCGATGGTTGGGAGAGAAGAGACACGGTCCAACGATCCAACTCACTCATAGGGCACCACGACCGTGCATCTAACAGCACAGGGCTATTCCAACGGTTCATCGCAGTGCGGTTGTCACCGCTAGATCCGATGAAATGCTAAGGTCGTTGCGGTACAAGCATACGAGAAGGTGAGGATAAACACCGCGAAAAGAAGGTATAAACCCGATGGCCATAGAAGGGCCATGAGCTTTTACCTAAGCGAAGTTGCATCCGCCGCAACACGGGTTGGCTCTAAGTCGTATCCCACTAAACTCGGTCATGGAAGATTCGACATGTGCGGTTAGAATCGCATTGATAATAATATCGATGTCGAGTCCGCAATGACCACGTTTGTGGGGACGGGAGTAGGAACTAACGTTCGTAGTTCGGGCGGGGACAACTAAAGAATGCGAGGGAACGAAGTTACGCTCGGTGTCACGGCCACGGCGGGATGAACCCACGACCCAAACGTTGAACGGCACGATTCCCTCAACCGGCTCGACGGCACGGTACACAGGCAAAGCAAACACATCACAAATACAAGGCCCAACAAGGCAAAGCGACAATGGAGTAGCACCTTTCCTAGCGAGAGAGATGGATAAACAAGACCAGCGAAGGCACGCACGAGCAAGATAGATAGATCAAGATAGATCATAAATGACACAATAGACAAGATAGAACATGATCAAGAACCAAGATGGATATATATTGATAACCAAGATCATGAGTAACAAGGTAGATATATTAATAAGATAGATCGCATGTACTAGACATGTATAATTGACAAGATAAAGAAGAAGGGTGTCAACGTCGTCATGGACGGCGCCAACGGATTTAAAGGCCAACCTTGGAACTAAGGGGCTGCAGCGGCTCGATCTGAATAGCTGCAGCTTGCTGTTGGCCGGTTACAGCTTCGCGGTAGCTTGTTGTTGACAACAGCAGCTAACCGAAGGGGCTGCAAGGTCCAGCGGCAATGTCCAGCCCCAATGGGTGGCACATTAGGCCCCTGCAAGATGTAGAACAGCGGCACGAAGGCCGTTCATCAAACAATGGCAATAGCAAGGCCACGATTTGCATGGTTAAGGGTCAAGGCTGGGTTACGATGGCTCACCATGGGGTGCTGCTGCTGCTGGACGGCAACGTCCGGCGGGCTGAGACAAGTTTCCGGTCACCGTGGTTGTCCTGCACGGTGAGAGAACACGCACGAAGGCCGAGCTTAGCATAACAAGGCAAGGACAGGATAAAGATGGGGCTTTCGGTCTTAGAAGCTCACCAACAGAGTGTGGCCAATCTCCATCGAGGTGGCAAGGCATCGCCTTGCTGCTGTCCTGCTGATTCTCTGCAGCAGTGAAGCAATCACGGCACGAAGGCCATTTTCAGAACAGGTTCACCATTGAAAGGCATACGCGAGACTGTTAGTCGTGGCAGCTCACCGATGGCTTCTGTAGATGCTGTTGGACTGCTACAGCTTGCTGGACGTGGCCATGCTTAGCCGAGGCTAAGCAACAGGCAACCAGGGGCAGTGGAAACTGCTGCAAGGCTGCTGCTTCTCGGTGAGGTGCTGCTGCCGCACGGCTCCGGCAATGTGTAGCAAAGGTGCTGCACTCCAGAGAGGTGGCACGGCAACATCCTACCATTCACCGCTGCACAGACATAACCATCTCAGCAAAACAGATTTGGTCATGGTCAGATGATGCAACCGAGAAGGAAAAGATGGGGTTTTGGTCATGTCAGCTTACTGGTGGCAGATGGCATCACGATGGCATGGTTCTCCTTGGCTCACCGGCAGGGTGCTGCTGCTGCTCGGTCAGGCACCGAGTGGACGGGGTGCTGCTGCTCATGGTCGATGAGATAGGGCAAGACACCGATGGGCTTGGTGTGGCGGTAGAAGTCATCTTGCTTTTGGCTAAAGGCACACCATGGCAGCTGCTGCTCTGCAATGTCAGCAGAACGTGGCATGAAGGCCGGTTCAGCATCACAGGAAAAGGATCAGAGGCGACCTCTTGTACCAAAGGTGAAAGCTTGGTCTTGGATGGGGCTTACCCAGCTGGAGGAGGTCGAGGACGCCGGGCGGACAGCGGCGCCGGTGTCCGAGGCTGGAGGCGTGGCGCGGCATGAGGTCAGGTCGAGGAGAAGCGTGGCGGCTCGGTGTGCGGCGTCGCGGGGCACACCCCGCAGGAACGGGCGTGCTCGGCCACGGCGTGGGCAGCATCACACTCGCGGTTCAACCCGCGATGGTGACGATAACCGGCGAGGTGGTGGCGACTCGGCCCGGCGTGCTCGTGCGCGGGGACGAGGGACGGCTTCGAGGGACGTGCTCGGCGGCACAAGGTGCTCGGCGTGCTGCTCAGGCACGGGCGTCGAACACCTGGTGGGCGGCGGCTTGTCAAGGCGCTGGCTCGATGGCGAGGCCGGCTGCTGCTGCTTCCGGCGAGGCTGGTCGTGGCGAGCTCGGAGACGAGGCTGGCGTGGACGGGGTCACGGGTCGCCGCGGCAGCGCGACGTCGCGTGCGCCGAGGACGAGTGTGCAGCGCCGAGGGGCTCCGCGTGGCGTTCCTGCTCAAGCGGCGCCGCGGGCGTGGACGCGCGGCGCAGCAAGGCGCGGGCGTGCGGCGGCTGGTCGACGCGCCGCCTTGGCAGCAAGCAGGAAGGGAGGGGATGAGCTCGGCATGGCGCTGGCTTGGAACCCACGGAAAGCGGAGGGCGGCTGCTGCTGGTTTTTATAGCAGCGCGAGCTAGGGCGAGGAGGGGACGGACGGGCGGATGGCCTCGGCGTCCGCACGTCGCCGCCACGCCGCAGCCATCGCCGGGCGGCACGAGGCCAAGGAAGCGGGCGGGAGCACGCCAAGGCCCCACCCCCGACGGGGCGGCGGCGGGCGTTGGAGCCGGGAGCGCCGGTCGCCCTTGCCATGGGGTTAGGCCAGGAGCCGCCCGGTTGGGCCTTGGGCTGGGCTCGCGTCTGGGCCAGGTGGGCTAGGTGGGCCGGCAGGGGAAGGTTGGCGATCTGGGCGCTGGGGAGGCGAGGAGCAGCTGGGCTGGGCTGCTGCTGCGCGCATGGCCAAGCAGAGAGGCCGGGCTGGGCTGATTGCCATGGAGAGAAGGAAAGCTATTTTCTAATTATGATTTGCTAATTTGATTCATGATAAAGAGATATTCAAATGGAAAAGGAATACGGATTCATGACATCAAATTCATAAACCCGATTTACGACCATCGAGAGATTAGAGAATAGTCCGAATAATCTTGAGACGGATTCCACAAGGGATTCAAATGAACTCGAGATGATTCAAAAGAAATTGGTGGGATTTGTTTAGATGGAAATTGACACATAGATTCATATGCTCGCGAGCATAGAGTCATCCTTCGAAAGATTTACGAGAAACGTCAACAAGATTTCAAGAGAGGTTTAGCGGGAGAAAAGATAGGACGAGAGTCTTCACCGAGAACTCTGAGAAGGTTGCCAACACGATTGGATGAGAACACCATAACTCCAAAGGTGTCGGGTCTGTTGTGGCTCGTCAGGTCACCGTAGGCTGATTGTGGCCTCTATCTTAGCCGATCGGTTAGGTCGTCACTGGCCACTGGTTGGTCGGGCATGGCTATGGCAAGCTAGGGCAAGCTAGGGCTGGCCAGGCATGGTCACATGGAGTTAGGGTTGGTCAGGCTCGACAATGGCTAGCCGGGCGAGACTACGAGTGGCTAGGAGGTAGATCCGACGGTTGGTCGAGTCGAGAATGTTGGGCACGACTCATCTTCATGCCGACGGTTGACGTAGCAATCATTGCGTCTCGAGGGATCATGAGAGAAGGGGAAAGATATGGAGAGGATATTCCTTTTAAGTTTCGAGAAAAAACGAGGGCGGTTCAGAGAAGATTTGGAAGAGCTTCGAGGAGACGTGAGAAGCTTACGATGAGATACAAGAATGAAGGAGGGAGTTAGGAATGATTTGAATTGAGGCATTAGATGTCTCCAAAAATTATTAGAGAATTTTTGGAGGGAGATAAAAGAAAGTGCTACGGATTTGTGCTCTCCGACACAAAACCTAACTCATCTACAAAGCTCCGACAAACTCCTGCAAACAATTCTATATGAATGCAACGTTTTACTAGTAGGTCCACTTACGTTTGACCTAGCAACTACATGATTCAAGCATTGCAGGAAAAATTTTAAAAAGTTCATAATTTTGGCTTCCCAAAAATCCGGGTTGTTACAGTCCACCCACCTTACAAGGATCTCGTCCTCGAGATTTAGGGATTGCTCGGTCGGTGAAGACATGGAGACTGGGTTCTTTTTATCTTGCTCGAACACTCAATCCAAATTTGTACGGGGTGTCCAAGGTACTCAACATGTATTTCAGTCCTAGGGTTTTTGTCCGGCTTTTTCTTTCCAATGTCCGCCGGTACTTGTCTCAAAGTTGATAGCTTCCGAAGGGTTGGTCGTATGCAACGTGCATTGGGTTCGCAAACAGAGCCTTTGAATAGAGGAGTTTCAAAAAAGGTTTTCACGGATTTGAAATCATTTGTTCAAAAAACGTTTGCAAACACGAGGTCCTTTGTAGAGAAAACATTTGCAATTTCCAAAACTTTTTAAATTGCGTGGTTTCAAAATCTCGTTTGAGATAGCGAGGAGGGAGAAGTTGTAGCAACTTGAAACTAAGGGAAGGTCTCGGGAAGAGGGTTGAAATCGAAACGCGTTTCAAAAACAAAACCTTTTAAAACTTTCTCAAAAATTATTTTAAAGAAGCTTTGCTTTGAAAAACAAATCATTTTCCTTTTTGAAAGTTTTCAAATCAAACGCTTTTGAAACTTAGTTTGGTTTTCAAAACAAACCATTGCTTTTTTTTCTTCACAACAAATCACCTTCGAAATCGATTTGAAAAAGTTTGCAAGATTAGCTTTTGAAAGGAATTGGGCTACGAGAGTGAAATCAAATACTTTGAAAACAAGGTTTTGAGCCAAAAGATTTGAAACAACTTTTGAAACAAAAGATCTTTTGGTTTGCAAACATTTGTAAAATAGGTATGCAAGGTAAAACTTTTTGCTTTTCAAAATTTTATTCCATAACTCCTTTTAAAAAGGGAAAAAGTTTCAAACCTTTTGAAATGAGATGGACTTTCAAAAGTCTTTTTCAAATCAACTCGATTGCAAATGCTGATTTCAAAAAGTGGTTTGAAAAAGGGGAGAACTTTTCGAAAGGATTTGAAGTCGGTTTGCTTTGAAATAGATTTGCTTTGCAAAAGAGGGAGCTTTTACAATCAAAAGAGGGGAACAATTTGAGAAACGCTTTTGGTTGAAATCGGGGAACGATCTCCAAAATAGAGTGGTAAGGATATGATGCATTGGCTCGTGATTCCAAGGGTCACTTGTCCGGGTCATAGGGTGGCTTAGGTTTAGCTTGCTACATTACTTGAGGATCCCGAGTCAAACGTAAATAAAGTAGCTTATACAGCCTACACTCAGATAATAAAAGACACAGGAACTAGAACAAGAAGCAAGCAATCAAGCAGCATTACAACTCCTATGTGCATAGTGTTGACTTAAGGCGACTCCTAAGCCTTTATAGTCTCACACGCCTATCGATCTAAACGTGGGCGGTAAGAAGGGAATCATTTCTTAGAGGTCAACTTTCCGTAAACATGGATGGTCATTCAGAAAGCGTATTCAAGGTAGAGACAGGGGAATCAAGGAGTTAGAAACTCTAACTTCGACAATGAGACAAGATGGTTTGGCTTCTATACTAGTGTTGGGTACTAAAGGTCTCGCCCTAAGGTCAAGCTCGGGCGCTCGATACCAACTGTAACATCCCCGATTTTCCACAAAGGGAAAATACACGAGAATTAAATAATAATGTGAAAGTACCACAAGATAACTCCATCACATTATTATTTACAGTTAATATCATAGTCAAGCTTCGTACAAATACAAGAAAAATACAACTTCTGGGGACTCACCTAATACAAAATTAATCTAGCGGAAGCGCAACTTCAGATCTCGTGGTACACGTAGAGCGCCGAAGAGTGAAGGCTCCTCCTTCACGGGCTCCATCGAAGTCGGCGAGAGATTGGCGGAAACAATCATCTTCTTCAAATACAAGCTTGAGCGTAGGCACGAAACCATCTAATCCTCCAAGTAGCGAAGTTCACCTTGCAAACTAAAATGACTTTCAAGTACAATGAGTACCGGCTATTTCCCACCCTATGCTTTGCTTTGCTTTGTGGTGCTTTGTGGAATGCAAAGGATATATCAAAAGGCCTATATTTGGCTGTAGTTTCCTATGCAAGCATCAAGTTTAATAAATAAACAAGTTTTAATTACCATTCCCAGCATCACACCAACCCTGGTGTAATGCCCAAACCAACATCATAATCAACTCGATCCATTCCCACAACACATCTCATATCTCACACCATCGCTCAGCGAACAGCCCTTCAACTCCTTCTGCCTGCCTAATCGGCTCTCAGCCCTCTAGGCTCTCAGCCGTAACCCCAAACCACACTCAACTCGGGGTGAGAAGAGAAAACACCCTCACTACTCGGAGAGAGAAGTACCCGTGAAAAACCACGGTCAAAAGACCGGCGCAAGGTCGAGGGTAGTCCAGCAAAAGGCCGGCGCAAACCCTAAGTAGTCCAGGTCTAGACAGGTCCTAGCCCGAAGGCCGGACTATACGTATAGATTTACAACTCTGCAGAGCGTGTACTCAAGACCACACGGTCGCCATCATCGGCGTAGCAAGTGCCTAGGCTGACGTACGGAGACCTCCTAATCCGACGATGCCACCCAACCACTCAGCTCTGAGAAGCCCCGGAGTACCACCAGGACGCTGAGACTGTAAGAACAGGACCGAGCTTGACTCCGACTCACTGCTGTCTCGGGAGGGTGTGAGTCCTGGCCACCCCTACCTCCCTATATACTATCCGCTAACCTCCAAGAAGGTATGGCACCGCCTGACTAAAAGGGGCAATCCGCAACCCGCCCATACGTAAGACGTGAGGTGAGCACCAAATTTCCCAGATCCTTAGTCCTCGAAGATACAAGTCCTTAGGTATGACCAAGCAAGACATCTTCTGAACTTCCTTTCCCGGCCTTCGTCCCGTCACAGGAGTCAGCGCCGGGTATCCAAATCCGTACAAAGTTACCCACCACAGGTAGGACTGGGTAGGAGAGGCCCAGAAGCACTCTCCCCGGCAAGACTGGTCTCAGCGACTCGTCGTAGATCCTGCCTGGTCGACACAACCCTCACCACACACCCAAGGCATACACGGAATCTCACTCACCACATGACCTCAGGTCACCGGGCACCAAAGTCGCCCACAAACATACTCAACGCCCGGCTCATATATCCCGGATCATATATATAACACGTAAGTGAGATATAGCACTGATAGCAGCAAGATATAATAAGCGCGTGGCTAAATCTATCAGCGGGTATGCAGGTGATGGGTTGCGACAAGGTAAAGGCTTCACAAGCATTCTACTCATGCAAACCTAGCATATAGCATTGCAACATAAAGTAAAGCGCTAGCAATCTATCATGGCATGCGTAATAGGATCTACGAGGTGGGTGGGAAATTAGCACCTCAACGATCGTCTGACAAGTCCTCCTCTGACTCGAGTCGGTTTCTCCTCGAGTAGCTCCTCCATCAAGCCCGGTCCAGGTTAACCTCGAAGAATCTACCTCGCAATACTACACGCGACAAGAGAGCAATCAATCAAAATAAAGGCGACAGGACTTAAAAGGACTATGACACCGAAGGAACACAAAAGAGAACGGCTAAGCCCTCGGCGTATATCCGATCCTTGGACTAAGAAACGAGGGTGGTTGTTTGCTGGGCACGAGCCCAAGTCGTTGCCAAGCTCGTATTTCACGGGTCAATCGAGTCAACCTATACGGCTCGGGGTAAATGGCATGGACTCTAGCTCATCCTAAGCGGACACCCATTGCTCACTAACTTTTCGATTCAAACGTTATTAAATTAACGGGAATCGAAAGGAGTGGCAAAAGCAGTTCCGATCTCCCATAATCCGAACGCCATTATAATTGACGAAAATTAAGAGAGGGTGGAACGAGAAAAGAAGAGAAGGAGCGACATGCAAGAAGCCAAGTGCTTAATCCATTTGCAGGGTACCAAGACCAAGGTGCTTGAATTGCACTAAGAGGGTCTATTAGGTACAAGCATGAAAGGGTTTTTAAAACGAAAGAACCAAGGGAGACGCGGCATTCACACTTCTTTAACCCACTCGGTCATAGCAACGACGGAATTAAAGGAGTGGAATCAAGATTTGCAAATAAACGCCAAACAGCGAGAGCTCAATCAACGCCTTACTAGATCGACGAGGATTGAGGTAAAAGACGAGAAGAAACAAGATCTGCACTCCTTCGACCGACTCGCCATAGGACGACGATGGTTGGGAGAGAAGAGACACGGTCCAACGATCCAACTCACTCATAGGGCACCACGACCGTGCATCTAACAGCACAGGGCTATTCCAACGGTTCATCGCAGTGCGGTTGTCACCGCTAGATCCGATGAAATGCTAAGGTCGTTGCGGTACAAGCATACGAGAAGGTGAGGATAAACACCGCGAAAAGAAGGTATAAACCCGATGGCCATAGAAGGGCCATGAGCTTTACCTAAGCGAGTTGCATCCGTCGCAACACGAAGGTTGTCTCCTAAGTCGTATCCCACTAAACTCGGTCATGGAAGATTCGACATGTGCGGTTAGAATCCGCATTGATAATAATATCGATGTCGAGTCCGCAATGACCACGTTTGTGGGACGGGAGTAGGAACTAACGTTCGTAGTTCGGCGGGGACAACTAAAGAATGCGCGAGGAACGAAGTTACGCCGTGTCACGCCACGGCGGGATGAACCCGCTAACCAAACGTCGAACGGCACGATTCCCTCAACCGCCTCGGCGGCACGGTATAACGTGCAAGCAAACACATCACAAATACAAGGCCCAACAAGGCAACGACAATGGAGTAGCACCTTTCCTAGCGAGAGAGATGGATAAACAAGACCAGCGCGAAGGCACGGCACAGGCAAGATAGATAGATCAAGATAGATCATAAATGACACAATAGACAAGATAGAACATGATCAAGAACCAAGATGGATATATATTGATAACCAAGATCATGAGTAACAAGGTAGATATATTAATAAGATAGATCGCATGTACTAGACATGTATAATTGACAAGATAAAAGAAGAAGGGTGTCAACGTCGTCATGGGACGGCGCCAACGGATTTAAAGGCCAACCTTTGGAACTAAGGGGCTGCAGCGGCTCGATCTGAATAGCTGCAGCTTGCTGTTGGCCGGCTACAGCTTCTGCGGTAGCTTGCTGTTGACAACAGCAGCTAACCGGGGGGCTGCAAGGTCCAGCGGCAATGTCCAGCCCCAATGGGTGGCACATTAGGCCCCTGCAAGATGTAGAACAGCGGCACGAAGGCCGTTCATCAAACAATGGCAATAGCAAGGCCACGATTTGCATGGTTAAGGGTCAAGGCTGGGTTACGATGGCTCACCATGGGGTGCTGCTGCTGCTGGACGGCAACGTCTGGCGGGCTGAGACAAGTTTCCGGTCACCGTGGTTGTCCTGCACGGTGAGAGAACACGGCACGAAGGCCGAGCTTAGCATAACAAGGCAAGGACAGGATAAAGATGGGGCTTTCGGTCTTAGAAGCTCACCAACAGAGTGTGGCCAATCTCCATCGAGGTGGCAAGGCATCGCCTTGCTGCTGTCCTGCTGATTCTCTGCAGCAGTGAAGCAATCACGGCACGAAGGCCATTTTCAGAACAGGTTCACCATTGGAAAGGCATACGCGAGACTGTTAGTCGTGGCAGCTCACCGATGGCTTCTGTAGATGCTGTTGGACTGCTACAGCTTGCTGGACGTGGCCATGCTTAGCCGAGGCTAAGCAACAGGCAACCAGGGGGCAGTGGAAACTGCTGCAAGGCTGCTGCTTCTCGGTGAGGTGCTGCTGCCGCACGGCTCCGGCAATGTGTAGCAAAGGTGCTGCACTCCAGAGAGGTGGCACGGCAACATCCTACCATTCACCGCTGCACAGACATAGCCATCTCAGCAAAACAGATTTGGTCATGGTCAGATGATGCAACCGAGAAGGAAAAAGATGGGGTTTTGGTCATGTCAGCTTACTGGTGGCAGATGGCATCACGATGGCATGGTTCTCCTTTGGCTCACCGGCAGGGTGCTGCTGCTGCTCGGTCAGGCACCGAGTGGACGGGGTGCTGCTGCTCATGGTCGATGAGATAGGGCAAGACACCGATGGGCTTGGTGTGGCGGTAGAAGTCATCTTGCTTTTGGCTAAAGGCACACCATGGCAGCTGCTGCTCTGCAATGTCAGCAGAACGTGGCATGAAGGCCGGTTCAGCATCACAGGAAAAGGATCAGAGGCGACCTCTTGTACCAAAGGTGAAAGCTTGGTCTTGGATGGGGGCTTACCCAGCTGGAGGAGGTCGAGGACGCCGGCGGACAGCGGCGTCGGTGTCCGAGCTGGGGCGTGGCGCGGCATGAGGTCAGGTCGAGAAGCGTGGCGGCTCGTGTGCGCGGCGTCGTGGCACCCCGCAGGAACGGGCGTGTTTGACCCACGGCGTGGGCAGCATCACACGCGGTTCAACCCGCGATGGTGACGCATTACACCGGCGAGGTGGTGGTGGCGGCCCGGCGTGCTCGTGCGGCGAGGGCGAGGGACGGCTCGAGGGGCGTGCTCGGCGGCACAAGGTGCTCGGCGTGCTGCTCAGGCGGCGGCGCCGAACACCTGGTGGGCGGCCGGGTTTCAAGCGCGCGGGCTTCGATGGCGAGGGGCCGGCTGCTGCTGCTTCCAGCGAGGCTGGTCGTGGCGGCTCGGAGGCAGGCTGGCGTGGATGAGTCCGGGTCGCCGTGCAGCGCGCGTCGCGGTGCGTCGAGGGCGAGTAGCGTCGAGGGGCTCAGCGTGGCGTTCCTCAAAAAGCGGCGCGGGCGTGGGCGTGGGGCGCGGCAAGGCGCGCTGACGTCGCGTCGCGCTGGTCGACGCGGCCCGTCTTGGCAGCAAGCAGGAAGGAGGGGGGGGATGAGTTCGGCGGCGCTGGCTTGGAACCCACGGAAAGCGGAGGGCGGCTGCTGCTACTTATAGCAGCGCGAAGCTAGGGGCGCGGAGGGGACGGACGGCGGATGGCCTCGGCGTCCAGACGCCGGCCACGGCAGCCATCGCGAGGGCGGCACGGAGGCCAAGGGCGGGCGGGGGGAGCACTGGCAGGTGTTCCCACGACGGGCGGCGGCGGGCGTTGGAGCCGGGAGCGTCGGTCGCCCTTGCTATAGGGTTAGCCAGGAGCCGCCCGTTGGGCCTTGGGCTGGGCTCGCGTCGTCAGGCCAGGTGGGCTAGGTGGGCCGGCAGGGGGAAGGTTGCGCATCCGGGCCGCTACTGGGAGGCGAGGGAGCAGCTGGGCTGGGCTGCTGGCGCATGCATGGCCAAGCAGAGAGGCGGGCTGGGCTGATTGCCATGGAGAGAAGGAAAGCTATTTTCTAATTATGATTTGCTAATTTGATTCATGATAAAGAGATATTCAAATGGAAAGGAATACGGATTCATGACATCAAATTCATAAACCCGATTTACGACCACCAGAGAGATTAGAGAATAGTCCGAATAATCTTGAGACGGATTCCACAAGGGATTCAAATGAACTCGAGATGATTCAAAAGAAATTGGTGGGATTTGTTTAGATGGAAATTGACACATAGATTCATATGCTCCGCGAGCATAGAGTCATCCTTCGAAAGATTTACGAGAAACGTCAACAAGATTTCAAGAGAGGTTTAGCGGGGAGAAAAGATAGGACGAGAGTCTTCACCGAGAACTCGGAGAAGGTTGCCAACACGATTGGATGAGAACACCATAACCCAAAGGTGTCGGGTCTTTGTGGCTCGTCAGTCACCGTAGGCTGATTGTGGCCTCTATCTTAGCCGATCGGGTTAGGTCGCCACCGCCACCGGTTGGTCGGGCATGGCTATGGCAAGCTAGGGCAAGCTAGGGCTGGCAGGCATGGTCACATGGAGTTAGGGTTGGTCGGGCTCGACAATGGCTAGCCGGGCGAGACTACGAGTGGCTAGGAGGTAGATCCGACGGTTGGTCGAGTCGAGAATGTTGGCACGACTCATCTTCATGCCGACGGTTGACGTAGCACTGTTGCAGTCTCCAGGGATCATGAGAGAAGGGGAAAGATATGGAGAGGATATTCCTTTTAAGTTTCGAGAAAAAACGAGGGCGGTTCCAGAGAAGATTTGGAAGAGCTTCGAGGAGACGTGAGAAGCTTACGATGAGATACAAGAATGAAGGAGGGAGTTAGGAATGATTTGAATTGAGGCATTAGATGTCTCCAAAAATTATTAGAGAATTTTGGAGGGAGATAAAAGAAAGTGCTACGGATTTGTGCTCTCCCGACACAAAACCTAACTCATCTACAAAAGCTCCGACAAACTCCCCGCAAACAATTCTATATGAATGCAACTTTTTACTAGTAGGTCCACTTACGTTTGACCTAGCAACTACATGATTCAAGCATTGCAGGAAAAATTTTAAAAGTTCGTAATTTTGGCTTCCCAAAATCCGAGGGTTGTTACAACCCTTTCCTCCCTCTCCCCGCTTTCCTTTCACGAGCCGAAAGTGGGGCCGCCCAGCCACCAGGGCCAGAAAGCCAAGCCCCAGCAAATAAGCAGCCCAAGACGGGCCGAGCCCAACCTTTCCCCTCTCTCCTCCCACCGGCCAAAGGGACCCGTAGCGTTCATCCCCTTCCTCCGTCCAGAATGGATCCACGCGCATAGCCCCGCCTGGCTCCCACCCCACCGTGTCGCGAGACAACTCGGCCCCGCCCCACTACCATCGACGACCGGCCAACGGTGGAGCGGATGACCACCTGCGGTCACCCCACGGCCAGCTCGACAGCGGGAGAGAGAGCCTCAACCGCGCCACGAGGAGGAGGGACTCGACTCGCCGCAGGCCCACGCCCCTCGCCGGTGACAAGGACTACACGACGGACCAGCTCACCGGAGCCCGAACCGACGTGCCCCCGCCCACTGGAACCCTCTTTGGAACCCCGGCGCTGGGGGTCGTGGTCAACACGCGGCTGCACCACGGACGCCATGCCGCCATGGCGGCGACCGCCGTCGCTGTAGAATGATGCGACTTGACGGCCAGCTCACTCCACGGAGGCGAGCGCAGCGCATCCCAGCTCATGGAACACCAGCCCAAGGTCTCAGCGCATAGGAAGGATGTCGGAAAAGATCGGGGCTCCAGCGAAAAAATTCGCCCGGTGGCGCCTCCGCGCGACTATAAATAGCCCTCCACGGGCGACGAATCGACCCGCCCCTCCCTCTAGAGCTCCACTACGGCCCGGGGAACACGCGGTGCTCTCCCACTTCTCCCCTCTCCTCCTTTCCTTTCCACGCGGTTCGGATTCTCCCTAATTTGATTCCGCCGCCGCCAAAGCGGAAGGAACGGCCCGCCACGGTCGAATTGTCGCGTGGGTACGCCGTCGCCAACCCTTCCTCTTTCAATTTCCCTCTCCAGTTGTTCCGTCGTGCAGCCCAGCTCTACGGTGATGAGACGCGCCACCGAGTGCCGCGACAAGCCCGCCGCCGCCGCCGCAGCAAGGGAGACCTCCACCGCCGCCCCCAAAAGCTCACCAACCGGGTGGGTGAAGAAGGGTATCCAACGACTCCACGCCGGGGCGTAGCTATGGTCGAAAGGACGGCCGGCCCGGCGACAATCCCGGCGGAGATCCGCCGCGACGGGGGCCTTAGTCCACGGCGGTAACTTGGCGCCGCGTTGCCCTCGCCGTGACGCCGCGGACAACAGAGCCAATGATGATACGCCACGCCACCCACCCCCTCCCCCTCCGTCACCGGTACCGCTAGGGCATTAAAATCCACGCGGCTTCCACGTGGCGCGACAGTGGCATCCACTGACCCACACGGCACCCACGTGTGCATGAGACACTCCCTGTGTACACTAGTTTAATTCTTTGTGTACCCCAGGATGAGTGTACACGGGTTATTATAAATACACCTTCCCATGTCAGGAAAAATTTTAAAAATTTGTAAATTCATTATTTGATTTATAGAATTTTATCATGTAATTAGTACCAATATTATTACATGATAAAATTATACTATAATATTACCCTAATAATTTAATTAGGGATTAATATTATAAAATCCATATCTCATGCATACTAACTCCGTTTCGCATGAAACGACTTCCATAATTCATCAAAAATCTAGCTCTATGCATCTAACCCATTGCCACCATAATGTTCTATGTTTGTTTTATATGTTATAGTTCAAGCTAGGGTTTATCTCCAGTCGCAAGTAGTTTCGACGACCCGATTAGGAGTTTCCGTCAGGAAAGCTAGAGACGTTCGACGCCGCGTGCGATTTGTAAGAACCTCACAGGCAAGTCCTTACCCCCTAATCATGACCTTAATAATGTGATAATGACAATGATAATGATATGATAACCGGATTAGTAAATAGAGGTATGAGCCCGATAACGTAGCTAGGGAGTCAAACCTGGGATGACGTAACTATCCACGTTATCTAGGCTCATACGCTGTATTCAAGAGAAACCTAAGAATGCCTAATGAACCCTAACCAACAAAAGAGGTGAGTAGTGGTAGTCCGGTAGAGCCTAAATACCACGTCGGGAATCGCCTTGAGGGGTTCTGCGGAGAGATACTCGCCTCCCCTAAGGATTTGGTTCATAGACCTTCTACCTAGTATAATATTACGCATGACCACACGCCGGGATGGGATGGCTTTGATTCCACACCCCGTTGGGTTGAGGTATATTGGAGCCAAGGTGGCCGGAGTAGGCAAAGCGACCTATTGGGAGCGAGACATGGGGAGAGTGGCCCCATGGTCCGGTTGGCGTGGATGCCGAGCGATCTTCCACGTAAGTGTTTGGTCTTGAAGTGGCGCAGTTGCTAGAGGCACATATTGATGATTTGAGATTGAGAGTGGTGTTGGCGGTATAGGTTGGGTAATTAGGTATTACTGTAAAGCCGCGGGGTGATTTGGTATCACCATATTGTCTAGGTGATGCGTCATCCTTGGGTGGCGTGTTATCCTTCCAACCCTCGAAGTCGTGGTAAAGATTATACCGATATACCTAGGAGGCATCCAAGCGGTACGGAATCTCGTGGGACCACCTTTGACCGACCGTGCGTGGGAGAAGATGGCCCCGTGTGGGGAAAAGTGTACAACCTCTGCAGAGTTAATTGAATCTATTCGAATAGCCACGTTCTTGGAATGGGCAAGTGCTAGGCCGAACATCTATGATTAGATATACCTTGATGATGACTAACCCGTGGTGTCATGAAAGAAGATGATGACATGAGATAATCCAGGGAACTAGCAAGAGCAGTTTTAGAGACTCGCTAGGCCCAAACCCTTAATAATTACAACCCCCGGTTGGGACTTGCCGAGGCACGTTTGTACTCACCCCTCTATTTTTACGAGATAACGGCACATGTGAAGGTAAGATCGATGACAAGTAGAGGACCAGCGTTTCGTAGGAGTTCGTAAAGTGTTTGCTTAGGAGAAGGGACGTGAAGCCCAGATTTCATCCGTGCACAAGTCTGCCTCTTTTGGAGTACGGGCGTTGTCATAGTTAATCCACCGCTTCTCGGTTGGCCAACTCGATATTGTAACCCGGCTTGGTGACCCCTTCGCCCCAATCGTAAGCCCCTTTCCATCCTATATTTCTATAGCTTGGTTTATTATTATTTCGTTTACTAATATCCGTTACTAATATGGCGTGATCCCGCACAAACACGTGTGATTAACGACCCATTAAAAGTGGGGCGTGGATGCAGTGGTATCGAGCCGAAAGCTTGTCCATAGGATGAAATTTAGGTTAATGTAAAATTTAACTCCACATAAGGATGACTACTTTTAAACTCGTTGCTATGGATATGCCGTACCTAACTAGTAGAGAGTTTCCACAACTCTTCTAGGAGACCCCAAAGTGCTTAGGGTACTCTATCCCTTCTCGATGTGAGAAGCGAGGGTTTAACAAAAGCGAGTACTCAAGTACATAATGAGCTTACACAATCCAAAACCCCAACAGGAAGGATTCAAATGCTATACAGTTGCGAATCGGGAATGCATTAAACATCCGAACACCTAAATGGGCTTAACAAGGTGTGCAAGTCCTTGGGTAAGTCTCCACAAGGCATTTAGTCCAAGCAACACCAAAAGTTTGAGTAGTATTATCCATGTGCAAGCTTGTTGAGCAAGCAATGTCTTAGCATTAGTAGCTAAGCATTCGCCAGCGATCATAGATGCCTAGGCTTCAAGACCTTTAGTAGGTGTAAAGTCGCGCAATAACCATCATGGCGTCATTATGTGTGATGCGACCATGTATCATCGGTGTAACCGGCCCCGTGATGAGAATTATTGACGCTTGTTTGTTTAGTATAATACCTTAATTCTTTCCAATCCTAAAGGAAATTTCTCCATTTTACTACTCATAGTGGTTAATGGAAGGAAAATTCCAATAGGATCGATGAACGTCATCGAAAGTCCCTAAGTCACGAGTAATAAGACAAGTTTCACATAAACTTAGTTCGGCCGTGACAAACCTTTTCATCACGTATCACACCGGGTAAGTTTGTGTTGTTTCCCAACACCTGTGTTACTAGGATACCCCAAAGTCTATCCCCACCCAAAATGCTTGCTTCCCTCTAATCCTTAGTTAGATTGATCCCTATCGTACCTTGTGCTCTTTCCTCCCAATCCCTTTCGGTCGAAATAGATTAAGAGCTAACCCGCAGGAATGCGACAACAACAATGGACTCCACGATCAGAGCCGTTGAACCACACCGGTGTTCTTCCCCCATAGCCCGTCACACGCCGTCACCTCGGTGTTATCGCGTGTCGACGACCGTGCAACATTGCCGACATCTTTGTCACCGCAATGCCGAAAGTCGCCGATCTTCTTTGTTACCACGGCCCCGAGCCACGACCCGCCGAGAGCGAGATCAAGAGGACATGCAACAGTTCAGTGACAACCAATGCCGGAATGCAAGCCGAGCCGAAGATTGGAACCGCCAAGCTGAAGATGGACAGAAGACCACAGTGATTTAAGGCGGTCATCAAAGCCCATAAAAGATAATTATGCCCGAACAATGACATACACCCCGAAGCCACGGAGATGGCACCAAGTGGTATGCCGACGGTAGAGAGAGGACACTGATTTTTCCACTATAGGGGAATCCACCGGCCAAGACCACACAGTCCCCATTACAAGGTCAATGGGTACGGAAGACTCACTTCCGTTCCTTCCACCACACACCACGGCCATGACACCAATCGACCAAGCTTCTCCCGAAGCCATCACCTTCGACCCACTATAAAAGAGCAATACCATCGCTCTCACCTCCAACCCACTTCAAACATTCCACCGCTAGCCTCCATCTTTCACCTCGCCATCACCCTCTTTACCCTCCACTCACGGGAACCACCACCAACCACGGCCAGAATGGCGGCACATGGGTTAGCGGCCGATTGCATCAACACCCCCTGGATTTCCCCAACTTCTCTACCACACGCCCGTAACCTTGGCATCCGCGAACCCCGGAGTACTGAAGGAAGCGAGTACCTAAGAGCGGCACTCATCGGCCGCGAAGTCACCGTCTACATCAGCAAGAGTCAAGACTACCCCACCATCACGAGAAGATTGGGCGTGACCACCATTGGTTTTCGCTTCCCCGACACCTACCAAGCTGTCGGCAGACGCAAGGCACTACATCGCCCTGCCCGGATCTACAAGGAGCCCATCGCCCGCACCCCCATGAGGCACCTGCCACCCGATGGAAAAAAATCACCTTGCCCGGATTGCTCGCGCGAAAGCGTGCAAGGTCCACAAGGCAGCCCCGTCATCAAGCACCCCGCTATCCTACCTACTCGCTCTCGATGAGCGAAGACGACCAAACGTGACACCGCCATGAGAAGTCCCGGATCCGCCGAGCGTAACGCAGCGGAATGCTACGTTTCAACGACTCCTCGCGAGCACGCCCACGCATAAAGGAACAAGTCGCCCGCGGCATCTCGCCGAGAGGCTACACTTGCCGAGACCCCGAGGGCCATCCAAGAGCGACACGTCAGAACCGGGGACACCAACATAGCCCTCCAATCAAGACGCAGTAAGACACGCCACGGCCCGGCCCGAACCCACAACTACGAGAAGGGATGTTCGCCAACCCTTCACCCGAAGAAGAACGGACTCCACCAAAGCCACCATCCTCGGCTAAGACCGACAAGAAGGACCACCCCGCCCCTCGGTCGGGGCACGGCCAAGAGAAGAAGCCCCCCCGCGAGCCAAGTACCGGACCAAGCAGAAGCGGGGCGAAGCCACCATGACCGATGTCGTGAGAACCACCACCCCCAAGGGAGGTGTAACCGTAGAGTAGCACTTCCTCTCACTCTACTGTTGTACTCCCCCTTGAAGTAATCCAGATCAGTGCGCTTGATCCACCATCCATATGCGAGTATCGACAAAGAAAAATCGACGGGCACCTAAACATAAAAAGCCACAAAGCAAATGATCTAAGAAGAAAATTTTCTAAGTGGGGTAGTACTATATGCAAAAGAAGAGAAGAAAATATCAACGGGCGAAAAGTAAGAAAAAGAGAAAGAATGAGATGGGCAAGAACAAGAAATGAAATCCCTGGGTAACCAAAGACTGTCACCTAGAAGAAACGAGACAGTGAGATACACCGCAGATGACTGTGAAGGGACAAGCAACAAGACAGGCACTCGAAGAACTCAGAAGACCTTAGAAGACCGAAGACACTAGAGGAATCAGTCCTCTAAGTGGGGTAGCCGCCAATGAAGACTTCGAAGACTACGAAGACAAATACAAGACAAAGAAGATGGGGTAAAAGCAAGAGTAATCACCAACAGCGTAAGGCATGCCCTCCACAAAGATCGTGTTGCCCTAGTGATAGAGTAGCACGATAATCGTAGAGGTTCGGAAAAAGACAAAGACTTGTAAGCAATGGAAAGTTTTCCCTCCCTCTCTATCTCTCTATCCCTATAGGCCTCAATTAGGACCTTCACTCTATAGACTAGGAATCTCGGGGACGAGATTCATCTAAGTGGGGTAGATTTGTAACACCCGTGTTTTTGCATCATTTTAAAAATCACTAAAAATTTGATCTTTTCGAATTACAACTAAAACTTGATTTATTTTCCGCTAGCCGAAACCCTATTTTCGAAAAACCCGCATTTAAGATCCCACCATCTAGAAAATAGGAAACCTTGTTCGATGCTTGTTGAGCTTTATGGTGACCAAGGATGCAAGGTAAGCCCTAGATTTTATGGAAGTATATTGCATGAGAATGAGTTACAAGTTTTCCCCAGGAATAATAAATAATGAAAACACATGTGTGCCTAGAACTTATATATGAATATTTTTATAAGCTTAATAAATAAATGTCCTCGACAAATAAGTCTTGGGAACATGAGAAGTGCTTGTGAAAATATTAATAAAATATAAGTATATGTCACACATGAAATCACAAACTCCACAAAATGTGTGTGCAAACATATATACATATTTATTTCAAAAGTACCCATGGGCAAATATTTCCAAGACACAAATGTAGGGGATGAAAGCCCATGTACTTGAGTGAATGAAAATATGTATAGAATATATATAAACACATACATGAAATAATGAGAGAAAGAATAAAAGAGAAGAGGGAAAAGAAAGGAAAAATAGAGAAGGGATAGGAACCGCTTGTGGGCTCATTCTTCCCCGCCCAAGAACACCCTTTCCTCCCTCTCCCGCTTTCCAAGCAGGCCGAAAGTGGGCCGGCCCAGCCACCGTGCCGTAAAGCCAAGCCCAAGGCCAAGAGCTCAAGACGGAGGCCGAGCCCAACCTTTCCCCCTCTCTCCTCCCACCGACGATTGGGACCCGCGCGTTCATCCCCTTTCCTCCGTCCGACGACGACGCACGCGCCCCGCCCCGCGGCTCCCACCCCACCGTGTCGCAGACAATCTCGGCCCGCCCCCACCGCCATCGACGACCGGCCAACAAGTGGAGCGAATGACCACCTCGTGTCACCCCACGGCCGGCTAAAACTGGCGCCTGAGAGAGAGAGCTGGCCAACGCGCACGAGGAGGACTCGACGCCCGTGGCCCACGCCCTCGCCGGTGACAAAGGACTACACGACGGACCCAGCTCACCGGCCGAACAGGACGCGTGCCCCTGCCGGTGGAACCCTCTTTGGAACCCGTGCGCCCACAGGGCGTGGTCAACACGCACAACAAGACCACGGACGCCATGCCGCCATGGCGGCGACCCACGTCGGCCCAGAATGATGCGACTTGACGGCCAGCCTCACTCCACTGGGAGGCGGCGCTTGTGCATCCCGGCTCATGGAACACCAGCCCAAGGTCTCCGCGCATAGGAAGGATGTCGGAAAAGATCGGGGCTCCGCGAGAAAAATCTCGGTGGCGCCCTCCGACGCGACTATAAATAGCCCACGCCGGCGACGAATCGACCTCGCCCCTCCCTCTAGAGCTCCTTCACGATGAGGAACACGCGGTGCTCTCCCACTCTCCCTCTCCTCCTTTCCTTTCCACGCGGTTCGGATTCTCCCTAATTTGGATTCCGCCGCCGCCAAGCAGAGGAACGGGCTCCGCCGTCGGTCGAATAGTCGTGTGGTACGCGTCGCCAACCCTTCCTCTTTCAATTTCCCCTCTCTAGTTGTTCCGTCGTGCAGTCTAGCTCTACGGTGATGAGACGCCGCCGAGTGCCGCACAAGCCCGCCCGCCGCCGCAAGGGAGACCTCCACCGCCGCCCTAAAGCTCACCGCAGGTCGGGGTGAAGAAGGGTATCCAACGCACTCCACGCGGCGAGCTATGGTCAAGGGCGGCCGGCTCGGCGACACTCCGAGGAGATCCGCCGCAAGAGGGACGAAACCACGGCGGCAACGACGTTGCCGTTTGCTCGCCGTGACGCCGCGTGACAACAGGGGAGCCAATGATAGGTCGCCACGTCACCACCCGTTCCCCCTCCGTCACCGGCCGTTAGGGCAATACTGTAATCCACGTGGCTTCCACGTGGCGGACAGTGGCATCCACTGACCCACACGGCACCCACGTGTGCATGAGACACTCCTGTGTACACTAGTTTAATTCTTTGTGTACCCCAGATGAGTGTACAGTGTTATTATAAATACACCTTCCCATGTCGAGAAAAATTTTTAAAATTTGTAAATTCATTATTTGATTTATAGAATTTTATCATGTAATTAGTACCAATATTATTACATGATAAAATTATACTATAATATTACCCTAATAATTTAATTAGGGATTAATATTATAAAAATCCATATCTCATGCATACTAACTCCGTTTAGCGTGAAACGACTTCCATAATTCATCAAAAATCTAGCTCTATGCATCTAACCCATTGCCACCATAATGTTCTATGTTTGTTTTATATGTTATAGTTCAAGCTAGGGTTTATCTCCGATCCGCAAGTAGTTTCCGAGCGACCGATTAGGAGTTTCCGGCCCGAGGAAAGCTAGAGACGTTCGACGCCGTGCCGATTTGTAAGAACCTCCAGGCAAGTCCTTACCCCCTAATCATGACCTTAATAATGTGATAATGACAATGATAATGATATGATAACCGGATTAGTAAATAGAGGTATGAGCGATATAACGTAGCTAGGGAGTCAAACAGGATGACGTAACTATCCACGTTATCTACGCTCATACGTTGTATTCAAGAGAAACCTAAGAATGCCTAATGAACCCTAACCAACAAAAGAGGTGAGTAGTGGTAGTCCGGTAGAGCCTAAATACCACGTCGGGAATCGCCCGAGGGGTTTCATGAGCGATACCGCCTCCCCCTAAGGACCGGTTCATAGACCTTCTACCTAGTATAATATTACGCATGACCACACGTACGGGATGGGGCGCTTTTGATTCCACACCCCGTTGGGTTGAGGTATAATTGGAGCCAAGGTGGCCGGAGTAGGCAAACGACCTATTGGGAGCGGACATGGGGAGAGTGGCCCCATGGTCCGGTGCTGGCGTGGATCTTTGAGCGATCTTCCACGTAAGTGTTTGGGCAAAGATGGCGCGGTGCTAGAGGCACATATTGATGATTTGAGATTGAGAGTGGTGTTGACAGTATAGGTTGGGTAATTAGGTATTACCTGTAAAGCCGCGGGTGATTTGGTATCACCATATTGTCTAGGGTGATGCGTCATCCTTGGGTGGCGTGTTATCCTTCCAACCCCTGAGAAGTCGTGGTAAAGATTATACCGATATACCTAGGAGGCATCCAAGCGGGTACGGAATCTCGTGGGACCACCTTTGACTAGTCGTACGTGGGAGAAGATGGCCCCTCGTGTGGGGAAAAGTGTACAACCTCTGCAGAGTTAATTGAATCTATTCGAATAGCCACGTTCTTGGAATGGGCAAGTGCTAGGCCGAACATCTATGATTAGATATACCTTGATGATGACTAACCTGTGGTGTCATGACAGCAGTGATGACATGAGATAATCCGGGAACTAGCAAGAGCAGTTTTAGAGACTCTGCTAGGGCCCAAACCCTTAATAATTACAACCCCCTGGTTGGGACTTGCTGAGTACGTTTGTACTCACCCCTCTATTTTTACAGATAACGGCACATGTGAAGGTAAGATCGATGACAAGTAGAGGACCAGCGTATCGTAGGAGTTCGTAAAGTGTTTGCTTAGGAGAAGGACGTGAAGCCCAGATTTCATCCGTGCACAAGTCCGGCCTGCGGGAGTGCGGGCAAGTGTCATAGTTAATCCACCGCTTCTCGGTTGGCCAACTCTGATATTGTAACCCGGCTTGGTGACCCTTCGTCGCCACTGTAAGCCCCTTTCCATCCTATATTTCTATAGCTCGGTTTATTATTATTTCTGTTTACCAATATCTGTTACTAATATGGCGTGATCCTGGCACAAACACGTGTGATTAACGACCCATTAAAAGTGGGGCGTGACACCTATCTTGCCAGAGAGTTTGTTATTGGCCAGGTTCAGCCTATGCAAAAGTGGCATGCCATAGCCCGCATTCGCTAGTATATGGCCAGAAAATTGGTTATTGTCAGCAGCTTAAGTATTGAAGCCCAATAGCTAATGACGGAATTCTGCCAACAAACTGGTTGTTTCCTATGTCTAGGGACGCAAGGTTGCTGGAAATCATGTAAGGCAAACTCCCAGTAAGCCGGTTATTCTGTAAGTTCATGTATTCAATCTGGCTTGTTGTCCACAGAGCCTTTGGCACCTCGCCGGAGAGCTGGTTACTGCTTAGGTCCAGTTCCTGCAAAGTGGAACAATGTGCGAGGCCTATTGGGATAGAGCCATTGAAGCAGTTGCTGCTTGCGTTAAACAGTTGGAGGTGGCCTCCAGCACATAGCCACTCTGGGATCCCACCGGTGAGCTTGTTGTTATCAACCCAAACATAAGATAAGGCTGGTGAGTGCTTACCGAGCTCCGATGGGAGTGTACCGGTAAGACTGTTACTAGACAGCCACAATTCTGTCAGTGAAGGTAATTGGCTGATGCTCGAGGGTACTTCACCAGTTAAATTATTTTTGTCAATGTGCAATACTACCAATGATGGCAATTGCCCGATGCTTGCGGGTATCTCACCGTAGAAGTTATTTTCAGAAAGCCACAAATGTGTGAGGTTCTTGAAGTGTCCGAAGACTTTCGGGATGGTTCCACTTAACTTGTTCTGTGACAAGTCGATTGTTGTACACATGCAAGGCCTGGAGGTTCTTGAGGCCCCATATCCTCGGAGGTATGGCTCCTACCAACGAGTTGTTCCAGAGATACAGTTCCTCCAACTGCATCATCTTTGTCAGGTAACTCGGAAAGGCACCAACGAGGTTGCTGCTCCCTGCTTTAAGGCTGATTAACTGGGTCAAGTTCCTGAATGATGCCAGCAGCTCAGCTAGGTCGAACGGGTTATCCCCGAGCCACAAAGTCTGAAGGCTTGTCAGCTCACCAAGCTCTGCCAGGATAGTGCCCGTGAGCTGGTTGACACGCAGTGTCAGATGTCGAAGGTTCCTGAGCCTAGACAAAGAAGCTGCGATAGGGCCCGTAAGGCGCTTGTAAGATAGTGTCAGATGTCGAAGGTTCCTGAGCCTGGACAAAGATGTTGGGATACCACCAACGAGACTGTTGGTATCCAACGAGAGATACCTGAGGTTCCCAAGCCGAGACAAAGACTCCGGAATGGTGCCATTGAACGCATTCCAGCTGAGGTCCAGCCTGCTCAAGTTTGCTGCAAGGCCGTGGCCGATGTCATGGGGAAGTGCCCCTGAAAGAAGGTAGTTGGAGGACAGGTTGAGATACCGGAGCGATGTACAGCGGTACAGCACCGTCGGGAACACGCCACCGATGCTGTTGTTGGAGAGGTCGAGGTGTTCAAGGCTGGAGAGACCGCCAACAGCGTCTGGAACAGGCCCAATGATGTTGATGCTGGAGAGGGCAAGGGTGGTGACGCGTCCGGCCGAGTCTGAGCCCGAGGTCGCGTTGCTCCATCTCCATGCCGTGAGCGCGGGCGGGTAGCCCCACGCGTGCTTCATCTGGAGGAGCAGCGCCGCCTCGCTCTCGCCTACTGGATCGCCTACTGGATGGGACTCTGCCGCCGCGCACTGCAGGAGGAGGTGGTAGTGGTAAGCGTGCTTCATCTGGAGGACCATGTCTCTCCCTTGACGACCGTGGTGGATTGGATTCAGTTGGGTGCTTTCAGTCGGGTCATTTTCAGGCCATCATATAATAATCTTTCCGACAAACCGTACCACCGGAGACTCAGAGACGACCGGAGTCAGTCTCGGGAGACTTGGGAGACTCGTAGTCGGTCGCCGACGGCTGAAACACGAATCCTTTGAATCCTCCCTGCTGTACTGTACCGGATTTGCCTTTGCTGTAAACAGTGGAAAATAACAGTGACCACGTACGACGAAACAAGCAAGATGCAATGCAACCGATGCAAAGAAATAAACACACGATGATTGAACCTAAACTTAAGTGTGGCTACATATGGCTGGCATCTGTTAGAAAATCGACTCTTTGAAATCAAACGGCGGCTTTCTGGACGGATGACAAACTGTCAGACTCACTAAAGTAAAAGAGTTTTCAAGGCTTTCTTTGGTTCTGATCGAGCTTGCTAACTCTCTCAAGTGTTTACTGTTTATGGTGGTGCTGTACATAGGAGTTTGAGTTTTGGTGGCCCAGCCATAGTAGTGTTCTGCCCTCTGTTTGATTTGATCCATTTTATATACTTCATATTCATAATGCCTCCTATAAAAACAAAGAAAGATCTTTCACTAGAAAAAAAAAACTAGGTGATGGCAGTAAATTCTGCTAGGATCATACTCCCTCTGTCCCCAAAATAAATCAACTTCTATAGTTGTCCTAAGTCAAACTTTTTTAAGTTTGACCAACTTTATCATACTCCCTGCTAGGTCCTCCTCGACATCAAGGTGGAAGGAGAAGAGTGGGTTTGCGGCGGGCTTTCCAAGCTTGCGCTGCTGTTCGCCTTCGTTGCTTAGTGTGTGCCTCTTCCTCTTTAGTCGCAAATTCGGTTGTCTCTTAGTTACGCCTCCGCTGCTGCACCGTTCTAGCCGGTGATTACTGTCGTGTGTTTACCTATCGTTACCTGTGGCAGCTCGCCATTCGTCGCGGTAGGTCGTGTAACAAACTTTCGGTCCGGGGTCTTTTTTTTCGCCATTTCTCTTAAAGCAATACGGGTAATGACCTGATTTCGAAAAAAGTTTGACCAACTTTATCGAAATAACATTAATATTTATGACATCAAATTAATATCACTAGATACATAATAAAATATATTTTCATAATATGTTTATTTGGTTTCATAGATGTTATTATCTTTTCCTAAAAAATTGGTCAAACTTAATAAAGTTTGACTTAGGACAACTCTAGAAATTGATTTATTCTCGAGACGGAGGGAGTAATGTTTAAGATCTGCGTGGTTGATTTTTGAAGATGAAGACATTATCCACCAGAGATTGAAAAAGAAGGTTGTAATAATTGTTTGCTGAATTATGTCAGGATCATGTAAGTTTACTGCCTCTTCTTCTGTACAGAAGCTGCTTTTCCAGCCCCAGCTGCAGTCGGCAAAAAAACACATTACATGGTCAGACAGACTTTTGCCTAGCCGAGCAAGCAAATCTCTTCCAACAGTGTAAAACGAAGGCCAGGTAGCCTAATCAGCAAGAACAGAACCATATATAGTAGTAAGTTTAGTCCCTGCAGATTAACTTAACCGTGGAATCTAGTCAGCATGCACATGCGAAATGGCTTCCTTGCCCCTGCCCTATTCCGTTAGTACTCTGCTTCCGTCCTGCACTGGCTTCTGCGAGGTCCTGCGTCCTCCGTGCCCTTGCGTTCCTTAATTTGTGGCACAGGCTTGTGCGAGGTGATGCGTATGCGTCCTCCATCGCCCTCATCACTCATCAGCATAGTAACTTTGCTGGACAAAACAGAGGAAAAACGAAGTTTATATTGGGGCTCCACATCAATATAGCTGCCAATGACGCAAAAAGAATCATGGGGGCGTGCATTGATTTGAATGGATTTCGATTGATGACCCTGCACGGCATGTGGTCCAACAGTAATGCAAATGGTGATTACCTCTGTAGCTCCGTATCGTGTTTGTATGCATATTAAATCTTACTTCAAATTGGAAGCCCGGGGTCCTCAAAATGAAAAGCAAGACTGGACTGAACTTTATAATATGCTTCAAGACATTACAACAAGGGACTTAAACTTTTCTTAGTTTCCTCCTGAAAGGAAGTCATTATTTATGCTTGGGCTACGATCGCTTCAGGTTGAGTCTTGCAAATTGACTTAACTGATCCATCCAGAGAGATTGTTATTCGCTAGGTTCAGTGTCTGTAGCAATGGCATGCCATAGCCAAAATTTGTTGGTATCTCACCGGAGAGCTGGTTGTTACTTAGGTCAAGTATTTCCAAAGTGGCACAGCCGGCGAGGTCAGTTGGGATGGAGCCGTTCATGCTATTGCTGGAGATGTTGAGATGCCAAAGATTGTTTCCAACGCATAACCCCTCTGGGATCTCTCCAAAAAGCTGATTATCGCCAAGTTCAAAATTTAATAGGGTGGCACAATTGCCAAGGCCTATTGGGATGGAGCCGTTCAAGCGATTGCCTGATGCTGAGACCTCCCATAATTGACCACCCGTGCATATCCCCTCTGGGATCCTACCGGTAAGCATGTTATTGCTAAGCGACAAGCACTCTAGTGACGACAACCGACCAATGCTCATAGGTATCTCACCTGAAAAGTTGTTACTATTGAGAATCAAATATGTCAGGTTCTTCAAGCATCCGAAGACTTTTGGGATGGTTCCAGTTAGCTTGTTTTGTGACAAATCGATTGTTGTCAAGCTGATGGCAGCAAAACCATCAATCACCACGTTGCCAGTGAGGTTGTTATTTTTCACATCCATGACCTTCAGGTTCTTGAGTCGCCAGATTGCCGGAGGTATAGCTCCTAGCAAGGAGTTATCCGCGAGAAACAGTTCCTCCAACTGCATCATCTTTGTCAGGTAATTCGGGAAGGCACCCTCGAGGTTGCATCCCTCTACCTCAAGGCTGAGTAGGTGGGTCAGGTTCATGAATGAGGCTGGCAGCTCGCCTGGATCGAACGTGTTCCACCCAAGGGACAATGCCCGAAGGCTTGTTAGCTCGCCAAGCGCTATCGGGATGCTGCCGTTGAACCTGTTGCGGTCGAGATGCAATGTGCTCAGGTTTGTTCCAAGGCCTTGGCCGATGTCATAAGGGAGCTCCCCTTCGAGGTGGTTCCAGGACAGGTCGAGGTACTGGAGCGATCTGCAGCGGTAGAGTGCCGTCGGAAACGTGCCATTGATTATGTTGTCGTGGAGGACGAGGTATTTGAGGCTGAGAGGGAGACAAAGGCATCTGGGAGTGGCCCTATGAGGTTGTTGGAGGAGAGGTCGAGGAGTTCGAGATTGAGAGGGAGCCAAAAGCAGCTGGAATAGGCCCCGTGAGGTAGTTGTAGGAAAGGTCAAGATGTTTGAGGTTGGAGAGGAAGCCAATGGCATCTGGGACAGGCCCCATGAGGTGGTTGCAGGAAAGGTTGAGCTGTTTGAGTTTGGAGATGGAGCCAATGACATCTAGGACAGGCCCCGTGAGGTTGTTCCCCGACAGAGTCACACCGCACGAATGGCCAGCGGCAGTGCGCACCTGCGGACGTGGTGGCAGCGCTCCAATTCCATGGCGCGAGCACAGGCGGGTCACCCCACGCGTGCTTCATCTGGAGGAGAAACTCCGCCTCGCCTACTGGATGGGACTGTGCCACCCCGCACTGCAGGAGGCAGCAGGCTAGCATGGGCAGCAGGAGGTGGTGGTAGTGGTAAGCGTGCATGTAGGAGCGTGGTGTTGCCATGACGACCGTGGTGGATTGGATTCAGTGGTGATGCTTTCAGTCCGGTCACTTTCAGGCCATCATATAATATATCTTTCCGACAACCATACTGCCGGAGACTCAGAGACGACCGGAGTCAGTCTCCGGAGACTTGAGACTGCTAATAAGTCATCGGTTACCGCGTGCCTTAAAGGAGACTGCTAATACGTGAGGTGGTACACTGGTAACTGGTAGTCAGTCGCCGACGGCTGAAACACGGAATCCTTGAATCCTCCCTGCTGTACCTGATTTGCCTTCGCTGAAAACAGCGGAGAATAACAGTGACAATGCAAAGAAATAAACACACGAATGAGTGAACCTAAACTTAAGTGTGGCTACACCTATGGAACGCATCAAACATCCCTCAAGTCTTGTACAAAACTCGAGGGCTTCTGTTAGAAATCGACTGTCTGGAATCAAACGGCGGCTTTCTTAACGGATGGCGAACTGTCAGTCTCACTTAACTGAAGAGTTTTGAAGGCTATCTATGGGGTTCTGATCAAGCTTGTTAACTCTAAAGTGAAGATGAAGACGTTATCCACCAGAAATCGAAAAGAAGGTTGTAACAATTGTTTGCTGAATTATGTCAGGATCATGTAAATTTACTGCCTCTTCTGTACAGAAGTGTGCTTTTCCAGCCCCAGCTGCAATCGGCAAAAAAACATTACATGTGCAGGCAGACTTTTGCCTAGCCGAGCAAGCAAATCTCTTCAACAGTGTAAAACAAAGGCCAGGTGGCCTAATCAGAAACAACAGATCCATGTTCAACAGAAGGAACCTGTTAGAGGAGTCAAGGGCCTACTGGGCCCTAGCCCATTAGGGTTAATTAGTAGGTTGCTTAGGGGCCAAGTCAACCCTCTCTATATAATGAGAGGACATCTATCAATCTAAATCAAGCAAGAGATTAAGAAGGACAACCCTTCTCTCTTGCCGGCCGTGGGCAGCCCCCGTGGCCGGCGTTCCCAGCGCCTCCAACCCTAGCGCCGCCGCCAATCTGCGAACAGTACCCGCGGTACTGTAGCACCGAGGGTACTGTAGCGAACCAGCCACCCAATCCCTCTCTACCTCCTCAATCCCCACAGCCCACAGCACATCCATAACATTTGGTATCGGAGATCTTCGGTTTCGATCCAATCCATGGCTTCGGGCGCGAGGAGGGCGAGCATTTGGAACAGATCGTGCTTCCGACCATGACGAGCAGCGGTTGACGGTGGCTCTCCCTCGCCATGAACCAGCAATTTGGACACCATGAGGCACGATCTGGCGAAATCCGGGGGCTTCTTCGAGGCGCCCGCCACGCCCACCCCAAGCGCCTTCCCGATTGCCGCGATCTACGTTTGCCGCATGGGGTGCCGGTGCGGCACAACGCGCTGCTGCCGTTCCACGGCGAGCACCTAACGGTGCCGACGTTCGAGGGTGCAGCCATCTCGCTCCACCCGCTACCAGGTTCGGTGATCCATGGGATTATTTCGTCAAAATTCTAGGGCCGGGCCTCAACTTGCACCGGCTGCCATAGAGAGCCATCGGGTAGCGGTTGCACGCGTGAGGAATCGGCGGGCTTTGCCGCAGTAGCGGCGGCGTGGCAGCGCCAAGACGCGCCAGTCATAGGAGAGACGCACGAAGATGCGGAGGCGGTCAGGCGTGATGCGTTTGCAATCTGCAACACGTGGCCTCCTAGCGCGGGCGCCGCAGGAGATGCGTCGGCGCATGCACGGCGACCTTAATGGCGGTCGACCTTAGGCACCGGCGGGCGCGCTTGCTCCCGTCGGCGACCACCAGCAACCGCGCCGCCCGTTCTTTGTCTTCATGCTAGCGAAGATGGTGATGTTTCCATGGTCGGCAAGCTCCAACTCGTAGCCGCGGTTTCCTCTTGGTCACCGGTGAGGGACGCCCGCCTAGCGCTACCGCATTCCACTACCGGCCACCGCGAGGCGCGTCTCCGCTGGTCGCTTTTTTGCGATTAGTCCCGTGCCACCGTTCCGATGCAACCCTCTCGTTTCGATGGTCTCCATGGGATCGGTGGCTACACACACGTGCAGGTCCAAAGACGCCGAAAAGTTAATCCGCCTTATCTTCCGAGTCAAAAATAAAGAGTCCTAGTTCATTTCAGGTTGAGAATAATGAAATAAGCCGAGATGTAAAAGGCTTGTTTTTAGGTGTTAGGTTTGTGTGTCATAAGTCGATTTGCTAGGTCGCAGCTCGAGGACGAGCCGCATGTCCAGTGGGGTGTAGTGTTAGAGGAGTCAAAGGCCTATTGGGCCCTAGCCCATTAGGGGTTAATTAGTAGGTTGCTTTAGGGGCCAAGTCAGCCCCTCTCTATATAATGAGAGGACATCTATCAATCTAAATCAAGCAAGAGATTAAGAAGGACAACCCTTCTCTCTCTTGCGCGGGCGTGAGCCCCGGGTCGGGCCGCTCCCCCCTCCAACCCTAGCCGCCAATCTGCGAACGATTGCCTGGTGGGCAGCGTAGCACCGAGGGTGTATGGCGAACCAGCCACCCAACCCTCTCTACCTCCTCAATCCCCACAGCCCCACAGCACATCCATAACATTTGGTATCGGAGATCTTCGGTTTCGATCCAATCCATGGCTTCAGCCGCGGAGGGCGAGCGGTACCGGAACGGTCGTGCTTAGACCATGACGAACAGCAGCTTGATTGGCGGTGGCTCTCCTGCGCCATGAACGCCGGCCACTGACACCATGAGGCACGACCGGCGAAATCGGGGGGCTTCTTCGGGCGCCGCGGCCACCCCAAAATGCCTTCCTTCATCGCCGCGATCTCTCGTGCCGCATAGGCGGGGGTACGGTGCAACGCGCTGCTGCCGTTCCGCGATGAGCACCCTAACGGTGCCGACGTTCGAGGGCGTGCAGCCACCGCTCCACCGCTACCGGGTTCCGGTGATCCATGGGATTATTTTCGTCAAATTCCAGGGCCAGGCCTCAACTGCAGTACCGGGCTGCCATAGAGAGCCATCGGTAGCGGTTGCACGTGAGGAATCGGGCGGCGCTGTTGCTGCAGTAGGCGCGCTGGTCGGCGGCGCACGGGCGCCCGCCGCAGAGACACGCACGGAAGATGCGGGAGGCGGTCCGGCGGCGGTGCGTTTGCAATCTGCAACACGTGGCCTCTTAGCGCCGCGCCGGCCGCAGGAGATGCGCGCCGGCGCATGCACGGTAGGCAGTTTTACCGGCGGTCGACTCGCACCGGCGGCGCGCCCTGCCCCGTCCGGCGACCACCAAAGAACCGCGCTTGGCCCGTTGTCGCCTCTGCGCTGAAGATGGTGATGTTTCCATGGTCGGCAAGCTCAACTCGTGGCGGGCGGTTTCTCTTGGTCGGTGAGGACGCTTTCTCGCCTAGCGCTACCGCATTCCACTACCGGGCCACCGCGAGGACGCCTCTCAGCCGGTCGCTGTTGCGACGGAGTCCCAGCCACCGTTCGATGCAACCCTCTCGTTTCGATGGTCTCCATGGGATCCGGTGGCTACACACGCAGTGTGTCCAAAGACGCGAAAAGTTGTCTGCCTTATCTTCCCGAGTCAAAAATAAAGAGTCCTAGTTCATTTCAGGTTGAGAATAATGAAATAAGCCGAGATGTAAAAGGCTTGTTTTTAGGTGTTAGGTTTGTGTGTCATAAGTCGATTTAGCTAGGTCGCAGCTCGAGGACGAGCCGCATGTCCGTGTGGGGGTGTAGTGTTAGAGGAGTCAAAGGCCTATTGGGCCCTAGCCCATTAGGGGTTAATTAGTAGGTTGCTTAGGGGCCAAGTCAACCCTCTCTATATAATGAGAGGACATCTATCAATCTAAATCAAGCAAGAGATTAAGAAGGACAACCCTTCTCTCTTGCCGGCCGCGGGAGAGCCCCGTGGCCGGGCGCTCCCCCTCCAACCCTAGCCCGCCGCCAATCATGCTAACAAGCACTGGGCGCTGTAGCACCGAGGGTCTTGTAGCGAACCAGCCACCCAACCCTCTCTACCTCCTCAATCCCCACAGCCCACAGCACATCCATAACATTTGGTATCGAGATCTTCGGTTTCGATCCAATCCATGGCTTCGCTGCGGGCAGCTAGGTAACAGATGTCGTGCTTCCGACCATGACGAACGAGCGGCGGTTGACGGTGGCTCTCCTCGCCATGAACCAAAGCTGGACACCATGAGGCACGATCCGCGCGAAATCCGGGCTTCTTCCGTGGCGCCCGCCACGCCCACCCCAACCGCCTTCCCGACCGCGCGATCTCTATGCTGCCGCCGTGCGGGTGCCGAGTGCGGCACAGCCGTAGCCGCCGTTCCGACGGCGAGCACCTAACGGTGCCGGCGCTCGAGGGCGCAGCCATCCGCTCCACCGCTACCAGTTCCGGTGATCCATGGGATTATTCGTCAAAATTCTAGGGCCAGGCCTCAACTTGCAGCCGGCCGCCATAGAGAGCCATCGGTAGCGGTTGCACGTGAGGAATCGGCGGCGTCTTCGGGCTGGCAGCGCCGTGGGTCGCCAGACGCACGGGCGGCTGGCCGGCAGAGACACGCACGAAGATGCGGAGGCGGTCCAGGCCGTGCGTTTGCACCGCGAACACGCGGGCCTCCTAGCCGGGCGCCGGGCCGCAGGAGATGCGCCGGGCATGCATCGAGGGGCTTTAATGGCGGTCGACCGGCACCGGGCGGGCGCCTGCCCCGCCGGCGACCACCAAAGAACCGCCGCCCGTTCTGTCGCCTTCATGCGCCAAGATGGTGATGTTTCCATGGTCGGCAAGCTCCAACTCGCGGGCAGCGGGCGGTTTCCTCTTGGTCGGTGAGGACGCCGCCTAGCGCTACCGCATTCCACTACCGGCCACCGCGAGGATCGTCTCCACGGGGTCGCCGTTGCGACTAGTCCCGTGCCACCGTCCGATGCAACCTCTGCGTTTCGATGGTCTCCATGGGATCCAGGCTACACACGTGCGAGGTCCAAGACGCGAAAGTTGTCCGCCTTATCTTCCGGAGTCAAAAATAAAGAGTCCTAGTTCATTTCAGGTTGAGAATAATGAAATAAGCCGAGATGTAAAAGGCTTGTTTTTAGGTGTTAGGTTTGTGTGTCATAAGTCGTTGCTAGGTCGCGGCTTCGAGGACGAGCCGCATGTCCAGTGGGGTGTAGTGTTAGAGGAGTCAAAGGCCTATTGGGCCCCAGCCCATTAGGGTTAATTAGTAGGTTGCTTAGGGGCCAAGTCAACCCTCTCTATATAATGAGAGGACATCTATCAATCTAAATCAAGCAAGAGATTAAGAAGGACAACCCTTCTCTCTTGCCGGCCGTGGGCAGAGCCCCGTGGCCGGCGTTCCCAGCGCCCCTCCAACCCTAGCCGCCGCCGCCAATCTGCGAACAGTACCCGTGGGTACTGTAGCACCGAGGGTACTGTAGCGAACCAGCCACCCAACCCTCTCTACCTCCTCAATCCCCACAGCCCACAGCACATCCATAACATTTGGTATCGGAGATCTTCGGTTTCGATCCAATCCATGGCTTCTGCTGCGGAGGGCGAGCAGCTGGAACAGATCGTGCTTCCGACCATGACGAACGAGCAGTTGACGGTGGCTCTCCTCGCCATGAACCAGCAGCTGGACACCATGAGGCACGACCGCGTAAAATCGGGCTTCTTCCGGGGCGCCCGCCACAGCCACCCCAACTCCGCTCTTCCCCGACCGCCGCGATCTCTCGTGCCGCCGCGTGCGGTGGGGGGGACGGCACAACGCTGCCGCCGTTCACGACGAGCACCTAACGGTGCCGACGCTCGAGGGCGTGCAGCCATCTGCTTCCACCGCTACTGTGTTCCGTGATCCATGGGATTATTTCGTCAAAATTTAGGCTGGCCTCAACTTGCAGCTGGCTGCCATAGAGAGCCATCGGGTAGCGTTGCACGTGAGGAATCGGGCGGCAAGTTGCCGCCGCAGCCGGGCGCTGCGGGTCGGGGCGCACGGCGCGGCCGGCGCAGGAGACACGCACGAAGATGCGGGAGGCGGTCCGCGGCAGCGGTGCGTTTGCAATCTGCAACACGTGGCCTCCCTAGCGCGGCGGCGGCAGGAGATGCGCCGGCAGATGCACGAGGGCAGCCTTTAATGGCGGTCGACCGGCACCGCGGCGGGCGCCTTGCCCCCGTCGGGCGACCACCAGCAACCGCGCCGGCCCGTTGCTGTCTTCATGCGCGAAGATGGTGATGTTTCCATGGTCGGCAAGCTCCAACTCTGCGGTGCGGGCGGTTTCCTCTTGGTCACCGTGAGGACGCCCGCCTAGCGCTACCGCGATTCCACTACCGCCACCGCGAGGGACGTCTCCGCTGGTCGCTGTTGCGACTAGTCCCAGGCCACCGTTCCGATGCAACCCTCTCGTTTCGACATGGTCTCCATGGGATCCGGTGGCACACGTGCAGGTCCAGACACGAAAGTTGTCCGCCTTTATCTTCCGGAGTCAAAAATAAAGAGTCCTAGTTCATTTCAGGTTGAGAATAATGAAATAAGCCGAGATGTAAAAGGCTTGTTTTTAGGTGTTAGGTTTGTGTGTCATAAGTCGTTGCTAGGTCGCAGCTCGAGGACGAGCTGCATGTCCAGGTGGGGTGTAGTGTTAGAGGAGTCAAAGGCCTATTGGGCCCTAGCCCATTAGGGTTAATTAGTAGGTTGCTTAGGGGCCAAGTCAACCCTCTCTATATAATGAGAGGACATCTATCAATCTAAATCAAGCAAGAGATTAAGAAGGACAACCCTTCTCTCTTGCCGGCCGTGGGCAGAGCCCCGTGGCCGGCGTTCCCAGCGCCCCTCCAACCCTAGCCGCCGCCGCCAATCTGCGAACAGTACCCGTGGGCACTGTAGCACCGAGGGTACTGTAGCGAACCAGCCA
Organism: Hyparrhenia diplandra; assembly: GCA_015847255.1. Taxonomy (NCBI): domain Eukaryota; kingdom Viridiplantae; phylum Streptophyta; class Magnoliopsida; order Poales; family Poaceae; genus Hyparrhenia; species Hyparrhenia diplandra. Next base: position 66,351 of record JADLZK010008008.1, read on the forward strand.
CCCAACCCTCTCTACCTCCTCAATCCCCACAGCCCACAGCACATCCATAACAGAACCAAAGAATGAATACCGGCATTCTTATTTGCACTAGAACTGCACTACTATACCAACAGGCTGGCAATGCCTCTCCGTGGCCAAATCATATACTATGCTACCATTCAGTTCATCAGTTCATGGTGGCAATGCCTTCGTCTCCAATGCTCTACTCAAGGCTCCTCCCTTTTCCTCTTCAGCAGGAGGATGCTCCAGTGGAGATGGCAGTGCTCCATTGTTTCTGAATGGCGTTATCCGCGCTTTTGGCTACTTGAACCTCTCTGGTCCTGCATGAACAGGGTGCTCAAGTCTCCACGAATTCCCCAAATATGTCGAGGCACCCATCCCAGCAGCCCTTCTTTCTTCTTTAGCGGATTTATCCTCAATGATTTATCCTCAATGTTCCTCCAATTACTAGCTCTCAACTCCTGTAAAAGCTGATTACAGCATGTGCCTTGAGATGTTGTTTATAGTCTGCTTGAGACTTTTGAGACAAGCAATGAAAACTGATGTTTTATAAACCTAAGTTTTTCTATAAAGGAAGACATTGCTTTCGGTTGACCCCTGAAATGCATGTAAAATATCTGTGCTGGATGGAAAGACACTTTATAATATATGGTAGTAAGTTTAGTCCCTGCAGATTAACTTAACCGTGGAATCTAGTCAGCATGTACTCTGCTTCCATCCTGCGCTATCTTCTGCCCTTGCGTTCCTTAATTTGTGACATGTTGACAGATCAAACTAGCTAGGGACCATATGGAGCAAAACGAAAAGCAAAACAAGTTTATATTGCGGCTCTACATCAATACAGCTGCCAAGAACCAAAAGAATCCTGGGGGCGTGTATTGATTTGAATGGATTTCGGTTGATAACCCTCCACTGCATGCGGTACAACAGTAATGCAAATGGTGATTATTACCTCCGTATGGTGTTTGGATGCATATTAAATCTTACACCAGTTTGGAAGCCCAGGGTCCTCAAAATGAAAGGCAATAATCATAGACTGAAATGAACTTTATGATATGCTTCAAGACATTACAACAAGGGATTTAAACATTTCAGAGTTTCCTCCTGAAAGGAAGTCATTATTTATGCTTGGGCTAAGACAGGATTATAAAAAATTTGTGCTGGAAGGCCTGCGCATTTAGTTGCGGGCTTGCTGCAGCGTACATCATCATATGGAAAGTTGCTGGGTCGCTTCAGGTTGAGTCCTGCAAATTGACTTAACTGATCCATCCAGAGAGATTGTTATTCGCTACGTTCAGTGTCCATAGCCGTGGCGTGCCATAGCCAAAATTTCTTGGTATCTCACCAGAGAGCTGGTTATTGCTTATGTCAAGTGTTTGCAGAGTGACACAGCCAGCGAGGTCAGTTGGGATGGAGCCGTTCATGCTATTGCTGGACACGTTGAGATTCCAGAGGTTGTTTCCAACACATAACCCCTTTGGGATCTCTCCAGAAAGCTGATTATCGCCAAGTTGTAAATTCTGCAGGGTGGCACAATTGCCGAGGCCTACCGGGATGGAGCCGTTCAAGCGGTTGCTCGACGCTGTGAGGATCACTAATTGACCTCCCACGCATATCCCCTCTGGGATCCTACCGGTGAGATCGTTCTCATCAAGCATTACAGAAGCTAAGCCTGGCACATGCTTTCCAAGCTCTGATGGGAGCTCGCCGGTAAGCATGTTATTGTTCAACCACAAGATCATTAGTGACGGCAACCGGCCAATGCTCTTAGGTATCTCACCTGAGAAGTTGTTGTTGCCGAGCACCAATTCTGTAAGGTTCTTTAAAGATCCGAAGACTTCCGGGATGGTTCCCGTTAGCTTGTTATCTGACAAGTCGATTGATATTAAGTTGATGGCAGCAAAACCATCAATCACCACGCTGCCGGTAAGGTTGTTGTTGTATAGATCAAAGAACTGCAGGTTCTTGAGGCCCCAGATTTCTGGAGGTATGGCTCCTTGGAGTGAGTTGTTTCCGAGAGACAAAATCTTCAACTGCATCATTTTTGTCAGGTAACTCGGGATGGCACCTACGAGGTTGGAGCTCCCTGCATTAAGGTAGACTAGGTGGGTCAGATTCATGAACGATACCAAGGCCGGCGAGGGCGAGCCTCTTGACGCGGCCGGCCGCGTCGCACCTCATGTGTGGCCACCGGCGGCCGAGGTGGTGGCGCTCCGGTTCCATGCCGCGAGCACGGGCGGGTTGCCCCACGAAAGCTTCATCTGGAGAAGCAGCTCCGCCTCGTCCACCGGTGGTCTGGACTGCGCCACCGCGCACGGGAGGAGGCAGTAGGCTAGCATAAGCAGAAGGAGGTGGTACACGTAGGCTTGTCGTCGGCGTGGAGTTGCCATTGCCATCTCTTTCTCTTGGCGACCACGGTGGACGGATAAGGGAGTGGGGTGCGCATTCAGTTATATCATTTTGAGTCCATGAATAATCTTTCCAACGACTGACCGCCGGAGACTTAGAGACGGTCGACTGAGTCATTGCCTTACCGGTCGCCGGAGATCGACTTAATTAATTAGAGATGGTCGACTGAGTCGCAGGTCGGTCACCGCCTCACCGGAGACTTTGAAACTGGCACTAGTCTGTTTGCTGTACCTTTCTTCCTGTACCTGATTTGGCTTTGCTGCAACAATAGACAACAACAGTGTCGACTACTAAACAAGATGCAATGCAACCAAAGAAAATAAACACGTGAATGAATGACAGTGCTCTCTTCGGCAGTTCGGCTGTTGTCACGAAGATTGTCTTCTCAAGTTTTGGTTCTGATCTTGTCAAGTGTTTTTGGTTGTGCTGTACGTATAGCAGTTTGCTTTGTCCAGCCCAGAGTGTCTGTCTTCTACTCCCTACATTCCAAATTATAAGACGTTTTGGCTTTTCTAAATACATTTGTTTTGCTATGCACCTAGTTATACACTATGTCTAAATACATAATTAGATTAAAGTATCTAGAAAAGTTAAAACGTCTTATAATTTAGAATGGAGGTAATATTTCTTTTTTTTTACTAAAAAGACTGTGGGGAGGTCCCCACAGTGCGGATTCATTTCATTTTTATAAAAAGTTCAGAGAGTACATACAATGTTTTTAACTGAAAGCATCTAACCATACACAAAAGGATGATCTTAAGTCATCCTTGAATCTAACTGCTTGCATTCTACCATGGGATTTGAAATTGTTGAGCCAGATGCTTGTGGTGGGCTCCCTCCTTTGGAAGATTTTGTCATTCCTAAGTTTCCATAGTTCCCAGGCTGCTATCATTGCGTCTCAGTGAAACAAGGCACTGTATGTGATTGAATGGCATGGCTTATTCTGTCAAGTAGAGGTAAATTTGTGTCCCATACAACACCAATCTTCTGCCAACAGCTTTGAGCAAATGGGCACTCAAAGAATAAGTGTTCAATTGTCTCTCTGGCACCACTGTTACACATGACACAACATGTACCCCTGGACTTGGAGATGTCTTCTCTGTAACATATCTCTCGTATTTAGTCTGTCCACCATGATCAGCCATATGAAGATTTTGATCCTGGGTGTGCATCGAGATTTTACATAATCTTATAAACTGGATGAGCATTGAGGCCACTGAAAACTGATGAATAATATTTTTTTAGAAGTGTATTTGCTTCCCCATATGGGTACCCATTTATCATTAGTATTCTCTAAAATCAAAGGGTGGCTGTCCGGATGGATGGCGAACTGCTACTGCTAGTCTCACCGAATTGAAGAGTCAATGATGATCGAGCTTCGCAACTGTTTACTCTTTTTTTTTTTTTTTGAGAAGAAGTATTTACTAGTTTTGATTGTGCCTGTACGTGCCTGTACGTAGGAGAGAACAAGTGCTTCTGCTTACTCTGTTCTCATCAACTGTTTCTAGATTCTGAAGCCGTTATACGCTCAATGCCTTCTGTAAAACCAGGAAAATTCCATCTGTGTATATAAAACCCTTGGTGACAATCTTGTTTCTTGGACCTTAGTCGTGGTGTAGTAGGGCATGGTACTAGCACAAGCTCCAGGCAGCAAGCACGGTTGCGGAGAGATGTTGCCATGTCTTGCCGGTGTGGACGTGTGATGCCGTGGTGGATAGTGGAGACGGGCAGGTGTGGCCAGCAAGAAGCACGCGATTGTGTCCCTTGTGTCCCTGCCGCCCCCCCTTTTTTTTCCGAAATCACGCCTGTGTGTGTATTGCTTTAAGGGGAAAAAGGAGTTTGATACACGGCTTGGCTCATTTTTTAGGCGAGATGCCTTAGAACGGGCGAAACAAGCACACTACAAATGTCACCGGCTTTAACGGTGCAGCTGCAACAAACTAACTAACTAGCAAATACAAGTGCGACTAAAGCTTAACCTCAACGACGCTAACTTGCATCCTCCCTTATATAGCAGATGCCGAGCAAGGGGATGAGCTTGCGCACGACCTGCCGCCCTAGAAGACAGGACATCGACTTTGAACGCCTCGTGGAACCTCGCAGCGATCGTGGGGTCCGGGTATTAGTCACCGCATTCTCGGGTCGCCCAACCCACTTGTTGAGCAAAACACGCCGCCCGCCTGTCCGGCTGAGGATTGCGGAAGGCAGATTTGGCGGCCAACCGATCGCTGTGACATGGGAACCCCGCCGCCGACAACCCTTGACCTTCGTGAGGCGAGGCAGAGCCTTGGTTATAGGCTCCTCCAACGGCAGCGTCAAGGAGTTGATGAAGGCTGCTACCAAAGCTGTTGTAGGCGCGTCAGCAACAGGTGCAGCGGCGCGCGTGGTAGTGCGGCGGTTGGGGTAGCCGCTAGGTTTGTTCTACCGGTACAAAAAAAATATCGGCACCTGCCGATAAATGCGATATTTCTGAAATTTCAAAAATAACGGGTCAAATTTAAACAAATTTAAAATGCGTTTTTTAAAAATTTGGCATCATCTCACTAGAAAAAAACTCTCAAATCCATCTTCCACCACAAATTTATATAACATGAACGAAACAACATAATATATCACATAAGTTGTGCATTGATAATACAACGGGCTTACGGTGGGCAACTTGCACAAATATGCTAGTATCATCGAATATGTTAGTGAGAAAATTAAATAAATTTGAAAAAATAAGTCTTTATTAAGACTAGAGGATATATGGAAATTATAGGGTGGTTTGGTGTAATTTTTTGAGTGAAATATGAATTTAGCCGAGAAATTTTTGACTGATATAAATTTTTTTTCGGACCTCACCGAAAAGATTGATATATTAGAAATTTCGGAGATATTTCGCTGAAAAAAATTTCTCAGGGTAGCCGATGGAGGAGAGCCTACAGCCGTAGTGCTCACATCAGCCACCTCCGATGCTCCTGCTTCCGCAAAGCTAAGTTGTACCATGCGTGGCGGTGAAAAGGGCTCCGCCAACACCGCCAGGGCCACCGGGAGGTAGACGGGCGCACGACGAGGGAGGCCGCGAGCTCCTCGAGCATCAGGTCCACCCAAACAGGAGGCACCACAACCTCACCTGTTGCGTGGCGAAGGGGTTAGCAGCGACGTTGTCGGCATAGCAAGGGAGCCCCAACGATGATGCCCTTCCTCGGCAGCTTGCGTTGGTGCTGCCGGTGTCGACAACGGACGCCAATGGCGCCACTCGCAGACGCCTGCATTGCCCGGGCGTCGAGGGGGCCGGACATAGTATCTGTCCCACCAAGATAGGAGCGGCGTGTGGTTTTCGGCGCCGGGGATCCCCTGGCCATCGCCGCCATCGTTGACATGGCGATGCAGGCGCCGACGCCGAACCAGCAACTTCGACGCCCGAGGCTCCCTGCGCGACGGTCCACCGAAGGGCGCTGGGGCGGATGACGAAGCTGACTGATGAGCGACAGCGACACAGTGTGTGAAAAGCGAGTAGTTCAGCAGTTTCCCAAAATATGTTACTGCAGATTTTCCTGTGCCAAAGCAGAATTAAAATCGAATAAACACTTTTTTGTTAACAGAGTTTACACCAGTCACACATTAAAACCATTCATGTGATTCAGTTCTTTTCGTGATCGATTGATGCAGAGCACTACTTGCATGTATGCAAGGCATCACGTTTAGGATTACCAAGTGGCCCCAAATCCATCAACATAGTAATGTTGCTGATATGAAAATATTGAAAATGTTTCTCAACTGTTTCTGTGGTCTTCAGCCATTATATGCTTAATACTGACAAGAAGCAAAAGACTAGTTGAACTTATTTGAATTGGTTGATGACATGCATTACGGTGCAGCAATTTAGAATTTTTGACTTGTCACCATTTATACTGTAGTTGTAAATGTCATGTACCCGACGACCAGGCCATTCGTGCGCCATCCATTCAGCTACAAGGTCAGCGTCTCCATCTTCGCCAAAGCGCATCAACTACGACACCGGTAGCGAACGACGTAGCGAGGACGCGCTGCCAGCGGAAAGGGGGAGAGATGTCATAAAATCGAAAGGGCATCGCCGAAAAGGGTCCAACAAGGGGCAACGCAAAAGTGTCGCCTCAGGGCCCAAGGCCCGAGGCGCGCGATGATGGCCGGCGCCGCCGCCACCCGCCCGTGAGCACGCGCCATCGTCATCACCTTCGCCGTTAAGTAAAGAATATTTAGGGAATAAAAGATAGGAATAAAATAGGAAAGGAATAAGATTGCTTGTAAAAGAGGTATTCCAATCTATAAGGAAACCTCTAGATCTTTCTTAGCGAGCAAGTCTCCTCGGACTATAAATACAAGGGGCATGTAATCGATTTTGCAATCAATAAGAAAAATAAAGGGGTAACACCCAACAACCCGCTCTCTAGCCATAGGCCTCTCTCCTCCCTCGCGCGTGCAAGACCCCACATCGCCACCCCCCGCCACGCATGCCACGCCGCCCCAGCGGCCGCCCGGCGCCGGCCCCCGCGCCCGTCCGCCTCTTCTTCCTCTTCTCCAACAGTCCCGGCAATCCTGATTGCCGCGCCAGCAACCCCGATTGCCGCCAGCGTAGGGCAACCCCGATTGCCGCCCAGCGCCCGGCAACCCCGACGCCGCTGCGCCCCCCGGGCAATCCCTGATTGCCGCTGCGCCGACCCCTCCGGCATCCCGATTGCCGCCGCCGCCATTGAGATCGTCGCCGACGTGTCACTTCCGCCCAAATCGATCCAGTTTTAGACGGATGGTATCCGAGACCGGACGATCCAACCACGCTGCCACCATCAAGATTCGATGGACGTTCCGCTGCCGCCTTACCCGGAGATGATCATGGAGGCCATCTACGCGCTTGGACACGAGGACGCCACCGACAAGGCTGCGATCTCCAATTACATCACGCTTAAGCACGACTCCATCCTTCCGTCCGAGCACTTTGCCATCCTCTCCGGCCACCTCTCGCGAGATGAAGCACAAACGGCAAGCTCGCTCTCTTCGAACAACCACCTCCTCGACGTCAAGCTCGTCGACACGCCGCGGTCATGCCATTGGGCGACCTCCTTGACGACGCCCTACCACGGGCACCACGGGCGACAACGGTGCTTCCAGTGGCCGCCCGACGCCGTCCCCTCCACGGCGAAGCACCGGAACCGCCCACCCCAAGGGCGCCCCCACGCCAGCGATTCAGATCGGACGGATCGGGGAGGCTGCGCCCGACGTCCACCACCGCCGACAAAAAGCCTACCCAACTAGGCCAATGTCTCGTGGCTACTACAATGGCGCGAGATAAGTTTCCGGTCACTAGCAACATCATCTTTGACATTGGGAACATCGGGAGTGCCAACAAGGGCGACTCAACGACGTCGCCGACGCCGACGCCGGCGCCGCCAATCTCAACCCGGCGTCCCCCGACATCACGGACAACAACGGCGACATGAACAACAACGACAACACCTTCATCAACCGGGGCGTCTTCAACACCGGGTACCGGGTCGACAACATCGCCAACAACATCAGCGGCGGCGACGCTACCATGGGCCATGAACGGCAATGGCGTCCTCAAGGATGCCGTTGACATTTCTAACACGATCCAAAATAGGAAAGCGAAAGAAATGTATATGGTATCTATCGAACTTGTCGCCTTGGATGTGGAGTTAATCTCACGATCCAACAAAGGCGGAGTTAGGCGGTGTTAATTGTGGGGGTGTAATCTCAGCACCATTATCCATAGTGGAGTTAATCTCACTAGGATATGTACACAAGGTGTACCACTCATTTCTAGGCATTATCTACGTACTAGTCTGTCACCCTAGCAATAATGCTCTAAGAAATGCGTGTATGGTATTCTTGATATGCCTTGATAAAAGATGATCATGATATACGCAAGCGCCACGGATAGAAATACCATTGTAGCACTTTTACCGAGTCTATCCGGGTATCGTATTTATATTTTACCACGGGGGAATGGGTAGTCTATGGAAAGTAAGAGAGATAGGTATGTCTAATGATTTAAATGCATTGAAAGAGTCATTTGAGATTCACTTACGGTTGTATAATGCAGAGTAGCCATATGCATCTAACAATACTCATAACAGGTTAAGTCTCATAATAAAGATAAATAATGAATAACAAATGATAAATGCCCAAGTCTAAGATCATGGTATGCCACTAGTATCATATGAGCTATTAACATGGTATAGAGAGAGTAGAAAGAATATTCCTAAGTTACTCCTAATCATATGTCAATGAATACTACAATTAGTGCAATTACATCTAGCTATCATGGCAAGATTGCAATACATCTACGCATGGTGAACATTACCAATGAAGATCAAGGACGAAACAAGATCATCACCGTAATTATGGCTCAACTTGGCCTATCATTCGGGGGGTGGACTCCAAAGGACTCAACAGGACTGTCACTCCCGCGATCTACCACACGACCCGAAATGTAGGGTGCAGTCGCAGGTAAACGTTGTATAAACACCACGTTTACACATTGCTCACCACCCACATAGTGATCATCTAAGTGGATGCTATACGACTCCATGCATAAAATATAAGACAAACTTACTAAACTAGACATATAATCATAGCAAGCATGGATACATATCACTAAGAATATAATCATTAAATAGAGCAAAGTCATAGCTAATATATTCCAACTCAATACTTACAGATTGGATACAAGAGAGAAGCCACGAGAAGCTCGGCTCCCGCTACTTCTTGACTATCAAACAATCCAAGGCAAGCTTGACTTCCTCTAGATCTAACTAGGTAGCTAACTACTTCTAATATGATAAACTAGGGCTTGGGATCTAGACTTGGGGTCTTGATGATGGGACTTGATGAATAATGAATAGGTATGAATTAGGGTTTTTACCCTGGGGTTAGGTGGTTGCGCTTATATAGCCCTTGGCGATGAATAGGAACCCTTGGATCAAACCGACCTTGAGCAACGGTGTAGATACAACCTCAATGTCGGGTGGTAAACCGCCATAGAAAGGAGAGAGGACGGGGGTGGGACCCACCGGGCGATCGCCAGAAAAGTGGTCGGCGACCGCCGGGACTCGTGGCCTGGTGTGTTCTCCTTCCTCCGGTGTCTTCGGTGTCTTCTAGAATGTTTTAGTCCACTTTTCGGATTGAGTTGCCTCACGGTCAAGTCTTGTCATCGTATGGGATGCAAACTCTTGGGCTTTTCTTTGCTCTCATCTTCTTTTATCTGTTTAGTCCCTACAAAGTCATGAAATACCAAAACTCATGGAAATATGTCAGTTGGACCCCTAGACTTATGTTGATGTTCATTTTAAGCCCTTATTTCATATTTTGTTGGCTAGTAATAATATGCTATAAGGCATACCAACAGACGCCAACGCCAATGACGACCCCCCGACGTCGACTACGTCTTCGCCATGCCTACCATCGACAACAACTACAAGGGCATGAACCACAACGACCCCCTCGTGGCCAACCTCGAGACGGCAACCACAACGCCCCCCACATGGGCACCACGGCCGATGAGAACACCGACGCCCCCAGCGCCACCAAGGAGACGGTCGTTCACTCGCCAACCTTCGACGACGACGACCGCTACACCACGCGGACATCCCCGCCGACATCAACAATGGTGGAGAACACCATCAATCAAGCCGCAGATCCAAAGAAAGGCGACACCATCAGCACCACGCCGGTAGCCGAACATCAGGTACACCACGCCCAACCGACGAACGGCACTCCTCTTTCTTTGGCTCCTCCTCGCATCACCAAGAAGGCGCCACAGAGAACGGAGACACCGCATGGTACCATGGTGCCTCACTCACGGTTTTGGGCCGCCCATCAACGGGCGACACCAACAACCATCGCGCCGTCGACTACTGGGCTATGGTAGCCGGGATGACTCCGTGAGCCAAACCCGGTTGGCTCCCATGTTCCTCAACGACATCTACGTCGATGACGACCACGCCAACAAGCCGTGGGTCGCAATGCACCAGAGGCGCCCTACACACGTGGAGCACGGCGATCCACCTCGCCCAAGAGTTCGACGCTTCCATCTTCAACAAGCCTCGACTTGTGAGCTTCACCGACGACGCGACAAAAGGTACATGCCACCCACATCAACCCCTACCCGTCGACCTCGCCACAATCCCGGAGGCTCTCGTTCCACCTCAACTCGCTACATCAACGGATCACAAGCTACATGGCCTCACGGAACCATCAAGTTCCGGATGGGAGCACCAGCTTGGGCACCGCTCGAGGGGATTACGTCAAGCCCCGGCGACCAAGCCATTCGTGCGCCCATCCATTCAGCTACAAGGTCACGTCTCCATCTTCGCCCAGCGATCAACTACGACACCAGTCAGAAAAGACAGCGCGAGGACGCTATGTCAGCGAAAGCGGGGAGATGTCATGTACCGAAAGGGCATCGTCGGAAAAGGGTCCAACAAAGTTAGCGCAAAAGCGCCGCCAGGGGCCCAAGGCCAGCGATACAGCGGCTGACGACGGCCCGCGGCGCCGCCGCCCGCCGTGAGCACGCCATCGTCATCAGCTTCTTCGTTAAGTAAAGAATATTTAGGGAATAAAAGATAGGAATAAAATAGGAAAGGAATAAGATTGCTTGTAAAAAGAGGTATTCCAATCTATAAGGAAACCTCTAGATCTTTCTTAGTGAGCAAGTCTCCCTCGGACTATAAATACAAGGGGCATGTAATCGTTTTTGCAATCAATAAGAAAAATTAAAGGGGTAACACCCAACAACTTCAGCTCTCTAGCCATAGGCCTCTCTCCGAAAGGTCCCTTGTGGTTTTTTGGTAATTGAGTGTCAACATTCGATGAACTAATATGTGTGATTGAGATTATACACAGGTGATTAGTTCACATATGATGGTGCAATGAAGGAGCTTATTGCATATGAAACATGATATGGAGTCATGTGATCGAGGTGGTGAAGATCAAGACAAGGCTTGGCTTGATGGACCGGTTGCAAGTGTGAAGGGCAAGTCGAGGGACTTGGCGCCGACGGTTTCTTTTAACGGTGAAGAGCAAGTGAGGTCAAGATCGATGGACCAAGAAGGTCATGTGATGATATGAAATGGATCATATCATTCTTGATCGTGTTGGTGCATGTGTTGCATCGGCACTTGGAGAAGGAGCGGAATGGAAATGCGCAAGGCAAAGGTGTAACCTATAGGGCATTTCATTTCGCCGGTCATTGGAGCTTAGAGAAGTTTATGACCGGGTTTAGGATAGATGGCCGTACTATCAAGAGGGGCAAACTTGTTTGCATATCGGGTCATCTAGTGCCACTTGTGCGATCTAACTATGCGATGTGTTAGGATCGAGTGGCGCAGATGAGCTAACCCGTCCTTTGAAATGATTGTGAAAATGCTAACACACATGCACATGGTGATGTACACTTGGTGGTGTTGGCACATTTGCAAAGGCGGCGATGGTTTGCAGGGGTTGAGTTGGGTTTGGGAACCGCTCCGGATTGCGCCCGGATGCAAGTTGGAGGTGAAAAACATGCTATTCCTCGCGTGCTCATGTTGGTATACTTGATTGGGTAGCATGTCGGAAGCAAAGGCGACGGTGTTTAGCGAGAAGCGGCGGCGGAAGCGTCGGCCGGACGCTTCGACCGAAGCTGGTCCTTTGACCGACGGTCCGGTCGGTGAGTCCGGCCGGAGTTTCCAGAGAGCATGTTTTGGACTTGGCTCTTTGACTCGACGGACGATGGACCGGATGCTTCCGTGGTGACCGGATCCGTGACCGGACGATGGCTTTGGGTGTCACCGTGGGGGGCTGGCTTTGTCCCATCTGACCGACGCTAGAAAGGGCGCGATCGACGCTTGACCGACCCGGCCGGTGAGTCCGTCGGTGCGTCCGGTCACCTCGCCAAGGCTGTGGTTTTTCTCCCCAACGGCTCTATTTTGGCTTGTGTCTATAAATAGATGGGGTGGCCGGCCATGGCTGTGTCTTTGAGCACCTTGGGGACTTTGTGTCCATGCTTGAGAGTGCTTGAGAGCCCTCCCACTCACATATGCTTGATATCGTTCATCCGATTGAGTGAGAGATCGAGTTCTAGTGCGTTGCGTTGAGAGATCGTGACTGCGTGGCACTAGGTGTTCGCCTTGCAAGCGGTGTGCTTGTTTCTCTTGGAGGTTGCCACCTCCTAGATGGCTTGGTGGCAAGAGGCTCGGCCGAGGCACATAAAGAAGATTGTGCGGTGCTCCGCAGAAGAGATTGTGAGAGGTTCGTGCTCACCCGCGAGGGGATCGTGAAGAGCAACTCTAGTGGAGCGTGTCATTGAGCTACCACACTTGGGTGTGGGTTCACACGGTGCCCTCTCGGGGATTGGCTCAGTACTCACATCGTGTGAGGGATTCGATCAAGCTCCCCACGCGTGTGATTTGGCACTCGCCATTAAGCTTGTGAATCATCACTAGGTGATTCGCCAAACCGTGGAACCACTAAAGTGTTGGTCGACACAACGAGGAGTAGGGGGAAGTTGGCAAGCTTCCCGAGACCTCGTAAAAAATCACCGGTGTCATCTTGTGTCCACACTTGGCGGTGGTTTGCAATCTCTTCATCATAAGCTTTGTTCTTATATTCATATATATATTGAGTGCTTGAGTAGTGTAGTTGTAACTATCTAGCTTGTGTAGCTTGTTTAGTTACTTTGCTTAGCTTGAGTAGCTAGGTAATTTGAGCCTTTGGGTTAGGCGTGTGTTGCCTTGTCCATTGTGTATCTAGTGAGCTTAGGGGCTTTGTGCTTTTGCTTACTAGAATTGTGTAGGAGTTCACCCGTGCTTGAAGTACTAGTGCTTAGGTTTGTGTGACCTTGCATTAGAATTGATTAGGAGCTCAAGCTAGGCTTGTCACCTCACTCTTCTTGTGTAGGATCCTTTGTGAGGTGATTTAGAGTCATAGATAGAGGGGTGAAGTCTTGGCTAGACCGATAAGTTTAATTCCTCATTAGTTTGGTTAGCCGGTGCGATTAGTTTTCAATAGGGACTATTCACCCCCCCCTCTCTAGTCCCCATCTCGATCTTTCATCTCCCTCCCCTCGCGACCGTGCGCCCGCCCACCCCCACGCCGCACGCCGCTTAACGCCGCGCCCGGGCGGCCCGGCGGGCGCCCCGCCACCGTCCTCCTCTTCTTCCTCTTCTCCAACAGTCCCGCAATCGATTGCCGCCCCACGCTGGCAACCCTGATTGCCGCCCCCGCTAGCGACCCCGATTGCCGCCGCCCGCGAGCAGCAACCCCGATTGCCGCCCCAAAGCGCCCGGGCAACCCCGATTGCCGCCTGCGCCCCGGCAATCCTGATTGCCGCCTCGCGCTGACCCCCTCCGACAATCGATTCTTTGCCGCCGCCCGTCAAGATCGCTGTCGACGTATCACTTCCGCCCAAATCGATCCGGTTTATGACAATAAAACTAGTTCTTGAATTGTTTCTTTAGCGGATGTATCCTCAATCTTTTCCTTCTTTCTTGCTATACGTAGAATTTATTTAAAATATAATAGATTTATTTTCCCTTTGTTATTATCTGTTAATAATGGCAAAGGTGTGTATTTTTCAAGAAAATAAAATAGATCTAATGGTTAAGGAATGTGAGTCTATGGATTTGATACCTAGATGTTTCTGATTAACGTGAGAATTTCTAGTATTTATTTTTTTTTTATAGCACGCCCGGTGAGAATTAACGTGCAGCCTGCCTCCAATTAGTAATAGTATAAGATCTTACACTAATTTGGGAGCCCGAGTCCTGAAAATGAAAGGCAATCAATAATCATAGACCGCACCGAAGTTTATAATATCCTTCATGACATTACAACGAGGAATTTGAACGTTTGGGTTTCCTCCGGAAAGGAAGTCATTATTTATGCTTGGGCTAGGACAGACATGTAAAACATTTGTGCTGGTGGGCGGCCTGCCCATTCAGTTATTTGCTGGCTTGCTTCAGCGTACGTACATCATCCTGTCGAGGTTGTCGGCTCGCTTCATGTTGAGTCCTTCAAATTGACTTAACTGATCCATCCAGAGAGATTGTTATTCGCGAGGTTCAGAGTATATAGCTGTGGCGTGCCAAAGTCAAAATTTGTTGGTATCTCACCAGAGAGATGGTTATTGCTTAGGTCAAGTATTAGCAAAGTGGCACAGCCGGCAAGGTCAGTTGGGATGGAGCCGTTTATGCTATTGCCGGAGACGTTTAGATATTCGAGGTTGTTTCCAACACATAACCCCCTTGGCATCTCTCCGAAAGCTGATTATCGCCAAGTTCTCAATCCCACAGGGTGGCACAATTGCCCAAGCCTACCGGGATGGAGCCGTTCAAGCGGTTGCCTGAGGCTGTGAGGCGCAATAAGTGACCTCCGGCGCATATCCCCTCTGGGATCCTACCGGTGAGATCGTTGTCATCAAGCTCTACATCAGCTAAGCCTGGCGCATGCTTTCCAAGCTCCGGTGGGAGCTCACCGGTAAGCATGTTATTGTGCAGCCACATCAATGTTAGTGACGGCAACTGGCTGATGCTCAGAGGTATCTCGCCTGAAAAGTTGTTGCTGTCGAGAGCCAAATATGTGAGGTTCTTCAAGCATCCGAAGATTTCCGGGATGGTTCCCGTTAGCTTGTTTTGTGACAAGTCGATTGTTGTCAAGCTGATGGCAGCAAAACCATCAATTACCACGCTGCCATTGAGGTTGTTATTTTGCACATCCAACTGTTGTAGGCTCTTGAGTCGCCAAATCCCCTGAGGTATAGATCCTAGCAAAAAGTTGTCTAAGAGATACAGTTCCTCCAACTGCATCATCTTTGTCAGGCAACTCGGGAAGGCACCCACGAGGTTGCAGTTGCATACATCAAGGACGAGTAGGTGGGTCAAGTTCATGAATGATGCCGGCAGCTCGCCTGGGTCGAACGTGTTATGCCCAAGGGACAACGTCCGAAGGCTTGTTAGCTCGCCAAGCGCTATCGGGATGCTGCCGTTGAACGTGTTGAAACCGAGATACAACGTTCTCAGGTTTGTTCCAAGGCCTTGGCCGATGTCATCAGGCAGCTCCCCTTCGAGGTAGTTGTAGGACAGGTCGAGGTACTGGAGTGATCTGCAGCGGTAGAGTGCCGTTGGAAACATGCCAATGATATTGTTGTGGGAGAGGTCGAGGTGTTGGAGGCTGGAGAGGGAGCCAAAGGCATGTGGGATAAGACCCATGACGTTGTTGTAGGAAAGGTTGAGGTGTTTGAGGTTGGAGATGGATCCAATGGCATCTGGGATAGGCCCTATGAGGTCGTTGCCGGAAAGGTCGAGGTGTTTGAGGTTGGAGATGGAACCAATGACATTTGGGACAGGCCCTCTAAGGTTGTTCAAGGAAAGGTCTAGGTGTTCGAGGCTAGAAAGGCCACCAACGGCCTTCGGAACGGGCCCCGTGATGTTGATGTTGAAGAGATCAAGGCTGGTGACGCGGCCGACCGAGTCGCAGCTCACGTATGGCCAGCGGCAGTGCTCACCTGGGGACGAGTTGGTGGCACTCCAATTCCATGGCGCGAGCACGGGCGGGTCGCCCCACACGCGCTTCATCTGGAGGAGCAGCTCCACCTCGCCTACAGGATGGGACTGTGCCGCCGCACACTGCAGGAGGCAGCAGGCCAGCACAGGCACGAGGAAGTGGGAAGCGTACACGTAGGCTCGACGGTGGCGTGGAGTTGCCATCTCTTCTTTTTCTTGACGGCAGTGGTGGAGTGGAGGTAGGGAGTTGTGTGCTTTCAGCTGGGTCATTTTCAGACCATGATATAAGAATTCATCTTTTAACAACCACCGGAGATGTACGTGGAGACGACCGGAGTCAGTCGCCGGAGACCTGGAGACTAATAAGTCGGTCACCACCTTTAACGGAGACTTGAAAGTGGTAGTCAGTCGCCGACGTCTGAAACACGAATCCTCCCCGCTGTACCTGAATTCAGTGCCTTTACTGGAAACAGTGGAAAATAACAGTGAGAACATACGACAAAACAAGCGAATGATTGACAACAGGGTGTGCTAGGTGTAAACCTATGACTTGAAGGTGTCTCTCTCGGCTCTTGCAATATAACCTGCGTGCTTTGGACTTGTAGAAATAAAATATCTAGAGAAAACAAGTTGCCAAGATTGTCTGCACAAGTTTTGTTCAAGTATTTGTCATCTTTTTCCTCCTTGCAGAAAAATGGCAATAGTTGCTGAGGGCTCCTGTTAGAAATCAACTCTGTGAAATCAAAGGGTGGGCTGTCTGCTGTCTGGATGGACGAGGAATTGCTAGTCACACTGAAGTGAACAGTCAAAAGAAGGATGAAGACTTGCTTTGGTTCTCTGATCGAGCTTCGCAACTGTTTACTCTTTTTATTTTTTTGAGAAGAAGTATTTACTGGTTTTGATTGTACCTGTACGTAGGAGTTTGCATTTTTGAGAAGAAGTGCTCCTGCTAACTCTCTGTTCTCAACTGTTTCTGGAGTCTGAAGCCGTTATATCCGTAATGCCTTCAATAAAACCAGGGAAATTCCTGCTATGTATATAAGAGCAACTCCAACCATCCCTCCTAAAAAATAGCTAAAAATAGATAACTAACTTGTAAAATTTGAGAGCCCAAATTTAAAATTAACTCTAGTGGAATGAAATGGACTCCCATTTTTATTTAAAAGGTGGATAGAAGACTCCTATATCTAGCTAGCTATAGGGGCTTGTGAGAGAATTTTAGGAGGACATGAAAAATTTAGGAGCTCCACTAGTATTATTCTCAACTAGAGAATAAAAGGCTTCACTGGAGTTGCTCTAAAACCCTTGGTGATAATCTTGTTTCTTGGTCCCAAACCGTGGTGTAGTAGGCATGATACTAGCACAAGCTCGAGGCGGCCAGCACGGTCGCGGCGAGGTGTTGCCATGTCCTGCCCGGTGTGGTGTATAGTGGAGATGGCCAGGCCGGTGTGGCCAGCAAGAAGCACGCGACTGTGTCCCCTGGCCCTGACTGACGTAGCGACAGCGACACTGTGTGTGAAAGCGAGTACTCCCTCCGTCCCAAAATAAACAACGTTATGGGAAGCGTGTCGGTCAAACTTTCTCAACTTTGACTAAGTTTGTAGAAAATACGTGCAATATTTAAACCTTTAAATAAATTTGTTAAAAAACTAGACTTAAAGATCTTTCCGATGATACTAATTACTTAACATAAATATTTATGTATTTTAATATATAATTGCCGGCATTTTGAAAACGTTAACTTCTCGGGAAGCGAGAAGGTCTTTTATTTTGGAACGGAGGGAGTAGTTCAGTAGCTTCCAAAATATGTTGCTGTAGATTTTTCCTGTGCCAAAGCAGAAATTAAAGCGAATAAACACTTTTGTTAACAGAGTCGACACCAGCCACACATTAAAATTAGAACTATTGCTGTGATTCAGTTCTTTTCATGATCGATTGATTTTTTTTTTTTTTTTTTTTGAGAACACGCACCTGTATTACTTAGTTAAGACAAGTACACAACGACATACAGGTACATATACACAGGAACAGAGACGGTATGTCGTGACACCCGTCGTCAGACGCCACCATCTTCCCTCGCCAGCGCCGGGAACGCCCGCCGCCACCCAGATCCGAGGTCCACCGTCACTTGAAAGCTTTATCGGGCCGCAAGATTTGCTCGACCCGAAAATCGAGACAACATCATCTCTTAACGAGCGTCGGCCGGGGACCTGCCCCAGTACCTCGAACTTCGAACCGAGCTGCACCATCGACGAACGCCGACAAATGGAGCTCGACCCGCTCTCCCGCCAACCACCAAGCCAAGAGCCACCAATCGCATTCGTGACACTCCTAATAAGATCTCCGATACCTCTCCGTTGACACGGGCGGGCGTCGCCGGGGCGCAGGAAGAGGCCGGAAGATTTTATTCCTATGCGCCGCCGTCGCCGCCTCAGCCACAGCGACGCCACGGGGGAAGACCAAGCCGCGAAGGAATCGGCGTCCTCCCGGCAAACCTTGGAAAAAGAAGCTCACAAGCCTAGCGCCGGCCGCGCCGAAGCAGCAACCGCCACCGCTAGCAATAGAGCACTTTATTCGCCTCACGCCGCCGGCGTCCGCGCATAGGCTGGGAAACCGCCGGAGATGGTTGAGGGCGAACCCTGAAAAGAGCTCGAACAGTCCTCATCACACGCCACCGCCGCCCACGGAAGCCGCCAAAACGGAAGGACGTTGCCGTCTCCAAGAGAAGAAAACGGCCGGTCGACGGCCAGCCGCAGCAGCTGGCTCTCCCTGCCCCAGCGCGCCGCCAGAACCACGCCGCCGCCGCCATAGCACCGGCAGCAGCAGAGAGCGCGGTGAGCGGGACGTGGCCGCCCGGAGCGGCAGCTGCTCAAAGAAGAGCAGCCGCGCCACCGCCCCGCAGCGGGACCCGCCGCCACCCCGCCGGGGAGAAGCCCGACCAAAACCGCCGCCCGTCGAACCTAACCTACACCTATACATAGCCCCGCCGCCGAGGAGCCGGGCTCCCCCTCTCAACCCCGAGCCCCGAGGGGCCGGAGGAGAGGAGGCCGGCGGATCGACGAAGCAGATGGCAGTCGCCTCGAAATCGCCCGGCGCTACTGTAGCAAGGGGAAAACTGAGAGAGGTCTATGATCGATTGATGCAGAGAGCACTACTTATGTGTATGCACATCACGTCTATGGAAAACCAAGTGGCCCCAAATCTATCAACATAGTAATGTTGCTGATATGAAAATGTTGACAATGTTTCTCAACTGTTTCTGGGGTCTTCTTCAGCCATTATATGCTTATAATACTGACAAGAAGCAAAAAGACTAGTTGAACTGATTTGTATTGGTTGATGACATGCACTGTAGTAGTAACACTAATTACTTAACTGTTTCTTTAGCGGATGTATCATCAGTCTTGCTCCAATTACTAGCTCTCAACTCCTGTAAAAGCTGATTATAGCATGCGCCTTGAGGTGTTGTTTATAGCGTGCTTGAGACTTTTGAGACGAGCAATAAAAGTAATGTTTTATGAAACCTGAGTTTTGTTAGAGCATTAGGATCACTAGCAGTGAGATCTAGTGGGATAAACTAATCAATAGAATAAACAGCAGTTTGCAAAACCTAGAACATCGATCTACAGAGAGAAAGTAATGGAGGAGATGTAGGGTAACAGACCATCGCTGGAGGTGTTGGAGGACCAGTGGCGAAGCTACATTGTAACTAGGGGTGCTAGCACCCCTAAAATTTGGAAAAACAGTGAATATGCTCCAAATTTCACCATATTTGCACCCCCATGACTCATCTTTAAGCACCCACAAGGCAAGCGCACCCCCTCCGATTTACTTTAGCTTCCGCCATCGAGGAGGACGATCGCGGCCATCTCGGTTCGTTGGTGAAGCTCTGCGCCAGGCAGTGATGGTCGGGGAAGGGGAGTCCGTGGTGCAGTGGCGGAGTGATGCAGTGATGACGACGAATACCGGTGGAGCTTCCCGTCGCTCTCAGCGCGTCCCTCGTGATCGGATTAGGGATGTCGGTGGGTGGCGGCTCAGAGTGAAACCTCGTACCGTGAGCCCTGGCCCCCACCTTCTCTTTATAGCGCTACGCGATAGAGGCCCACCAGCCATGTATTGGGCTGGGCGCCCCGATCAGGGCGCGAGGTCAAGGCCCAAAAGGCCGTTAATAACCGATTGAGAGATCAATCTAACAAGTTTCTCTATAAAGGAAGACATTGCTTATGGTTGACCTCTGAAACGCACGTAAAATATTTGTGCTGGATGGAAAGACACTTTATAATATACTCCCTCCGTCCCGGAAAATATGCAATTCTCGCTTCCCGAGAAGTCAATATTTTCAAACTGCCGGCAATTATATATTAAAATATATAAATATTTATACTAAGTAATTAGTATCATTGGAAAGATCTTTAAGTCTAGTTTTTAATAAATTTATTTGGAGATATAAATGTTGCATGTATTTTCTACAAACGTAGTCAAAGTTAAAAAGGTTTAACCGACACGCTTCCCATAGTTGCATGTTTTTGGGACGGAGGGAGTATAGCAGTAAGTTTAGTCCCCGCAGATTAACTTGCCCCTGCCCTATTCCGTTAATACTCTGCTTCCGTCCTGCCCCGTCCTGCCCTGTCTTCTGCGAGGTGCTGCGTCCTCCATGCCCTTGCGTTCCTTAATTTGTGGAATTGGCTTGTGCGAGGTGCCAACATAGTTACGTTGCTCGTACGATACCCTGCACTGCATGCAGTACAACGGTAATGCAAATGGTGATTACCTCCGTATCGTGTTTGTACTATGCATATTAGATCTTACACCAATTTGGAAGCCCGGGGTCCACAAAATGAAAGGCAATAATCATAGACTGGACTGAACTTTATAATATGCTTCAAGACATTACAACAAGGGATTTAAACTTTTCTGGGTTTCCTCTTGAAAGGAAGTCATTATTTATGCTTGGGCTATGATATACATGTAAAACATTTCTGCTGGTGGGCAGTCTGCCCATACAGTCACTACAGGAATCGGCTGCTTTGCCGAGTGCGGAGCGCACTAGGCAAAGGCCGCTCGCGACTCGGCAAAGCCTTTGCCGACCGCCAAACTCGCAAAACGCGACTCGGCAAAGAATTACTTGGCAAACGAAGTCTTTGCCGAAAGTGCCAAATGTCGTGGTACTAGGCAAAGGCTTCGCCGAAAGTGCCATGTCGTGCTCTTTCTTTAAAACCAACGGCGATCGTTATAAGAGTCCGCTTCTTTGCCGAGTGCCTACCGTTGGGCACTTTCGGCAAAGATTTGAATTTTTAAAAACTTTGCCGAGTGTTTTGCCAGTACTCGGCAAGCTGTTCGTTTTGTAAAAAAAATCAATCTTTGCCGAAAGTGCGGTTGTGCAGGGCACTCGGCAAACTAATGGTCAATTTGCCGAGTGCCGCCCAAGCACTCGGCAAAGCCGCCAAGTTTGCTGCAGGTTTCCCAACTGGCAAATCTGGGAATTTTTTTTTTTTTTTTTGCTGTTTCTGTTGATTGTTGATGCAAATCAACATATACATATACCATAAGCATTCATAGATACACAAAGACCACATATATCACCAATTCACATATATAATCCACATATATCACAAATTCACATATATAATCCACAAATATCATATATAAACACATATAGTCCAACATCCAAACGAAATTCAACATGTCCAACGCCCAAACGAAATCTAAAATGTCCAACATCGAAACGAGATCCATCACAGTGCAACATGTCCAACATCCAAAATAAAGCTATCACGGTGCCCACGAGAGAACCTAATCACCACCAACTCAACTTCCTTACCCCGACCGTTGTTCACCAAGCCGGGGTAGTTCGCTTTAATCGGGGAGGCTCGGATGCCATTGATATGGGCGTAACTGCCCCCCTAATCTTACAATCTTCCGATTCTTGCATCGCACGAGCCATTAAGACGAATTGTTAGTCCGAAGTTCGATTTTCAACATGTCATATGAATAAGTAGTGGACGCTGGGAAGTTTCTCAAGATAGTACGCTTTGTGTGAAGGTCGACACCTCCTCTAGAATGTATGCCTCTCGCCACGGAAGGCTCAATTTTGGCTTTATTCTCGCATTTTCTCCGAAGTACCTTGAGAGCCCTCTTGATTGGATAGCACCAACGGGGCGCACGGCCCCCAACCGTTAGTGCCTCATTGGAAGGTGCAAAATCAGGTCTTTGCATCGACGGGAAGAAGCCGGTGGAAATATCATCTCAATTTGCAGATCAACAAAGGTGCGGCATGCTCCGGATCAGCAATCGCATCCCGAGATAACTCCTTAACACAAAGTTGGCGGAAGAAAAAGCTCAACTCTGCCGGGGACGGCGCCACAGCGGCTCCGGGAGAGGTATCCCCGAAGTCATCGCGGGAAGGATCCGCTCAATCCATATGTGGAAATCATGACTCTTCATTCCTAAGACTTTCATAGTGCGCAAGTTCACTCCCCTACCGGATTCGCCGTATACCCATCGGGGAACGATAACGTCTTCATCCATCGTAGTACTTCCTTCCTATCGGCCTTTTTGATGATGTAGTCCGCCGGGCCCTTTTTCCATCTCTTCCAGGGCTAGGGGTCTCTATCACTAGCCGGTCTATCGCACATCATCTCTATGTCAAGTCTAGCCTTAACGTTGGCCTTAGACTTCTTAAGGTCCATGGTTGTTGCGAAGAGTGCCTCGGAGATATTCTTTTTCTGTGTGCATTACATCGATGTTGTGTGGAAGAAGAAGATCCTTGAAGTAGGGAGCTTAGTCAAGCCCGATATATAAGTCCACATGTGTGTGGTACCATATCCAACAAAAACAACCTTTCTTTTCATCGATTTTGAGACCAGCTAGCTCGGCAAGGACCTCTTCACCGGTCATAAACTTTGGGATGGGGTCGGTGACTTGAACACCTTTCGTGAAGTGCTTTTGTCTAGTCCGAATTCATGGTTCTCGGGTAGGAATTGACGATGTTTGTCAAACGATGAATACTTGCCACCCTTGTTCAGCCAGTGAACATCACGGCCGCCTTGCATGTTGGGCAAGGAAACTTCCCATGAACACACCACGTATTTGAATATACCATAAGCCAGAAGTCATGCATTGAGTACAAGTACCACACATGCATTGTGAAGTTCGTCTTTGTAGGCTCGGTAAATGCGTTAGTACCCCATTTTGCCAAGCATCTTGCAATTCATCCCACACCGGCCGCATGAACACACCCATATTGTTACCCGGTGCCGGGTATTATCGGCGTCAAGAACAGGTGCTTGAGCTCAAACATGACACCAAGGGGAAGATTGAGAGGGATCATGAACACAGGCCAACAAGTGTACGGGGCCGCTAACCGTCCGTGCGGGTTGAACCCATCTATTGCGGCGCTACGCTGCATTCCGAGCCTCCATAGCTTTTTCGGGATGCATATTATCGAAGTGCTTCCATGCATCACCATCCGATGGGTGTACCAACTTCTCGGGACTGTATCTTTTGCCCTTCTTGTGCCATGTCATTTGTTTCGCGGACTCCTCATCATATGTACGGCCGTTGGAGCCTCGATGCGAAAGGAAGGTGTCGTAGGACCATCTCGGGGATCTTCGATTTGTTTCTTCCTCGCCATCACTACATTCTACCTCCACAAACCTAGAGGCTTTGCACTTTGGACAAGGCGTTGCTTCCTTGAGGTCTCCCCTAAATAGGACGCACCCCTTCGGACAAGCATGGTACGACTCATACGGCATCTTGAGTCCACGAAGGAGTCTCTCGTGACTCGTGACGTGTTCTTCGGCGGGGGCGTGACCCTCTCGAAGCGGTTGCCAATAAGCGACAACGGGGTGTCGAAGCCATCTCGACTAATGCTCAATTGCGACTTCAACGCTATAAGGCGTGAAATGGCATCCAGCTTTCCGTAACCATTGTCTTCGTGAAGGGGCTGCTTTGTGCGCCTCCATCATCTCGTAGAACGCCTTTGCGGTTTCCTCATGTTCCTCCTCCAATACTCCATTGAACCGTGCATCGTGAAAGTCCGCCATCATGCGCCATCCCGGCATGCGCATCATACTCCTTGAGGAGGGGCCTCACCACGTCCTCTCTAATACGATCGGCTTCACCGTGGAAGATCCAGCGGCTATAGTTTGGGACGAATCCGTTCTTGTAAATATGTTTGCCCATTTCAACCTTTCGTTGCTTTTTCTTGTTCTTACATTTCTTTGCGAGGACAAGGCATCCGAATAGACCCTTTAGCGGTGGGCCAAATGCATGCTCCAGAAAGCATCGGTCCCCTAACCCATTCAAGGCTCTTACTTGCGAAGCCCATGTACATCCACTCACGGTTATCCATCCTCTGTCATACGCCCATGTCGGTGAGCCATATAACCCAAAGAAGCTGCATCTACACGGCGTTCCTACCATCTAATAGGTGAGGGATAGGTCCTAATCCCACCGAGGATGCGTAGACAAGGTTAGCATCCATGCTTTCGGCTCCGCCCGAGCGAGGAATTTCGGCGGCACCGCCGTTTGTTCTCCCGATACACGTCTGGCGGGGAGAGTGTGTATCCAGGAGAACAACGGGAGGTCTTTGTCGAAAATCCGGCTCCGGGCGGGACCTGAGCATGGATGCTAACCCATCTACGCATCCACGGGCTGTCCAAAAACGTGGACAATCCGAAAGCAGATACGGTCGCAGATATGCACAGATGCGCATACCAACGCCTCGTATCTCTTTCGGGACGGAGACGCCTTAGCGGGTCGCGCTATGTAAGACAACTACAAGGACAGGACGGAGGTGATTAATACCTACGGTGTCGGTGGAGACACGGTGCAGCAAGACACGCAGCGCCCACGAGGACGATCGGGGTCGCCGAGTCCCTCCCACAGGTCCTCCTATAAAACAAGGGCAAAAAATAGTTAGTGTCGACTCAAAATTTCGGCAAAGACACTCCCCCTCGCACGGGGAGGTTCCCAAACCTACAAAAAAAACATAGCACGAAGGCCAACAACCACATGCATATACCAAATATGGGCACCAAGGCCACCAACCACCCAAGTATATATCAACAAGAGCCATTCACTTCTCGAAACCATGCGGATGAAAGTATTCAAGTATTACCATAACAATTACTACTAACTCTACAACTATTACTAACAACTACTAACACTACTAATACTAACCCTACAACTACTAACCCTACAACTATTTACTAACTATTTACTAACTACTACTACTAACCCTACAACTAACACTACTAACCCTACAACTATTTACTAACTACTACTACTAACCCTACAACTAATACTACTAGAAGGATAGGGCTTACCTTGGGCGGCAACACGAAGAAACGACGGCCGCCGTCGATCACCTTCTTCCTCCTCTCCTTCCTCTTCTTCCTCCTCCCCTTCCTCTTCTTCCTCCTCCTTCTTCCTCCTCCCTCCTCTTCTTCCTCCTCCTCCTTCCTCTTCTTCCCTTCCTCCCTCTTCCTCCTCACCTTCCCTTCCTCCCTCTTCCTCCTCACCTCCCCTTTCTCCCTCTGCCGCCCAATGGGCCGGGCCGGTGGGGCGAGGGGCCGGGCGGGCCGGGGGGGGGCGGGGGGGCGGGCGGGCGTGGCCGGGCGCCGGGCGGTGCTCATGGAGGCCGCCGGGGCTGCCTGGGCCAGGCGCGCGGGCGGCGCTGGCGGGCGGGGAGAGGCCGCGGGCGGGGGGGGGTCGGCGCGCGCTGGGCGGGTCCGGGCGGCGGCGGGCGGCCGGATCCGCGAAGTCCCGGCGGGCGGCGGCGAGGGACGGGCGGGCGGGGGGTGGGCGCCGGCTAGGGCGGGCTCGGGGCGGCTCGGGGGCTTGAAATGAATGGGAAGAGGGAGGGGCAAAATATTTATCCGCCGCCTTTGCCGAGTGCCAAAAAAATGAGGCACTCAAAGCTGTCTTTTTATTTTTTATAAAAATATCCTTTGCCGAAAGTGCCATTGGCGTCTAGGCACTCGGCAAAATGCGGTCTTTGCCGAGTGCCATAAAATTATGCAATTTTTTTTTTTTTTTTCGGCCCATATTTTTTTGTGTGGACTTGGTACAGTAATTACATCTCATGTTCAGGATTTGGGACAATTTAAAGTTGTTTTGCTATATTTCATGAATTATTTCTTTTTTTCTTGCATTTTACGGACCACTCCAAATTTGAACTGCAGGTACATGAAATAATGGAATGTGGTCATTCAAAAATTACTATTCATGATGTTTGGCGTATGTTTAGGCTCAATCCAGGGGACTCTAAATGAAATTATTTAACATTTATGTGTCGGAACATGACGAAGTTACGTAAGGGAAAAGTGTTTTTAAATTCTATAAAATCCAAACGAAGTTTAAAAATCACTTAAACTTGGCGAGGTGTCTTGTCATCTCATCGGGAGGCTGTGGTAAAAATTTGAAAAAGTTTCGAGTAAGTTGTGACGTCGAATGCCTAAAACTCAGAGATCCCCACACTTGATCACATGTGATCCCCACCGGAGAGCTGGTTATTGCTTAGGTCAAGTGTTTCCAGAGAGGTACATCGGGCGAGGTCAATTGGGATGGAGCCGTTTATGCTATTGCTCGAGAAGTTGAGATATGAGAGTTTGTTTCCAACACAAAAGACCTCTGGGATCTCTCCGAAAGCTCATTATCACCAAGCTTCAACATCTCCAGGGTAGCACAATTGCCGAGGCCTACCGGGATGGATCCGTTCAAGCGGTTACCTGAGGTGGTGAGGCGCCATAATTGACCTCCCGCGCATATCCCTCTGGGATCCTGCCGGTGAGATCGTTGTCATCAAGGATTACATCAGTTAAGCTTGGCGCATGCTTTCCAAGCTCCGGTGGGAGCTGGCCGGTAAGCATGTTATTTTGCAACCACAAATGTGTGAGGTTCTTCAAGCATCCGAAGACTTCCGGGATGGTTCCATTTAGCTTGTTTTGTGACAAGTCGATTGTTGTCAAGCTGATGGCAGCAAAGCCATCAACAATCACGTTGCCAGTGAGGCTGTTGTTGTCCACATCAAAGATCTGCAGGTTCTTGAGGCCCCAGATCCCCGGAGGTATTGCTCCTATCAACGAGTCGTTCCAGAGATACAGTTCCTCCAACTGCATCATCTTTGTCAGGTAACTCGGGAAGGCACCTACGAGGTTGCAGCTACTTGCATCAAGGTTGACAAGGTGGGTCAGGTTCATGAATGATGCCGGCAGCTCGCCTGGGTGGAACGGGTTCTCCCCAAGCCACAATGTTCGAAGGCTTGTTAGCTCGCCAAGCACTATGGGGATGCTGCCGTTGAACATGTTGGAGTTCAGATACAGCGTGCTCAGGTTTGTTCCAAAGCCTTGGCTGATGTCATCAGGGAGCTCACCTTCGAGGTAGTTGACGGACAGGTCGAGGTGCTGGAGTGATCTGCAGCGGTAGAGCGCCGTTGGGAACATGCCAGTGATATTGTTGCCGGAGAGGTCGAGGTGTTCGAGGCTGGAGAGGGAGCCAAAGGCATCTGGGACAGGCCCCGTGAAGCTGTTGACGGAGAGGTCGAGGTGTTCGAGGCTGGAGAGGGAGCCAAAGGCATCTGGGACAGGCCCCGTGAAGCTGTTGCAGAAGAGGTCGAGGTGTTTGAGGCTGGAGAGGGAGCCAAAGGCATCTGGGACATGTCCCGTGAGTTTGTTCCAGGAAAGGTCTAGGCGTTCGAGGCTGGACAGGGAGCGAAAGGTATCTGGGACAGGCCCCGTGAGGTAGTTTTTGGAGAGGTCGAGGTGTTCGAGGCCGGAGAGGGAGCCAATGGCATCTGGGACAGGCCCCGTGAGGTCGTTCCAGGAAAGGTCGAGGCTGGTGACGCGGCCGACCGAGTCGCAGCCCACGTATGGCCAGCGGCAGTGGCGCCCGCGGGCGAGTTGGCGGCGCTCTGATTCCATGCCGCGAGCACGGGCGGGTCGCCCCACGCACGCTTCATCTGGAGGAGCAGCTCCGCCTCGCCTACCGGTTGGGGTTGGGACTGCGCTGCCGTGCACTGCCGGACGCAGTACGCTAGCATTGGCGGCAGCAGCAGGGAGGAGGTGTTGGTAAGTGTGCAGGTAGGCTCGGAGCTGGCGAATTGTTGCCATGTCTCTCTCTTGACGGCCGTGGTGGATTGGATTCAGTTGGGGGTGCTTTCAGTCGGCTCATTTTTTCAGGCCATGATATAGTAATCCATCTTTCTAACAGCAACCGGAGACTTGGAGACGACCGGAGTCAGTCGCCGGGGACCTGGAGACTAATAAGTCGGTCACCACCTTTAACGGAGACTTGGAAAGTGGTAGTCTCGGTCGCCGACGTCTGAAACACGAATCCTCCCCGCTGTACCTGATTTCAGTGCCTTTACTGAAAACTGGAGAATAACAGTGACAACGTACGACGAAACAGCTAGATGCAATGCAACCGATGCAAAGAAATAAACACACGAATGATTGACAACAGGGTATGCTAGGTGTAAACCTATGCCTTGAAGGTGTCTCTCTCGGCTCTTGCAATATAACCTGCGCGCTTTGGACTTGTAAAAATAAAATGTCTAGAGAAAACAAGTTACCAAGATTGTCTGCACAAGTTTTGTTCAAGATGTTTTTTTTTTTTTGCTTCTTGCAGAAAATGGCAATAGTTGCTGAGGGCTTCTGTTAGAAATCAACTCTCTGAAATCAAGGGGGTGGCTGTCTGGATGGATGACGAACTGCTAGTCCCACTGAAGTGAAGAGTCAAGAAAGGGATGATTTTTTTATTTTTTTATTTTTATTTTTATTTTTTTGATCAAAGAAAGGGATGAAGACTTGCTTTGGTTCTGATCGAGCTTCGCAACTGTTAACCTTTTCTTTTGAGAAGAAGTATTTACTGGTTTTGATTGTGCCTGTACGTAGGAGTTTGCTTTTTGAGAAGAAGTGCTTCTGCAGTTCTGCTTACTCTGTTCTCAACTGTTCTGGAGCCTGTGTTTATTCTTAATGCCTTCTATAAAACCAGGGAAGTTCCTGCTGTTTATATAAAATCCTGGGTGACAATCTTCTTTCTTGGTCCTCAGCCATGGTGTAGTACGTAGGCATGATACTAGCACAAGCTGGAGGCGGCAAGCACGGTTGCGGGCGAGGTGTTGCCATGCCTTGGACGTAGAGGTGGAAGGCAGAGCAGAAGTTAGACATCCATGGATTTTAACACATGGATTAGAAATTCAAATTTTAGTGGGATAAAATAAATTACTAGTTATTTTTTTTTTAACTAGAAGGTATTCAATCGATATCCAACTTCCACCGAACTCGATGTGGTGGATAGTGGAGACGGCTAGGTACGGTGTGGCCAGCAAGAAGCACGAGACTGTGTCCCCTGGCCCTGACTGACATAGCGACAGAGACACTGTCACCGCAGCTTTTCTGTGCCAAAGCAGAATTAAAAGCGAATAAACTCTTTTGTTAAGAGAGTCTACTCCAGTCGCACGTTAAAACTATTCCTGTAATTCAGTTCTTTTCATGATTTAGGTGACGTAAATAGTGTCTCTGGAATTACGTGTATGCAAGGCATCACGTCTATGGAAACCACACTGCTGCTAAGCGCAAAGCAAGTTTGTATTGCGGCCCTACATCAACATTGGGGGCGTGAATTGATTTGAATGAATTTTGGTTGATGACCTCCATTCCGGCACAACATTAACGCACATGGTGATTTCCTCCGTGTCGTACGTGTTTGTATGCAAATTAAATCTTACACTGATTTGGGAGCCCGTGTCCTAAGAATGAAAGACAATAGACCGCACTGAAGTTTATTATATCCTTCGTGACATTACAACGAGAATTTGAATTTTTGGGTATTATTTATGCATGGGCTATGACAGACATGTAAAACATTTGTGCTGGTGGGCAGTCTGCCCATTCAGTTGCTTGTTGGCTTGCTGCAGTGTACATGATCGTGTGGAAGTTGTCGGGTCGCTTCAGGTTGAGTCCTGCAAATGGACTTAACTGATCCATCCAGAGAGATTGTTATTCGCTAGCTTTAGCGTCTGTAGCTGTTGTGTGCCATAGCCAAAATTTGTTGGTATCTCACCGGAGAGCTGGTTATTGCTTAGGTCAAGTATTTGCAGAGTGGCACAGCTGGCGAGGTCAGTTGGGATGGAGCCGTTCATGCTATTGCTGGAGACGTTGAGATACCCGAGGTTGTTTCTAACACATAACCCCTCTGGCATCTCTCCAGAAAGCTGGTTATTGCCAAGTTGTAAATCCGACAGGGTGGCACAATTGCTGAGGCCTACTGGGATGGAGCTGTTCAAGCGGTTGCCTGAGGCTGAGAGGCTCCCTAACTGACCTCCCGCGCATATCCCCCTGGGATCCTACCGGTGAGATCATTGTCATCAACCATGACATCAGTTAAGCCTGGCGCATGCTTTCCAAGCTCCGGTGGGAGCTCGCCGGTAAGCATGTTATTGTACAGCCATAAGAAAATTAGTGACGGTAAGCATGTTATTGTACAGCCATAAGAAAATTAGTGACGGCAATCGGCCGATGCTCATAGGGATCTCGCCTGAAAAGTTGTTGTGGCCAAGCATCAAATGTTTGAGGTTCTTCAAGCATCCAAAGATTTCCGGGATGGTTCCGTTAGCTTGTTTTGTGACAAGTTGATTGTTGTCAAGCTGATGGCAGCAAAACCATCAATCAACACGTTGCCAGTGAGGTTGTTATTGTACAAATGCAAGACATGCAGGTTCTTGAGTCCCCAGATCGCCGGAGGTATAGCTCCTAGCAAGGAGTTGTTCCCGAGAACCAGTTCCTCCAAATGCATCATCTTTGTCAGGTAACTCGGGAAGGCACCCACGAGGTTGCAGCCCCCTGCATCAAGGCTGGCTAGGTGGGTCAGTTTCATGAATGATACTGGCAGCTCGCCTGGGTCGAACGGGTTCAAGCCAAGACACAGCGTCCGAAGGCTTGTTAGCCCGCCAAGCGATATCGGGATGCTGCCGTTGAACCAATTGCGGTCGAGATACAACATGCTCAAATTTGTTCCAAGGCCTTGGCCGATGTCATTAGGGAGCTCCCCTTCGAGGTAGTTCCAGGACAGGTCAAGGTACTGGAGCGATCTGCAGCGGTAGAGCGCCGTCGGAAACATGCCAGTGATATTGTTGTTGGAGAGGTCGAGGTGCTCGAGGCTCGAGAGGGAGCCAACAGCATCTGGGACAGGCCCCGTGAGGTGGTACCATCCAAGCTCGAGCTTGGTGACGCGGCCGATCGAATCGCAGCCCACATATGGCCAGCGGCAGTGCGCGCCCGCGGGCGAGGTGTCTGCGCTCCAATTCCATGCCGCAAGCACGGGCGGGTCTCCCCACGCGTGCTTCATCTGGAGGAGCAGCTCCGCCTCGTCTGCCGGTGGCCCGTACTGCGGCGCTACACACTGCAGGAGGCAGCAGGCTAGAATAGGCACGAGGAGGTGGTAAGGGTAGACGTAGGCTCGGCTGTGGCATGGAGTTGCCATCTCTTCTATCTCTTGACGGCCGCGGTGGAGGTAGTAGGAAGTGGCGGTGCTTTCAGCTGGATCATTTTCAGGCTATGATATAATAATCCATGCTTCTAACAACCACGTACCGGTCACATAGAGACAACCGGAGTCAGTAGCCGGAGCGGAGACTTGAAGACTAATAAGAGGGATACCGCCTCACCGGAGACTTAGAGACGACCGGAGACTCGGAGAGTGGTAGTCTCGGTGGTCACCCAAGCCTGAAAGTCTGAAACACGAGTCCTTCTAATCAACCAAAGAAATATAAACACACTAATGGATGAGAGTGTGTGAAGGTATCTCTTTCGGCTCTTGCCACCTGTGCTCTTCGGACTTATAGAAATAAATTGAAACAAGTTCCCAAGATTGTCTGCTCAAGTTTTGTTCAAGATTTCTTTGAATTCTTATCATTTATTTCTTGCTGAAATGGCAATAGTTTGCAGAGGAATTATGTTAGAAATCGACTCTCTGAAATCAAAGGGTGGTTTTCTTTTCTTGATGTGAAGAGTCAAGAAAACAATGAAGACTTTGCTTTGGTATAATAATCCATCCTTGTAACAACCACAGGATACTAACTTGGAGACGACCGGAGTCAGTCGCCGTAGACCTGGAGACTAATAAGTCAGTCACCACCTTTAACGGAGACTTGGGAAAGTGGTAGTCGGTCGCCGACGGCTGAAACACGAATCCTCCTAGCTGTACCTGATTTCAGTGCCTTTACTAAAAACAGTGGAGAATAACAGTGAGAACATACGACGAAACAAGCTAGATGCAATGCACCGATGCAAAAAGTAAACACCCGAATGAATGAATGACAACAGGGTGTGCTAGGTGTAAACCTATGACTCTTGAAGGTGTCTCTCTCGGCTCTTGCAATATAACCTGCGCGATTTGGACTTGTAGAAATAAAATGTAGAGAAAACAAGTTACCAAGATTGTCTGCACAAGTTTTGTTCAAGATTTTTTTTTCCTTTTTGTTCTTGCAGATATAAATGGCAATAGTTGCTGAGGGCTTCTGTTCTGTTAGAAATCAACTCTTTTTTTTTTTCATGTCAAAAAAAAAAAAAAACTCTCGAAAAGGGTGGCCGTCTGGATGGATGACGAACTCCTAGTCTCACTGAAGTGAAGAGTCAAGAAAGGGATGAAGATTTCCTGGTTATGATCGAGCTTCGTAACTGTTTTTTTTTTTTTTTTGAGAAGAAGTATTTACTGTTTTTTTTTTTTTTTGATAACAGTATTTACTGGTTTTGATTGTGCCTGTACGTAGGAGTTTGCTTTTTGAGAAGAAGTGCTTCTGCTTACTCTGTTCTCAACTGTTTCTGGAGTCTAAAGCCGTTATATGCTCAATGCCTTCTATAAACCCTTGGTGACAATCCTGTTTCTTGGTCCTCAGCCGTGGTGTAGTAGGCATGACACTAGCACAAGCTCGAAGCAGCCAGCACGGTCGCGGCGAGGTGTTGCCATGTCTTGGCCGGTGTGGTCGCAACTGGTCGATAGTGGAGACGGCCAGGTGTGGCCGCGTGTGGCCGCAAGAAGCACAAGACTGTGTCCCCTGGCCCTGACTGACGTAGCGACAGCGGCAGTGTGTGAAAAGCGAGTAGTTCGGTAGATTTCAAAATATGTTACTGCAGATTATCCCGTGCCAAAGCAGAATTAAAAGCAAATAAACACTTTCGTTAACAGAGTCGACACCAGTCACACGTTAAAACTATTCCTGTGATTCAGAGCACTGCTTATGTATATGCAAGGCATCACGTCTATGAAAAAACAAGTGGCCCCAAATCTATTAACATGGTAATGTTGCTGATATGAAAATGTTGAAAATGTTTCACAACTGTTTCTGGGGTCTTTTTCAGCCATTATATGCTTATACTGACAAAAAAGCAAAACACTAGTTGAACTGATTTGAATTGGTTGATGACATGCACAGCAATGTAGAATTTTGACTTATCACCATATTTATATTGTAGTAGTAACACTAATTACTGAACTGTTTCTTTAACGGATGTATCCTCAATCTTCCTCCAATTACTAGCTTGCTCCTGTAAAAGCTGATGACAACATGCGCCTTGAGGTGTTGTTTATAGTGTGCTTGAGACTTTTGAGACGAGCAATGGAAACTAATAATGTTTTTATGAAACCTGAGTTTCTCTATAAAGGAAAATGTGAAAATAAATTTTAAGATATGGATAAGGTTTGGGTTAAACTTTGAGAATATAAATGTCGATTCGGCTAGATTGGGCGGAATTGACACGTGAATTGAGGGGATTGGAGGAGGAGATGGGGAGACAGCAGGTGACGGGTGGCGGCGGTGGGAGGCGGCGGCGTGGCAGCGCCCTGCGCCGGCGGCGGGCGGGTGCTGGTGGGGGCGGCGCAGGCACGGTGCTTGGGAAGGAGGAGGCCTAAAGCTGAAAACGATAGATATGTTTTATTTTCTTGCTTGTCCCCTAGAGATTACATGCCTCTTGCTTATATAGCCCGACTAATGGGACTTGTAATCTAAGCAATCTCTATAAGGTTTCCTTATACGACTGGAATACCTTTTACGAGCAATTCCTATTTTATTTATTTCCTAATAAGGGTCTCCCTTATAGATGAGATAGCCCCTTGCACACAAAAAATTACCTAAGATAATCCTAACTTGAAGGTGAATCAAACTCGAGTCGCATGCGGGAGAGGGAAAGCGGCGGCGGTAGGGGCCGGCCTCCCCCAAGCGCGCCCCCTGGGCCTACGGTCGTCGCGTTTGGCCCAATTAGCCACTCTCGGGCTGGCCCAGTCGGATCATGACATTTCCACCGTTCGACGGCGGGGCGTCCCGTGCCGCCCAACCTGGTGGTGGCGAAAGGCACGTCGATCGGGAAGCGACAATTCAGGCCCCGAAGTAGAGGGCGAGAGGGCCGACTTGTCGTTGTCGTCGTTGCGGATGCTGGAGTCCTTGTCATCGGAGAAGGAGAAGTCGAGGTGGAAACCGCCCTGGTAGACGCCGAACTTGAAGATCAGCGGGGGCTGCACGCAGGAACGTTCAGCGCATGCACGTCCGCATGACGGAGGCGGCCGAGGGTGCCCGCGGCTCGAGCATCCGGGCGAGTCGGGGTTGGAGACGTGTAGGTGTAAGTCGCCCGAGAGCTGTCACCTTTGCATGGAGTTGCCTCGCAGAGGCGTGTCGGCGGCGGCGTGGCGGCGACGCAGGTGAAGTCGAGGAGGCAACCATAGAGGAGATCGCTGGGCGTCCGGACGGGAGTCCCAGCTGCCTCTCCTTTGTCCACGGGGCGCCAACCGTGATGTTGTCCATGCGGAAGAAGACTTTGCCGTTGTTGTCGAAGAGGAGGACGGTGGCACCCTCGATCCGCTCATCGGGGCGCGCCTGGAGAAGAAGGATGCTTGCTGGGAACGCCTGATCCTCCCGAGGGCGATTGGGGAGGTGGAAGCCCACTGCTACGCCGTGCAGTGGAACGTTCTCCCCCAGCAGGAAGTCCTGGAGAAGCTCTGAAGCAGCGGGGATGTAGTAGCGGTGAAAGTACCTCACGATGCCGTAGCGGAGACTCCACTCTGGCGCAGTGGATCCCAGCTCGATGGCGCTGGAGATGATCCCGAGCTCCTTGTTGGTAGTTGTGCCCAATTGCAGCTCAGTGATCATGTCGCTTGCTGTCAGCCCCTCGATGTCTTCCATGGCAACAGCAAGACGTTGCTGTCCTGGCATGCGGTCACACAGGGCAGCTGCTATGTCGCCGTCGAGGCCACCAGGGTGTACGCGGCGGTCGGCCGTTGCGGCGCCGGTGTCAGCATCCGCGTTGGCGTCGTCTGGCTCGTCGTCGTTGTAGCGGCGGGCAAGGTCGATGGCCTCCTCCAACGAACGAGGCTCGAACCATTCGAGCGTGTTGCGAAGCGTCTCCCGTAGGCCTTCCACGAAGAGTCTGACACGGTGGCGCTGTCCCTCGAGTTCCATGCGTAGTGCATAGTTCTCGAAGGCGTTGATGTAGTCGTTCAGCTTGCCTCCCTGGGAAGGCGGCGCGTACGCCCCCGAAGTGTCGAGGTAGGTGGGCGGTCCGAAGTGATGGCGTAGGCGGTGAGTGAACTCGTCCCACTTGATCGGAGAGTTCGTCTTGGACAGATCCATGAACCAGACTGCAGCAATACCAACGAGGTGGAAAGCAGCGTAACTCACGTAGTCGGCTGGGGCGATCTCCAAGTTAAGCTGGAAGAAGAGTTCCAGCTTGCGAAGCCAGAGGTCTGGGTCGTCGGTGCCGTCGTACTCCTGGACTTGCAGACGCGTGACGTAGCGAGGGGATGTGATGCCGCGGGTGGCACCACGGGCCTGAGCGCCGCGGGTGGCGCGATCAGGGACGCCGCGGGTGGCGCCTGGGGGTAGGGCAGGGGTGCCGCGGTTGGCACCGTCTCTGCCGGGGCGTCCTGCACGGTTGCAGGTGTCGGTGGAGAGGAGGGGGCAGCCGGTGCTGCGGTGTCGTTGAGGGTGACGTCGATGACGGCTGGAGCGTCACCAGCAGCGCCATCATCTTCCTCCAGCTGGAGGATAGCAGGGTCGGAGCCGTCGACGGAATCCGCGGCAGGGAGGGGGGCGGCGGGGCGGCGGCCGGCCCGTGCCAGCGGTAACGGCGGCAGCCGCGCTGGGCTGCCCTCCCGTAGTCATCGTGACGTGCGGGGGTCCTTGACGTGATGTAGACGTACTCCATCCGGCGTAGGGCGAAGTCTCGATGTCATCGGCACACCTGGCGATCCGAGCGCGGTTGTCGTCGAGGAGCGCCTTCAGCGCCGCGTTGAACTCCCCTAATCCCGGAAGCTATGGGTGGTGGGAATCGTCCCGGTCTCCGGATACGGGCTGTCGATTCGGCTAGATTGGGCCGGAATTGACACGTGAATTGAGGGGGGATTGGGGGGGAGGAGATGGGAACGACGGCGAGGTGACGGCGGCGGTGGGAGGCGGCGGCGTGGCCGCCGCCCTAGCGCGCGGCGGCGCTGGTGGGAGGCGGCAGCGCAGGCGCGTGCGCGGGAAGGAGGAGGCCTAAAGCTGAAAACGATAGATATGTTTTATTTTCTTGCTTGTCCCCTAGAGATTACATGCCTTTTGCTTATATAGCCCGACTAGTGGGACTTGTAATCTAAGCAATCTCTATAAGGTTTCCTTATACGACTCGAATACCTTTTACAAGCAATTCCTATTTTATTTATTTCCTAATTAGGGTCTCCCTTATAGATGAGATAGCCCCTTGCACACCAAAAAAAATTACCTAAGATAATCCTAACTTGAAGGCTAAGCAAACTCGAGTTAAATGCGGGAGAGGGAAAGCGGCGGCGGGGGGCCGGCCTCCCCCTAGCTGCGGCTTGTGGCCCCCCGCCCCCGGGCGGCGGTCGTCGCGTTTGGCCCAATTAGCTACTCGGGGCTGGCCCAATTCTGGATCATGACAATAAATCATATAAATAACTTTTAAGTGGTTGAGTTTAGAAATGTGAAAATCATATCAATAGATTTGTCTTGAAAATTACTCTCATAAAAATATACATATATGACTTTCCAATAAATATTTTTATAGAAAATAGAAGTCAAAGTTGTGCTTTGGAGACCATGTTACCGTCCTAAACTTTTCCTATACGGAGGGAGTACTCCCTCCGTCCCTAAATAGATATCGTTTTTTAAGCTTCGAGAAATGACTTTGATTAATTTTATATAAAAAAGATTTATGATACATAATTAGTATCAATGGATAGATCTTTTAATGTAGTTTTTTAATCCTCCAGTGATGTTTATGTAAATACAAACCCGATCGAGGGGCATAAATAGAACATCATCTCCCACCTCCCTTATAAAAGAAGAGGGGGGGAGGGAGAAGGAGAGAAGGTTGGTCACTCACCTCTTTTCTCTACCTCATTCACTCTTTCACCGTCGTCTTTCCAATTTTATTACCACCACTACTTAAATGATTGTTGAACAACAATATAATTTTCAAACTTAGAATTTTGAGGGCATTCACACCTAGTTTGCACCCCCTCCTCACACACACACACACAAATAATAGATATGGCCTTTGCATGAATAAGAGACAAATTTTTCTTCCTCAAATCTTATTCCTACCTAGTAATTAATGCAAGCATAAATTAACATTTCCCTACCTATTTTCTTTTATAATGGAAGAAATAGATATATGTTGCAAACGAGTATGGACCGATAGGGTGTGAGGTGACAGGGGCGGGCCTAGCACTTGAGTAACTAGTCCATCAACCCGTGCTGCCGCACGGGCTAATAATTTGAAGAGATATAAGCATTTGAAATTTGTACAAAAAGTTTAGTTTTCACAACTTTTTTCTTCTGTCAAGTTGGGCATAACACAAAACTCGTATATATATTTTCTTATATGGTTCTAGTTGTGATAGATATTAGTTATTAATTGATGTATATAATTTTTTCTCCAAATATATATGGTTGCCGACATTGCATCATATCTCCATATGAGACCTTGTCGTCGATACCAATAACGTAGATAGAGACCTTTCCGTCAGCCAAGTTGATCGCACTCGAGTGAGCTCCATCCATAAGTTCAAAAATGATGTTAGGTGTTCAGTTCATCCGGGAGACCAAGATTATCTGGTGGCTGGACATCTCTTTTCAATCTCAGCTGCTCATACTGGTCTTATGAAACCTATATGCCCAAGTCAAAATAGGAGGCCGATTAGTATAGACAATCAAAAGAATAACTATTACTCCAAAGAACCGGCACGATAATAGAAAGAAGTGACTAGGAGGGAAGATACTGACATTGCAACATATCTCCATATATATGGTTCCCCTATATATATACAAATAAATAGAATATTAACCTATCTGTATTTGTGTAACATCCTAAAGTGGGCAATATAATTGCCTTAGTTCATCAGCTGCACATATAGTACACTTCTAAGAAATATTATTATTGATGAATCTGTCTTTGTTAGCCGTAGGTTAACTGGCTAGAGACTTTGTATACACAAATTAATACTCCCTCCATTTTAAACCGTAAGTCATTTTTGCTTTTATAGGTACATGACTTTTCTTGTTATATATATCTAAAATATTGTATATTTACTGGTATAGTGAAAACTATGTAGCTCTAAAAGATAGGAATCATAATTCGGAACAAAAGGAGTGTATAGCTGGAGGTTAGATGTTTGTCAAAGAGACTTTTCATGATGAATCCAACTCTGACCAAGATTACATGGGGTATGATCGTGTAGTGGAGGCCAAAATTGGCATAAACCTTTTAGCCCTAGTGTTGAGCTCCATCGTTCAATCGGCAATATATGTCTTGTTTTTGTACATATAACCCTTCCTTGTTGCTAGTTACTTGTTGTCGTGTGGAATCGGTACTCCGCCCTTTTCTGCTGAAATTAGATATGGCAATAAGCAACCTGCCTCTCCTGCACCGCATATGTCTAAATATATTTCAGAAGATATTGCAAAAAATTTTGCAAGGCCTGTATAAATCCTTCACTGGATAGTAGCATGAGGGATAGTTCAAAAAACAATAGTATGAGCAAGAAAGAGTGCCTACCTATAGCTCAGTGGGGATAGGGTCACCCGTCCATGCCAATAACGTAGATAGTTACCTCGCCAGCCAAGTCGATTGCACTCGAACGAGCTCCATCCATGAGTTGAAAAATGATGTCAGGTGTTCAGCTCGTCCTGGAGACCATGATAATTTGGTGGCTTGACATCTCTTTTCAATCTCATCTGCTCGTACTGGTATGATAAAACCTATATGTCCAAGTAAAATTAAGAGGCTGATTAGTACAGACAAAAAAAATAATAACTATTACTCCAAAGAACCAGCAAAATGATACAAAGATGTGACTGGGAGGGAAGATCTGATAGTAGGATTGAAAGATCGATGTACTTTCCTGATTGATCGTAGTTCAGTGAATATTGTGCCGTGGCTGCGACGGTGGGGCTTCGACGACAAATTTTAGTAGGCCAGCATGATAGGATAAGACGCCAATACCATTTGTATTTTTATTTTCATCGGTCAGTTATATTACGCCACACATGCGTATCTTGTTTGTAGGCTTGGACAGATTACATCTAATATTTAATAGGATAATTACCTTCTTTGCCTTTGATATGTTATTAATATATATTAACATTTTATACAAAAATTTTCTACTAATAGATGGATCAACCACAAATGTGATGGTACGTGTGATATTCGGTTTTGATATAATTCTATGAAACAAAACAACTGAATATGGGTATAGCCGGTCAAGATTCCTTGGTATGGCTAATCTAGATTTTCTTCCTGTAGGTGAATTATTTTCCTCCGAAACAAATAATCTTTTTAGCTACATAATGGCATAGAGGAGGAAAAAAAAGATATTTAACACATATACCACTCGGTTAGATGATCTCAAAACATATTTTTTAATTATTAAAAATACTTTTAGAATTAATAATAGCAGATGTGATTGATAGTAGAGGTGAAAAAAGAAAGATATTCATATTTTAACCATGGACATATATGGCTTCGTTGGATGGATTTTCTCTATACGTTTTTTATTTAATAATATATTAGAGGTGGTCATTAGAAGTGAAAGAAAGAAAGATATTTTTTATATTTCACCGTAGGCGCATTTGGTTGGCTGGATTTTGTCAAGACATTTTTCTTAGAAAAACAGATTTAATCTTTTTAATTAATAATGGCAAAAGTGGGTAATTTTAAGATAGATTTAATGGTTATGCGTGCCTATTGTCTTTTGTTTGGAGGGCTAGATGTTTTCGATTAACGTGAGAATTTCTAGCATTTATCTTTTTCTTAGCGTATCTGGTCGAGTTAACGTGGAACCTCCATTGGAGCCTCCAATTAGTAATAGTAAGATGAGGGAATGGGCATTCAATATTGAGGTGATCACCTTGCGCCACGCAGGATGAGCCCGCCGCATCCGCCCCATGCGACGGATCTGCGGTGGATCCGCCTTTGATGGTGTAGAACAGCTGAAGCGCCTCGTCGAGGTTCCAATTCCCTTCCTAGGGAATTGAAATCATTCAATTTCATCAAACACGACAAATAAGTAGCGAGGGTTAGAGAGGGGCGAATTAACCTGAATATACTCTAGGGCATCCTCGAGCTCTATGCCGGTGGTGGCCAGGAAGG
The DNA here is from genome assembly GCA_015847255.1 of Hyparrhenia diplandra. Lineage (NCBI taxonomy): Eukaryota > Viridiplantae > Streptophyta > Magnoliopsida > Poales > Poaceae > Hyparrhenia > Hyparrhenia diplandra. The sequence goes on from JADLZK010008008.1 coordinate 106,918, forward strand.
AGCGGAGCGTTGCCTCATTCACTGCTGCCATCCACTCCTTCTCCGCCTTTGTCTGCGTGGTTGTCGGGCGATACTCCTTCTTCGCCTTGTCTACAGCTGTCAGGCGATACTCATTCGTCGCGTCCGCCGAACGATCCTCCTTTCGGTCGATCCTTCTCCTCCTTCTCCACGGCGGTCATCGAGTAATTGTACAAATAAGAATGCAAACTAAAAGAAGCACCAATAATCGTACCTCAATATATTTTACGCCCGGCTAAACAAAAATACTCGAATGGCATCTAACATTTCTTCCTCCTTCTCCGTGATCATCGGGCGATGAAGGGCCATGTCTGGCCATTGAGCAATGGAGCGCCATGTCTAGCAAGCGGTATGGATTGCCAGGATGCGAACGCATAAACCTCTCCAAGGGATACGAATGCACTGGAAAATAGTAAGATGTGGAGACGAACAAAATGAGGTTTGTGTGGTTAGTGGACTCGTGGGGTTAGATTAGCAACTGCGGCTTGGAGAGAAACAAAGAACAATCGGCTCGGTGGCCTGCATCGAGAGCCCCAAATTTAATGACATGTACTTATGAGCCTATAATGTATATGGACTTGGAGAAACAAAACTGGGCTCAACAGGCATTCAACCATATTTATTTATTAGAAGTCTATTCACCCCTCTTAATCAAGTCACATTGTCCACTCCAAAAAAAATTATGTCTTAGTATTTATATAAAGAAAAGTATGTCTCAAGTTTTTTTTCTCTAAATCCAAAACAGGACAATCCACCTCCTTGAATTTTCAAATTCATTCTTTTTACCTCCTGGTTAAAGTGGTTTTCAAAGGCAGATTTATTTTATTATTAGTATACAAAAATAAATTCATTAAACACATTGTCACGCACCCAGTATGGGTTGTACCCTCCGATGACAACAACGATCCAATCGAGGCCCAAGGTGGGGGCGTCAACAACGCATGGGTTGGCCTGGTCGGCTTACCCTAGGCGCACAGGAGTGGCGTGCGGCCGCCGCCACCGCTACTGTGCCGTCCACTTCCCATATCACGTTGGTGTCAATTTAGGAGATTGAGTTTGTGAAAGGAGAATTCATCTCCTAGTTTTCTTAGGCTTATAACCAATTGGGATTAAGTTAAAATAAAGAAGACTGAAAGCTCCTTGCTTTGGTCATCTAACTCTCTAGCTTCCAAACTTTAGTCTACGCCCCCTTTCCGCCTCTCACACGCATGATGAGGATTTTAAACCACAAAATGCATCTAGGCTTCGAAAGTTTCTGAGAAATTTTTAGATTGAAAAACAAAAGGGCCAAAAATATGAAAAAACTACCACAATATTATAATTCACGTCTAAACACATATTAAGAACTTTCCATAATATAAATATGAATGCAATCAATGTAAGTGCAACATATATTAATGTTGAACGCATTTATTGTTAATGCATTATGCTCCTTCATCTCATGTTTTATTGCGAAAAGTATTAAATATGTAATTAGACCTTGACTACAATATTTTTAGTATTTTTAAATTATTAAAAAATCCATTTCGCTAAAGCTAAACTTAATTTTTTTATAAGATTCTAGAAATATTTCACTACTTTTAAATATTTTATTCTTTTCTTGTATCAATCCATATCTAGGATTTGTCTAAGAGTTTTTAAAAAGCTGATCAGAGATATTTTCTTAATGTCAAAACATAATTAGTTATTTACTAGATTTATTTCTAAACTGAAAAAAGACAAAATCGTCATTGAAAACTATTTATAACCAGGGCAGGGAGGTAAAACGAATGGCTTTGAAAGTGAAGGGGTCAAGTTACTTCGGTTTTGAAATTCATGGAGGAAAGTTGGACTTCAGATATAGTTTAGGGAGGTAAAATAGACTATTCATTATTTATTGGTATTTACGTTGAGAAGACGTCCAACTTTTGCTGACTCCCAGGGCGTGGGATTGGTAGTCCTATTGCCTTGTTAGATTCTTTTTTAAATTTTGTACTTTCTATAAGTAAATTACTTACCATACATCAACTCGTATTGTTGCATCACTTTGCTCCAACAATTTAAAATACATGCAAGCGGATGCACGAACTTGTAAAATTAGATAATACCCCACGCATTATTGCGGCAACTTTGTAGAGCAATCTTTTTACATATTATTAAAGTAGAAAATAAAAGGGAAATAGGACAAATGGTCTAAGCTTCATGCCTTATCCACAGCATCTTTAGCCTGCTGGCTGTCTCTCTGTCTCTCGACCCTCCCGTGACTGAATTTGTCTAGACTTAACCCCTACGTAATAATGACGATAACGTGGACGGCGGCGGCGGCCACGCGGGGCTGGCAGCGCCGGCCCGGCTGGCCCATGACACAGTGTTAGGCGTGCGACAGAATTGCCATTGGTTACTTTGAAAAAATAAAGGACCACCATCTATCTCTTCCCTTGGTGCGGGCATGAAGCGGTAGGCGTGAGTGAGGGACGCAAGATAGCAAAGTGAAGGGAGAAGCCGCGTAGTAGATGTCCGTGGAGCGCGGCACGTCGAAGGACATGCAAGGCTGGCTCATGTCGTGCCTGTCTCTCAACTCTATCTCCGAGATGCAATGCCGGGCGACGGTAGCCACAGCCACTCAATGGCTAGCCAGGGAAAAAAACTAGCTGGGGCGAACTTTTTATGACCGACTAAACTAAAATCAATAACATTGTATTTCACATCACATTAATGCATCCATACTTTGCAATTACACAATTTTAATTCATCCGTTGAGATATTACCTTAAATTTGAAGAATTAATTGATAGTTCTTGCACAAATATAGGGTAAAATGCAAAATAAAAATAACAAATTGATTAAACTGTAAAAAAATAAGGTCTTGCACCAACTTTAGCTGGGGCAGCAGCCCCAGCTTCGCCCCAACATAGCTACGCCACTGCGGCCACTGACACTTTGGCGTGAACCATATGGGTTGAAGCCTTTGTCATGCCATCGCCAGACCTCCTAATGCTATTTAGTCAACGGCAAAGAGACACGGCAATGGACCCAATGTTGGTTGAGGCGGCAATGTCGAGCCAGGCTATGTTGTGGTGACGACCATGACATGGTCGACAAGCCTCTTGGCGGCGCCCTGCCGATATCCGACAATGAGGATGGCAGCGCGCGGAACGTGCTTTGCACCCCTCCCCGTTAGGCGCGGTCGAGGTCGATTCAAGAAAAGATCGAGTCACAGGTCTGCATCCCTCTCAAGACCCTCCATCATCCCCGTTGGCCCCAAGCTCGGGGGAGAGGTCCAAGACGCCGAAGTCGGGGTTCATGATGAGGCGCAGCGAACGCATCGCTATGAAGCCCCATGCTACAGGCACAGAATGTTCTATTGCAGAAGCTTGACATCTTTGTTGCAAAATACTACTTTGTAAATCACAACCACGTGTGCTTTGACCGGTCACTGGTCTTGGTAATCAATGGATTACCGTGGCCAGCTTAAGTTGTAGCAAACTCTACTTCTGCTTAACGAAAAAGTGTCACGGCACGATCGAAAAAAAAAAAATATTATATCAGATAATGTCGCCAACGATGTGAATAAACACTGTTTCATATATACGGATCAAACACACTCTGGCTTGATAATAACCTTTTTGCATTACAGATTTTTATTTAACCAAAGAGTGTCTTATAAGCATCAATGATAAGCTGCCTGATTGCTGTAAGCTTTCACCAGCTCCAAGAAATTAAGCTACAACTTATTCATGCATGCACACACATGCTCATGCTATTTAATTTTAAATACCCCACTCTGGATTGTTTGGCCACTGGTAAGGCTCACTCCAGCTTAACCTATCTTGCCAGAGAGTTTGTTATTGGCCAGGTTCAGCCTATGCAGCAGTGGCATGCCATAGCCCAGATTCGCTGGTATATGGCCAGAAAATTGGTTATTGTCGGCAGCAAAGTGTACAAGGCCAATAGCTACTGATGGAATTCTGCCAACAAACTGGTTGTTGCCTATGTCTAGGGACGTAAGGTTGCTGGAAATCATGTCAGGCAAACTCCCAGTGAGCCGGTTATTCTGTAAGTTCATGTATTCAATCTGGCTCGCTGTCCACAGAGCCTTTGGCACCTCGCCGGAGAGCTGGTTACTGCTTAGGTCCAGTTCAGGAGAGTGGCACAGCTAGCGAGGCCTATTGAGATGGAACCGTTGAAGTGGTTGCTGCTAGCGTTGAAGATTTGGAGCTGGCCTCCGGTGCATAGCCACTCTGGGAGCTCCCCTCCGATGTGGTTCATGGACAGGTTGAGGTACCGGAGCGATCTGCAGCGGGAGAGCACCGTTGGGAACACGCCACCGATGCTATTGTTGCAGAGGTCGAGGTGTGAAAGGTTGGTGAGGCCTCCAACGGCATCCGGGACAGGACCCACGAGGTGGTTGTTGGAGAGGTCAAGGTATCTGAGGCCAGAAAGACCGCCAACAGCATCAGGGACAGGACCCGTGAGGTTGAAGTTGGCGAGGTCAAGGGCGACGACACGGCCGGCCAAGTCGCAGCTCAGGTATGGCCAGTTGCAGTGCTGCACGCCCGTGGATGAGGTGTCAGCGCTCCAAATCCAATTCCATGTCGCGAGCGCAGGCGGGTCGCCCCATTCGCGCTTCATCTGGAGTAGCAGCTCGGCCTCTCCCGTCGGTCGGGACTGCGCCACCGTTCTGCGCAGGAGGCAGCAGGCTAGCATAGGCAGCAGGACGAGGAGGTAACAAGCATATGCGTGGGCTCGGGCCATCTCTATCTCTTGACGACCGCGGTGGTGCAATGGACGCAGCATTCGGTTCAGTATTTATGGAAGTAAGTAATAATAGGATCGGTCATAGTCTTTTCATCAGTGACCACCACTAGAGAGTAAAGACTTTGGGAAGAGTCGGTGAATATTGAGTTGTGTTGCATGCATCCGAAGAAACTGACACATGAATGCTGGGATTTATGCCGGAGGGAGGGAGTAGGCAGCAGAGCACACAATGGCTATGGTGTTGGTGGCAACATTTTTTAAACATTGTGCTTCAACCCACCGGTCGAAGGAGGAAACCAGACGATTGGAGGGGAGCCATTGTGTGGTGATAATTTATAAGGAAATTTGACGATTGGAGCCACTTTTAGGTCATGATATAATTTTTAAAACGGTCACCGGAGACCGAAAGTGGGTCAACTGTCCCTTTGCTTTGCCATGGTGCGTACCAGCTAACTTGCACTCGCAGCTTGGATCGGGGACCCGCCTTTTGAATCTGATATCCGTTGTTAGTTTATAGAAAAACAGCATATGTAACCATGTAGAAAATCTGATTTACTGAACTAAACTTCTTTCAAAGGTATTCAGCAAGGTCAAGTTAGCTGTGGTACTAAAGTAGCAGTAGTACCACCGTCTCTACTTGACAAAGTCAAACTTCTCTTATTTTGAAAACGTTTTTTAAAAAAAAAAGGTAAAGTATGTTTCTCAAACTTCAACTTGTGTCAGTGGCATGCCATAGGCCAGATTCGCTGGTATATGGCCAGAAAACTGGTTATTGTCGGCAGCGAAGTATTGAAGCCCAATAGCTACTAATGGAATTCTGCCAACAAACTGGTTGTTTCCAATGTCTAGGGACGTAAGGTTGCTGGGAATCATGTCAGGCAAACTCCCAGTAAGCCGGTTATTCTGTAAGTTCATGTATTCAATCTGGCTTCTTGTCCACAGAGCCTTTGGCACCTCGCCGGAGAGCTGGTTACTGCTTAGGTCCAGTTCCTGCAAAGTGGAACAATGTGCGAGGCCTATTGGGATAGAGCCATTGAAGCAGTTGCTGCTTGCGTTGAACAGTTGGAGGTGGCTTCCGGCACATAGCCACTCTGGGATCCCACTGGTGAGCTTGTTGTTATCAACCCAAACATAAGATAAGGCTGGTGAGTGCATACCGAGCTCCGATGGGAGTGTACCGGTAAGACAAGACAACAACAAGTCTGTCAGTGAAGGTAATCGGCTGATGCTCGAGGGTATTTCACCAGTTAAATTATTGTTGTCAATGTGCAATACTACCAGTGATGGCAATTGCCCGATGCTTGCGGGTATCTCACCGCAGAAGTTATTTTCAGAAAGCCACAAATGTGTGAGGTTCTTGAAGTGTCCGAAGATTTTCAGGATGGTTCCACTTAACTTGTTTCTGTGACAAGTCGAGTGTTGTCAAGCTGCTGATGGCAGAAAAGCCATCAATCACCACGTTGCCACTGAGGTTGTTGCTTCCCACATCCAAGGCCTGCAGCAGGTTCTTGAGGCCCCATATCCCCGGAGGTATGGCTCCTACCAACGAGTTGTTCCAGAGATACAGTTCCTCCAACTGCATCATCTTTGTCAGGTAACTCGGAGGCACCAACGAGGTTGCAGCTCCCTGCTTTAAGGCTGATTAACTGGGTCAAGTTCCTGAACGATGCCGGCAGCTCAGCTGGGTCGAACAGGTTATCCCCGAGCCACAAAGTCTGAAGGCTTGTTAGCTCACCAAGCTCTGCCGGTATATTGCCCGTGAGCTGGTTAACACGCAGTGTCAGATGTCGAAGGTTCCTGAGCCTAGACAAAGAAGCTGGGATAGTGCCCGTAAGGCGATTGTAAGATAGTGTCAGATGTCGAAGGTTCCTGAGCCTGGACAAAGATGTTGGGATAGCACCAACGAGACTGTTGGTATCCAACGAGAGATACCTGAGGTTTCCAAGCCGAGACAAAGACTCAGGAATGGTGCCATTGAACGCATTCCAGCTGAGGTCCAGCCTGCTCAAGTTTGCCGCAAGGCCGTGGCTGATGTCATGGGGAAGTGCTCCAGCAAGAAGGTAGTTGGAGGACAGGTTGAGATACCGGAGCGATGTGCAGCGGTGCAGCACCGTCGGGAACACGCCAGCGATGCTGTTGCTGGAGAGGTCGAGGTGTTCAAGGCTGGAGAAACCGCCAACGGCGTCTGGAACAGGCCCAATGATGTTGATGCTGGAGAGGGCGAGGCTGGTGACGCGTCCGGCCGAGTCGCACCGCACGTACGTATGGCCAGCGGCAGTGCGAGCCTGAGTCAGAGGTGGCGGCGCTCCGATTCCATGCCGAGAGCATGGGCGGGTCGCCCCACGCGTGCTTCATCTGGAGGAGCAGCTCCGCTTCGCCCTCGCCTACTGGATGGGACTGTGCCGCCACGCACTGCTCTGCAGGAGCCAGCAGGCTAGCATGGGCAGCAGCAGGAGGTGCTGGTAAGCGTGCTTCATCTGGAGGACTATGTCTCTCCTTTGACGACCGTGGTGGATTGGATTCAGTTGGGTGCTTTCAGTCGGGTCATTTTCTAGCCATCATATAATAGGCAATCTTTCCGATAACCGTACCACCGGAGACTCAGAGAGACGACCGGAGTCAGTCTCGGGAGACTTGGGAGACTGCAGGTAGTCGGTCGCCGACGGCTGAAACACGGATCCTTGAATCCTCCCCGCTGTACCTGATTTGCCTTTACTGAAAACAGTGGAGAATAGCAGTGACAACGTACGACGAAACAAGCTAGATGCAATGCAACCGATGCAAAGAAATAAACACACGAATGATTGACAACAGGGTGTGCTAGGTCTCGGTGTAAACCTATGACTTGAAGGTGTCTCTCTCGGCTGTTGCAATATTACCTGCGCGCTTTGGACTTGTAGAAATAAAATGTCGAGAGAAAACAAGTTACCAGGATTGTCTGCACAAGTTTTGTTCAAGATTTTTTTTTTTCTTCTTGCAGAAAATAGCAATAGTTTGCGTAGGGCTTCTGCTAGAAATCAACTCTCTGAAATCAAAGGTTGGCTGTCTGGATGGATGACGAACTGCTAGTCTCACTGAAGTGAAAACCTAAGAAAGGGATGAAGACTTGCTTTGGTTCTGATCGAGCTTCGCAACTGTTTAATTTTTTTAGAAGTATTTACTGGTTTTGATTGTGCTTGTACGTAGGAGTTTGCTTTTTACGAAGAAGTGCTTCTGCTTAGTTCTCAACTGTTTCTTCTAAAGCCGTTATATGCTTCATGCCTTCTATAAACACTTGGTGACATGGCGTGAGCTGTACCTCTGTTGTTGTCGCAAAGCCTTTTTCATGTAATCAGCTATGTGTTTGGTTGGTCCGGGGGTTCGGTAATTGTTTGACTACCGTTTTCCCCCTCTTATTGTAACAAAACTCCCTTCTGCTTAATGAAATATGCGTCATTGGCGGCATCGTGAAAAAAAAAAACACTTGGTGACAATCTTGTTTCTTGGTCCTCAACCGTGGTGTGGTAGGTAGGAGTATGATACTAGCACAAGCTCGAGGCAGCCAGCACGGTCGCGGCGAGGTGTTGCCATGTCTTGGCCGGTGTGGTCGACTGGTCGATAGTGGAGACGGCCAGCTGTGTGGCCGCAAGAAGCACAAGACTGTGTCCCCTGGCCCTGACTGACGTAGGGACAGCGACAGTGTGTGTGAAAAGCGAGTAGTTCAGTACCTTCCAAGATATATATGTTACTGCAGATTATCCCGTGCCAAAGCAGAATTAAAAGTAAATAAACACTTTCGTTAACAGAGTCTACACCAGTCACACAACAAAACTATTCCTGTGATTCAGTTCTTTTCGTGATCGATTGATGCAGAGCACTACTTACGTCTATGCAAGGCATCACGTTTATGGATATAGTAATGTTGCTCATATGAAAATGTTGAAAATGTTTATCAACTCTTTCTGGGTCTTTTTTCAGCCATTATTTGCTTAAGACTGACAAGAAGCAAAAGACTAGTTGAACTAATTTGAATTGGTTGATGACATGCGCTGCAGTACCGGTACAGCAATTTAAAATTTTTTATTTATCACAATTTATACTGTAAGTAACACTAATTACTAAACTGTTCTTTAGCGGATGTATCCTCCATCTTCCTCCAATTACTAGCTCTCAACTCCTGTAAAAGCCAATTACAGCATGCGCCTTGAGGTGTTGTTTACAGTGTGCTTGAGACTTTTGAGACGAGCAATGAAAACTAATGTTGTATGAAACCCGAGTTTCTCTATAAAGGAAGACATTGCTCTCAAATGCACAATATATAGTAGTAAGTTTAGTCCCTGCAGATTAACTTATAAGATCCTTCCAACGAGTTAATTGTTTGCCAGATTCTGTCTCTGCAGCAGTGGCGCACCGTAGATCAAATTTGGTGGAGAAATTGCAGTTGTGGGGTGGAAGTTGGATGTCCATGGATGTCCAATGGATACCCTCTAGTTCAAAAAATGAACTAAGAAGAGATGGTCCCCACCAAAATTTGAATTTCTAGTTCATTTGTTAAAATCCATGGATGTCCAAATTAGATTAGTCTTCCATCTCTAGTTGTGGCGTACCGTAGCCCAGATGTGTTGGTATGTTGTCAGAGAGTTGGTTACTATTCAGAAATAGACCTTCAACTCATTCATGTAATTCTGCATGTGACCTCAAGCACCAAGCACGGGCAACAGAACATCAACAAAGGCCCCTGCATGACTGAACATCTGAGGTCAATTATCAAACAATAAAGCAAGTGGAGGCTACCACATGAGTAGTATGAAGCATACATGATGGAGGAGAGTTTAGATACATCTGCCTTTTGGCCAAGGTGATGCCGCCTCTCGGTGCCTACAGTGGAGCCACGCAGTGAGGACATCCATCACGTCCTGGCACCACGCCAGGTGAGGACCACTACCATGCACGCACAATACTTGAATGGCATGCTGACGCTTGGAAGATGAAGCCAGGTTGAGGCGGAGCAGCTCCGGTGAAACAGCATCGGCACGTGATATGACCATGCCAGCGTCGACCACATCGTCATCCTCAGCGACCTCTACACCAACCAAAGTTTCCTCTAGACCAATCGCTCGTAGCCGAGCTAAAAAGATACAACAAGAGGTGCACGCGCTACTTTGTGAATTTTAATTAAATACTAATGGGAATTTTATGCTACCTAAGTCGTGCATGTTTACATTGCTTAGGTTCATCAAAGAAGAGGAGCCGAACACATCAAGGATGGCACAGGAAGGGGGAACTCGCTCGAATATTGCAGCCGAGCTGCCTAAGTGCTTACTCGACCCTTGTTCTTCTCTGTTCTTCTTCGAGACTTGTGAAGAGATCTCTCTGAGGTCCACTAGTTCGTGTGCTTTGCGAGTTTCAGTGACGGCTGTCTCGCCTTGTATGGATTAGCTCCGATTGTGGTTCTACGGTCGCTTGCGGATCGAGTCGAAGTCTTCACGGTTTTGGTGCCTCTCTCCCTGTCGCTTGGTCGCATCCAACCTTGGCCAGGTATAAAGCTAGTTATCCGCTGTCCTACAACAAGTTATCTCCATTGTCTTCGTCAGCAAAGTTATCTCCGCTGCCATATTATCAAGTTATCTTGTTCATCGACCTACTGCCGTGAAGAGCGGGCCATCCTCGTGCTGAAATTAGTTCAGTACTCATCAGCTGGTATCAAAGCTTTTCGTTGACACGGTAGGTCCTTTCACCGGCCACATATTTATCCTTATTCAATCTACTTCATATATATATATATTCTTTTATATCCTATAGTCCACTGAGCAAGCTTCAAAAATTTACCTATAGCCCTTTCACGGCATACTTTGTTATCCTGTGTTTTGTGTGTTCTTTAAGTTGCTAGTCACCACCTTATATATATATCATTTGTTATCCGCTATTAGTGTTAAAAAATAGATCAAAAAAGAAGAAAAAAAAAGGAGAGAAAGAAAAGATTCAGAAAAAAGAGAGAAGCAAGAAAAAAGAAAAGAATTGAGGAGGATCTGTGTTATGGATTGTTGCTTAAATTTTCAATTTAGTTGGTAGTAATTTTGATAGCAGCAACTTTCATATCTTTGAGTGCATCAAGCCACTTGGTTTTCAATACCATAGCCCTCCTTGTTGCCACCTACAGCTCCACCTAAAACCTTGAACCAGGACTTTCGATTCGTAATCCTCGCGACCTCTCTACCACCTCCGTCGAAGCTGCCAACACTAGCACTATCACAGTCCTTGAAAACAGGCGTAACTTGGGTAAGTAAGAGGTGAGATTGAGCAAATCCACAAATATTTTTTATTCCACTTTCTTGCTGCCCCTAACATGACAAGACCATATTCAAGTGTTCGTCATGGTGGATGTAGAGAGAAAGAACCACTACTCTCACGAGCTGAGTTACGTCAATTTGAAAATACGCTTGTGGAGACAATGGATAAAATGGAGAGAATTTTTTATGAACATCTTCCTACACCGCGTCGTCGAGCTCCACAACAACGGAGCCCAACCAAATCTTATGGTGGTCTATTTGGCCCTAGTGGCCAGCATGGCGAGGGTGCTCGAGGGCATAATTCTTACCCCAAAGCGCTCTTTGGTGATTAAGATTATGGAGCTTCCACCAAAAGAAAAATTCAGCTCGATAGAGTGAGAAACACTTAAGAGTGATCTACAAAAATAGCGAGGGAGAGTTTCCAAAGCCACATAAAATCCAACAGCCTCAAAACCCCAAAAACCGGGAAAAGAGGGATTAGTTACGATGGCTAGGAAAGGGAATTCAAAAGAATTGAGTGAACCCAATACCATGTTTTCCCATCTGAATATTAGTGATGAAGATTATTGTGGTTCCACCAAAAGAAAAAATTCAGCAAGAGAGAAGGTCCTATGGACAACAACACTCATGTGAGAAAGAGTGCCACCAACCAAAATTGAGTGTGAGAGTTCAAAATGATAAGAGGAGAGTTTCCACCATATGTGAGAGAGAGCGCCACCAAATAAAACTGAGCATGAGAGACCAGCATGAAAACAAGAGAGATCCCACCATATGTGTTGAGAAAAGCTACAAAATTCAATGTGAGAGAGATACACAAAAATTGAGTGCAAATAAAGAGGACACATGTGAGAAATTATTTACTACTAAGATAATGCCTTCTTCTGGGTTATGCTTCTTGTGTGATGTAGGTTCATGATGAAAATGATGTGGTTAATTATGACCAGCCCCCAATTTTTTTATGAAGAAGATCAATTGGTAGACAGGGGCAACGACGATGAAATTTCATTGTTTAACATGCAACGTCAAGTTCAGATTGAAGACAATACTAATGCAAATCTTTCCACTTCAAGTGATGCAACTTCAATAGCATTTGTGGAGGTTTCAGCTCTTGATTGTTTTGCATCCATTGCCGCCCAATTTCATTAGAGAACATGGTGAAATATGACACATATGAATATATCGCTCCACTAGACATTGAAGTAATTGTACATCAAAACCCATGTGAGAATGAGGGTTGCATAACCAAACTGAAAGAGAGTGAAAACAAAGAAAGCTATGTGTGTCCACCCACTATGACAATGAGAGTGTCAACAATGAGAGAATGAGAGATACACCACAAAAAAAAAAAAAACAGAGAGTTATAATGCAAGTCATGTGAGGATATTTTTGAAACTAACACTCTCATCTCTACCTCTAGTGTTTTATTCCCAAATGTGTAGGTTTGTAAAGAAACTAAGGAAGAGATGGATGCTCAAGGCAACTCCACACTTGTTGAGAAAAGTGAAACAATTGCCATTCCTACGAACCAATTGTTTGCCGCCCACGACATGAACCGTGATGAGGAAAGTGGTAAGATTTCAAAAGTGCCATCCATGGTACTTGCTTTGTCACAAAGTCTAAAAGGTAATGAAAATATTTCAGATCTGAATTTGCAAAATACAATGGTGAGAAATTGTGATGAAGCACATGTTTCAAATGAGATTGACCATGATAGTTGTGCTAATTTGGTAGTGTCACATGATCATTCCTATGCTAAAATCTTACAAGTTGAAAACCAATGTTCAGTTATACATGATATTTTCTATGGTTTGATGTGGTTCATATGCATGATACTTTACACTCATATATCTGATACTTTGCATGTAAATAAATCTGATAATGTGAGAATTACTCATGATGAATTCTTTGGCAAAATGTCTCTTACTAAATGTGTTTTCTATGTCATGTTCGATAAATGTGCTGAGATGAACAATATACTTGAGAATATTTTTAAGATAACATCCATAAAATCTTTGAATACTCCCTACGGTTGCAAGTTCAAATTCAATTTGATCAAACATCATGATACAAGTAAAGTTTGTGCTATTTTTATAACTTGTGGCAAGCTTGCTGGTTTGAAGATAGATAAACATTGCAATGATTCTGTGAAACTTATTTTTCTAAATTTGAGATAAAAGAATGTTTACTGACTTCTATACGAGAACCAAATAAAATGTTGATCCCTTGTTCCTATATTCCATTGAAAGAAAGAAATCATGTGCAAAGCAATGCTTGTGCACACAAAAGTTGTTCAACCACATCTAGGAGCATTGAGGTTGAAAGGTATACTACAAAACTCATGAATCAATTAAGCCACAACAATATTTGGAATGCCATGAATGTGGAACATCAATTTAATGAAAAGCTTAACATAGCGAAGATGAAACATGATAACATGAATCAAATGATTAGTGTAGAAGAAATTCTTGTTCTCCCATCTTCAAAGTTATTTGCAGGTTTGCCAGGTTGAGAGAATATCCCAAATGTAGAAAAGTTAATAACGTGAATATGAATTGTAATGGAACAAATGAACAAAATAAAGTGAAAGATTATTGAAATTATGATGTACATCCACCCTCTACTTTTTCTAGACTGATTTCAAGTAAACAAAAAGTCGGGGATGACTTTTCTTCAAGGAGGGAGGATGATGTGACCATGACAAGGCAATCAACATTCAGATATCCTTTCAAGGTGAAGCTAAACTTGATTCCAAATTGTTTAGATTTCCACCTACAGGACTACTACTTGGTTTGTATGATTATAGATTCAAACACCTTGCTGTGATGATGGAAGAAGAATATTGTGACGTTGTCATAAAATTACAAGTCATTCACCACACATAATTATTTGGACAACAAGTGTTAGAGTCAAGGACGACCCCTTTTCAAGGGAGGGAGGATGATATGACCATGCCAGCGTCGACCACATTGTCATCCTCAGCGACCTCTACACCAACCAAAGTTTCCTCCGGACCGATCACTCATAGCTGAGCTAAAAAGATACAACAAGAGGTGCACGCGCTACTTTGTGAATTTCAATTAAATACTAATGAGAATTTTATGCTACCTAAGTTATGCATGTTTACATTGCTTAGGTTCATCAAAGAAGAGGAGCCGAACACATCAAGGATGGCACAGGAAGGGGGAACTTCGTTCAAGCCAGACCAGCATGACGAGAACCATTAAAAAGAAACGATCATAACTTCTGATGAATTGAGATTATTCTAGTTATATTGCAGCCGAGAGATGGAGAGATGGAGCGGTTGTGGTGAAACAGCATTGGTGGCAACTACAACTTCATCTAGTGTCCCATCGCATTTTCATCGAAGACAAAAACAATCAAATTTTATTTAGAAAGGACAAGAGATCAAGAAAGACCAAAGGTTCATCTAGAGAAAGAAACTTTCAAAAAAACATATGTGAAGGAAACCTTCAAGGTCTTTGAATGAAGATAGAAAAAAAAGGAAAAAAAAGAGAATTATGAGACGGAACATACAGATTGCAGTTGCAGCTGTTTTCGGGCAAAGAAGTCCAGCGCGGTGGGCTTCCACAACCTTCCACCCTACCGACGCCTGATGTGGCTCTTCTTTGGCTACTATCTGCTTCAGCTCCAGTGGCAGCAGGCTCGGCCACGAGGAGACGCTAGTACACACCCCTCTTGTGCGGCGCGCCCGTGCGGATTGTGCAAGGGTATTCGTCAGGATGAAATGGAAGGCTTGAGGTGCTTATATCATATTGCTAGGCACTAGCACTAACGAGACGTCGTTGTGTATTCTGAGTGGCTCGTTCATTTGATCACTACCCTTCGCCCGTTCTTGTCTGTGGCAACTACAGAAACCAACTACATGAAGTAATAAAAGCAAGTTAAAACGGGTCAGATGATCTTATCTCCTCTTGAATGGCAAGGTGGATGTGTGATGATGTGGAGGGATGTAGATTGAGAGGGTTGCTAATGGGACCCGTTGATGATGTGGCTTCATGAGATCGTAGAGAAATAAGCTAGTGGGGTCTGTTCTTATAGAAGTTATAGATTGACTAGGGGTTGGCTCCCAAAGTAATCTAAAAGCAAGCGACGACAAAGGGCTCATTTCGTGACCTTTCGCCCCTCACCGAAAAGTGTGTTAGGGTTTATGGCACCAAAAAAATCTAGAAGAGTCGAGGGGCTCGTTCCGCAACTTCTACCCTCGCCCGAAAGGTTGTGAGAGGTTGGCTCCGAAATACTCTAGAAGTTAGTGCAACCTTTCAAAATGTATGGGGATTGGCACCGAAATAATCTAGAAGAGCTGAGGGGCTCATTCCGCAAGTCTTTGCCCCTTCACTTTGAAAGGTGGAGGGATTGTGCTAGAGCAATTTAAAAGCACCGAGGGGCTCAGTTCACAACTTCTTGCCCCTTCACCTTCAAAGGTGTAAGGTTAGCGACAAAAGAAATTTAATATTTGTGAGAGGCTTATTTCCTAGCCTCACGCCTATTTGCCCTAAAAGACAAATAAGATAAGAAATTGAGCATACATGTCATTTACTTTTGTTCAATATTTCAATCATTCGCTCTCATTTTTGCTTCCAAAGTCTCTATCAAACGTTCGATGGCCCATTGTTTAGGGGTTTGACATTGTTTTTTTTTTTCGTAAAAGCGTACCATTGGCACGTATTATATTAAGAGAAGTTAGAGTTTTTACATCGCCGCACGCCTTTAGCCAAAAGAATTGGCCGGAGCGCACGAAAAGCACACAGACAAGGATCACCGGCTTTAACGGTGGCGCGATACGGATGTACTAAAAAAATAAAACTAGTGCACGGCGAAGGTGGCGGAGGGCGTGTCCGCGGCTAAGGCTCGGATGAGGATCTCCCACTTGGTGCCGCCAACGCACCAACCCGCAACATGGGGAAGATCTCGCGCGAGCCGTTGTGGTTTGCCGGCTGAGCCGGCGCCACCGGTGCATCCGAAACTTGTTCTTTAGCTCGTGGACCGGAGTGCAAGACGCCGTGTCGACCGGGCGTCCCTCGCTTGCCGAGCAGCACCAACGGCCGCCGCCCCGCCTCGGATCAGGATCGCGCTCATGCTTCCTCAGCGGCCCGAAAGCACGCCATGCGCGCCCCTCCTGAGTGATCCCGACGAAGCGAAGGGTGGGCTGGCCGCAGAGGATGGGCTCGTCGAGCGGGAGGGTGAGCGACGCCGGGGAAGTCTGTCATCGAGGCCGGTGGGCGCAGCTACGGGCTCCACAAAGATGCCCTCCGGTGTCGACGGTCTCCCTCGGGGTGGACCAGGGGAGGCGGAAGCTCCGTGGCGACACCTGCCCCCGAGCACCGCCCACATCCCCGCCGGCCTGGCGCCGAACGAGGGGAAGGATCCGCGCGACGTTCTCCCCGCCGGTGGACGGCACAAAGATCCCCTGAAGGCAGCATGGCACCTCGTGGCGATGGAGGGGTCGGGGTAGGCACCGCGTGTCCCGGCCGCTTGGCCCACTTGTTGGGATCGACACGCCGGCGCCGCTTCCCGGTCGGTTCGCGGAAGCCGATTTGGTCCCACCGGTCGCCGCGGCAGCGGTACCGGCCGCCGTCGACGACCCTAGTTCTTTGCTCGCTGGGGCCTTGGCAGTTCGCTAGTGTCGGCGTCGGCGAGACGGTGAAGGCCGAACCGGCCGCCACCTCCACGCCCGCTGGCCGGCGTAAACGGACGTGACGGGCGGTGGTGGACCCCGGGGCGTCCGCGCCACGACCCTCCGGCCCTTCGACAAGGGCGGACCCCGCACCCCAGCACGCCGAGAGGCGGGTCGGCGGTATGAAGAGACGCAGCCAGGTTCGCCGCCACCTCCGAAACTCCGCGTCTCCGCCCTGCTTGGCATAGCGCGACCATGCGCGGAGGCGGCGGCTCGAATCTCCAGCGAGGAGGCGCCGAGGTCGGCGGCCGCGGCGACGAGGGAGGCCACGAGCTCGTCAAGCATCGGGTCCATCCGAGCCGGGACAACGTGGCCCTGACGCGCCCCGCACGAAGCGGGTCCGTGAAGGCGGTGACGGGACGGCGGAGTCAGCGGCCACGGCGACGCGCCGCCCACAGGGGGCCCGTGGTCCGAGCCGACAAAGATCCGGTGGAGGCCATACTAATCCTTCGCGAGATGGTGCCCACGAAGCCCAACAAGAGAGGGGGTGGCTTGGGCTGGGTGGCGGCGCCCCAAGCGTACCGCGGCGGCGAACCCGCGGCGGTGGGCGAGGAGGCGTGGAAGGGCCGGACGACGAGTAGGGTACCGCGTCCACCGGGGAGCGAGCCACGGGCCCGTGGCCGCCTACTGCGGGCAGAGGAGGCAACGTGGACGGCCCGACGACAAACCGCGCCGACGTGATCCTCCGCGAGGCGTTGAAGCACTGTGCCGACGAGGTAGGCCGACGGGGCGGCGGCGCGAGACGGCTGAAGCGGGACGGCGAGCTTCGCCGAGGTGGAGCACGCGCCGCCCGACCGACCATCCGCAAGGTGGCGCGGTGCGCCCCGGCCAAGCAGGAAGCGGTAGGCGACGCGGCCCGAGGCGAGTGGCAGAGACGCGGCCTGTCGGCCGAGGAACGGGGAGACCGCCACAAGCATCCCGAGTGACCCCTAGGGTGTGCCGCCGCGGATGGTGCCGCGCCCTCGTGACGCTTGCGAGCGCGGCAAAGACGCCGCCGACGACAGCACTCCACGACGGCAGGGCCCGTGCCAACTCAACGCCCGTGGCGGAGTCAACAGCACGGCCCCTCCGCGCCGCCGCTGGGAGGACAATCCCCACGGCGACCGGTGGTGGCACACCGCTCCGGGCCGCCACCCGTGCCCCCCCCGACTCGAGGCGCCTCGCTCCTCCGAGCCGGACCGGGCGCGCGTGAGCCACCGATGTGGACTCGGGTGTGGTCGCAGCGAGCCGGACGGCGGCGCGAGGAAGGTCGCTATGATGGACTCACCCTCTTCGTCGTCGGAAGGGGGAGAGGAGGCCTCGTCGACCGACCCATCGAGACTTGGAACGCCTAGAGGAGGAGGTGGGGAAGAAGGGGAGGGCCGCCACCGACAGGCGAACCGGGCGCCGAGGAGAGGGTTTGTGTGGTGGCGGCCGGCCGAGCGCGCCCGGCCTGGTCGGGCTACGGCGGTGCCGCTGCCGGGTGCGGCCGGGCTGGGGGAGAGGGGGAGTAGAGGCAGCGGGAGAGGAGGAGGAGGCTCGGCGGGCTCCATGGCCGCCAACGGCTGCGCCCGCGGGACGGAGGCGGCGGTGGCAGCGCCGCCGAGCGGGAGAGTCGATCTTCCCGCCGCCTGACGGGGAGAGGAGAGGAGCCCTCACGGAAGCCAGGGCGCTGGGGGGGCCGACCGTAGCCGGTGGCGGGTGGGGAGCTAAGGGCGGGGAGTGGGAGCCGACGGCGGCCGGCGGCGCCGGGGCGCCGCGCCCGTCCCTACCGTTGGGGTCGGGACACCGTTTCTCTTGGTTTGACATTGCCGGTAGCCCTTCTATCAACATTTTGGCAAGAGTCCTTGCCATCAACTTCAACTTCCTTGACAATATGTTCACAAACGATCCCATCATGAGCAACATATCCTTCGCTAGAGTTTTAGCGAGGGTATTCAACAACACCTTCATCAACATTTAGGCATTGGGTCCCTATCGGTATCTTCCATTTTCACCTCGCCTTTGCCAATATTTGAAAGAATAATTTCTCATAGGCACTAACCGGGGAGGGGTTTGCACTGAGTGCATTAGACAACCAATTCGCTTGGGGACTAAATCTTTGCCTAACGCCCATGAGTGGAGGCCTCAAGACATGTTGTGATCATCCACAACTACTTTGCCTGCTTCAACTACATCAATGTCTTTGATGAAGGCTAAATTATGAGGAGCAAGCACATGGTAACAGAGGCGTGAGCAAAGGGTGCCATCAAAGACTAGCTGAAGACAAGGCAAAAATTAGCTGGAGACAAAGCAATCCCTACACTATTTATGTATAGACAAATGTTGGGTACCGAATCTGAGTTGTAGTTGTGCCACACTTTGTTGTATTCAACTATTGGGTCGTGTATTTTCAACTAAAATCAAATAGGTGAGTGATACTGTTGAGGTGTATTATATGTTTGGGACCCCAACTATCATGTTCAGGGCCCAATTACATAACTTAGGGAACATAAAGTAATATCTAGAGACATTTGTAGCATTAGTGGCATTTTGTAAATACAAACTCTCCCAGAGCTCTATTTGTAGCCTCTAGTGGTATTTTTATAAATACAAACCCCACCGAGGGGCATAAAGAGAATCACATCTCCCACCTCCCTATTAAAGGAGGAGGGGAGGAGGCGGATCACTCACCTCTTTTCCAATTTATGCAACATTTCTCTCTAAAAACATAGAAGGTAACATATCTTTATTGTATTAGCTCGGCCAATAGTACTATTACGAGAAGTGTATTAAATGCTACAAATAAATTAATGAGAAGTGTATTACATGTTACAAATAAATTAACCTTTCAAAAGAACACATATCCAAAGCAAAAAAATAAATAAAATCTAATTTCATAAGTAACATAGAGTAGACAATATAAAATAGTTAATTGGACTATCTAAAGATGAATTGTATCATGTTCGTTGTTGTAACACAACGTTTTTTCTACTTTATTGCATGCCTTGCCGCGATGGACTTTTCTTCGGCGTAGAAAAGATGAACTACTTCCTCGACACGCCACTACTCCCCTACGGAATTGCAATTTCTCATTTTCTTCAAAAGTAACTAGATTAAACCAAAAGAGTCAAAGGGGTTTGGGTGGTAGAGGCGGTGTTAAGCTCCTGCGCAGTGACCTCTACGAAGGAGATGATAGCTTCCTTCTTCTCTCTTGGACGCCGGGAGTTGGTGGTCAGCTTCACCAAATAGAATGAGCCCACCGCATCCACTGCATCTGTTGCCCACGGTGGACTTGTCTTTGGCTCATCAAACGTGATGTATCCAAACAAAATAAATGGGTTTGAGAGTGGTGAATTAACCTAAAAAAACTCTACGACTTTTTTGGCTTCTAGTCGGTAGTGGCCCGTAGGAGTGGAGAGCCACCTCCTTCTCTGCCTTCCACTCCTTCTACGCCTTCTCTGCAGCCGTTGGGCGATGGCGGGCCATGTTAGCAAGGGATCTTTTGGCAAGGGGTGTGGACTGGTGGCCTAGTGGGGTGCCAAGGCGAGATAGAGCCGACTAGAACTAAAAAGACTCATCAAGCAGTTTTGTTGTTCACGTAGACTTACAATGGGAGGGAGCCATTGTGTGGTGGTAACTTTTGATGATTGCGTAGGTCTTCTATTAGATCATGACGAGCCATTGTGTGGTGGTAACTTTTGATGATTGCGTAGGTCTTCTATTAGATCATGACGATGTACTACTAATTTTAATTTTTAAAACGTACACTGAGATGGTCGATAGCAACCCCCATCATGTTCAGTACAAGAAAATTCGAACCTGTCTTTTTTGAGTTTATTATATGTCTGTTGACTAGTCTTATCTTGATATATTTGTTGACAGTTGTTAGTGTGTTATTTACTAATAAAGAAGTCATTCAGGAGGATCCGTCAGTAAGTAGCACATAACCGTTGTTGTTTAACTAAGTCGAGCTCTTCTATGACTTTGACCATATTTTTAGGGGTGTTGGCGCTTCGGACGGTCGATGAGAAGTACATCCATCGGACGTTGTCGCGTGATGCCAGCCGACACCCGCACGGTCGCACCCCGCCTAGAAAAAGAAAAGGCACGACAATCCACTCTTACTCTTGCTCCCCCGCTCAAGGGACAGCCCCCACCGCACGTGGTACCCCCTTGGCTGCCCCAACACCTCCACCCAGCCACCAGCTCGCCTCCCATACCTTGCCCACCAGCTGCAACAACAAAATGAAGCTAATGCAACATCAAAAGAACAACTAATGAAACAATACAAAAATCTGCTGCAACAACGAGAAAATATTGCTTCAACAAACGAAAAAAGCTATTCCACTATCAAAAGAACATCTAATGCAACAACATAAGAAAAAACCTGCTGCAGCGACGGAAAAACCTGCTTCAACACATGGAAAAGCTATTTCAACAATGAAAGAACATCTAATGTAACATAAGAAAGAGTTTGCTGCAACAACGGAAAAAAATATCATTGCAAACATTCCAAATCATCTAAACTATTCCAACAACAACGAGATCTGACTCGAGACCTCGTTGTAACCCTAGCCACCGCTGCATTCGTTAGATCCATACGCAGACATGGAGTGGGAAGAGGTGCAGGACAAGGAGAAAGGCAGAGGAAAGCTCGGTCTAGAGGGAGGAGGAGGAGGAGGATTAAGAAGAAGGTTGAGATCCAAACGAGGACCCACCTACCTCACACAGAAGCCACCGTCGTTGCCCTGTTGAGGTCATAGAGTGAGGGAGAGAGCGGGGAGGGAGCGCGAGCCTCTCGCGGGAAGTTGCCACCGTTGCCCGACTCCGGCGGCATGTAGGCCGTGGTGGTCGTAGAGGGAAGGGAGGGAGGGAGGGAAGGAGGGGAGGAAGGAAGAGAGGGGCGGCTCGTCGACATACCCCCTCAACTATTGAGCCAAACTATGAAGGGAACATATCCTCGTGCAAACCAGGATTTCGTGAAAAACCCATGCAAACCACGGCAAAAAAGGCCATCTAAATTCATCAAAAAAATCACACATATAGATAATATGATGATGCACAGGCTTGTAAAATATCATGTCCAAACTCGACTTCGTTTGTGAGATATAAAAATAACAAATTTCTAACAAATCATCTAGACGACTTTCTGGCTTGAAATTTGTTATTTTTATATCTCACAAACAAAGTCGAATTTGAACAAGATATTTTGCAAGATTGTATATCATCGTATCATCTACATGTGTGATTTTTTTAGTGAATTTAGAAATTGTTTTTGTCATGGTTTGCACAGGTTTTCATGAAGGGGTTGGTTTGCATATGATACGTTGCGGCTATTTCTTTGGTTCCACGTATACTCCTAAACAGTATTTGGAATTGTTCCATCCCAGAAACCATATTTGCGTTGGAGGCTGATTAACGAGCTATGCCCGTTTGTCAAAAAAAAAAAAAAAAAAAAAAAAAAAAAAAAACGAGCTATGCCCCAGAACCTCGAACTGCATCATCTTTGTTAGGTAACTCTCAGAAAGGCACCTACAAGGTTGCGGCTCTGTGCGTGAAGGCTGATTAACTGGGTCAAGTTCTGGAATGAAGCTGCCAGCATATCTCGCCTGGTTCGAACGGGTTCGCCCCAGCCACAAATTCTGAAGGCTTATTAATTCACCAAGCTCTGCCGTGATAGCGCCCGTGAGGCAGTTGAAATGCAGTATACGTGCGACGGTGCGAGATGTCCAAGGTTTGTGAGCCTAGATCGACAAAGACTCTGGAATGAATGGTGCCGTTTAACTCGTTCACGCAGGGGTCCTGCGTGCTCAAGTTGTCTGCAAAGGCCGTGGCCGATGTCGATGAGCTCACCACCGATGCCTCCTATAAAAACAAGGAAAGATCTTTCACTAAGAGGTGATGTCAGTAGGTTCTGCTAGGATCATAAGTAATGTTTAGATCTCTGCGGTTGATTTTTGAAGATGAAGACATTATCCACCAGAGATCGAAAAGGTTGTAATAATTGTTTGCTGAATTATGTCAGGATCATGTAAGTTTAATGCCTCTTCTTCTGTACAGAAGGTCCTTCTCCAGCCCTGGCTGCAATCGACAAAAACACATTACATGGGCAGTCAGGCTTTTGCCTAGCCGAGCAAGCAAATCTCTTCCACAGTGTCAAACGAAAGGCCAGGTAGCCTAATCAGAAACAACAGATCCATGTTCAACACAAGGAACCAAAGAATGAATACCAGCATTCTTATTTGCACTGGAACTATACTACTATACTAACAGGCTGGCAAATGCCTCTCCGTGGCCAATCGACATATACTATGCTACCATTCAGTTCATGATGGCAATGCCTTCATCTCCAATGCTCTACTCAAGGCCGGCGTGGATTCTCTAACTTACTTCAGTAAAGTCACAGCTGACTTTACCCTACTTGGATGCCATCCAATGGACAGGAAGCTCATCACTTTGTTTTTTGTGCTTAGCTGAGAACTGAGATGCTAAAAAAGAGTGCATTTAAAGCCTAGTTCACTAATCAAAAAAAAAGGCAAGTTCACGGAAAGAGCAACGACTGTTGGTAGATTTTTTTTCCCTGTGCAGCTTATCTTTTTTATATAATAGTAAGATAATTTCGACATGAACCTGATAAATATTTAAATCCATCTTAATACCAAAATAAAGATAAAACTTATATGAAGTTTATCGTGCACTTAGTCATCAGCTTGCTGAAACTATGGATCAAGTTGATCGGATGGTAGTCACGTATTCCAGCCGATGTACTTCTTTTGTTAGCAGGATCATGGACTCATTGTTGAGGTGACTCATCATTAGTAAATTATAATTTTTAAAATTTACATAATGGTAAAACATAAATGAATATGTGCCCATTTCATTCATTGTTTTTCTAGAATATTTGATAGTTTTTGTAAAGTTTTTTATATAAGAAAGGTATGTCGCGCAGGAAAAATTGTGTCAATTATCCATGTTTGGTCTGTGAACTGCGCTTTAAATGGGTTGCTGTTTGCATCTCATAAGGTGAAGAGCTTCCAGCCGTTGGATGATGATTGAATGACATCTGGGTAAGGTAAAGTCACTTGTGACTTTATTGAAGCAAGTTAGAGAATCCCTGCCCACTCAAGGCTCCCCCTTTTCTTCTTCAGCAGGAGGATGCTCCAGTGGAGATGGGCAGTGCTCCATTGTTTCTGAATGGCGTTACCCGACACGTGTTGGCTACTTGAACCTCTCTGCTGCTGCTCGTGTCTCCACGAATTCCCCAAATATGTCGAGGTACCCATCCCAGCAGCCCTTCTCTCTTCTTTAGCGGATTTATCGTCAATGTTCCTCCAATTACTAGCTCTCAACTCCTGTAACAGCTGATTAATTACAGCATGTGCCTTGAGATGTTGTTTATAGTGTGCTTGAGACTTTTGAGACAAGCAATGAAAACTGATGTTTTATGAAACCTAAGTTTTTTCTATAAAGGAAGACATTGCTTTCGGTTGACCCCTGAAATGCATGTAAAATATCCGTGCTGGATGGAAAGACACTTTATAATATATGGTAGCAAGTTTATTCCCTGCAGATTAACTTAACCGTGGAATCTAGTCAGCATGCACTCTGCTTCCGTCCTGCACTATCTTCTGCCCTTTCGTTCCTTAATTTGTGACTTGTTAACAGATCAAATCAAACTAGCTAGGGACCATATGGAGCAAAACGAAAAGCAAAACAAGTTTATATTGCGGCTCTACATCAATACAGCTACCAAGAAGCGAAAGAATCCTGGGGGCGTGTATTGATTTGAATGGATTTTGGTTGATAACCCTGCATTGCATGCGGTACAACAGTAATGCAAATGGTGATTATTACCTCGGTATGGTGTTTGTATGCATATTAAATCTTACACCAATTTGGAAGCCCGGGGTCCTCAAAATGAAAGGCAGTCATGCATAGACTGGACTGAACTTTATAATATGCTTCAAGACATTACAACAAGGGATTTAAACTTTTCAAAGTTTCCTCCTGAAAGGAAGTCATTATTTATGCTTGGCTATGACAGACAGTCATGTAAGACATTCGCGTTGGACATCCTGCGTGTTTAGTTGCTGGCTTGCTACAACGGACATCATCGTGTGGAAAGTTGCTGGGTCACTTCATGTTGTCTCCTGCAAATTGACTTAACTGATCCATCCAGAGAGATTGTTATTCGCTAGGTTCAGCGTCCGTAGCTGTGGCGTGCCATAGCCAAAATTTGCTGGTATCTCACCGGAGAACTGGTTATTGCTTAGATCAAGTATTTGCAGAGTGGCACAGCTGGCGAGGTCAGTTGGGATGGAGCCGTTCATGCTATTGCTGGAGACGTTGAGATACCCGAGGTTGTTTCCAACACATAACCCCTCTGGGATCTCTCCAGAAAGCTGATTATCGCTAAGTTCTAAATCCCACAGGGTGACACAATAGCTGAGGCCTACCGGGATGGAGCCGTTCAAGCGGTTGCCTGAGGCTGTGAGGCTCCGTAATTGACCTCCCGCGCATATCCCTCTGGGATCCTATCGGTGAGATCGTTGTCACCAAGCTCTACATCAGCTATGCCTGGCGCATGCTTTCCAAGCTCCGATGGGAGCTCACCGGTAAGCATGTTATTTTGCATCCACAACCACTCTAGTGACGGCAACCGGCCTATGCTCATAGGTATCCCACCTGAGAAGTTGTTGCTGTCGAGCATCAAATATGTGAGGTTTTTCAAGCATCCGAAGACTTCGGGATAGTTCCAGTTAGCTTGTTTTGTGACAAGTTGATTGTTGTCAAGCTGATGGCAGTAAAACCATCAATTACCAAGCTGCCATTGAGGTTGTTATTGTACACATCCAACCACTGCAGGTTTTTGAGTCGCCAGATCCCCGGAGGTATAGCCCCTAGCAAAAAGTTGTTTTGGAGACATAGTTCCCCAACTGCATCATCTTTGTCAGGCAACGGGGAAGGTACCTAGGTTGCAGCTCCCTACATCAAGGCTGACTAGGTGGGTCAGGTTCATGAATGATACTGGTAGCTCGCCTGGGTCGAACGGGTTGTCCGAAAGCCACAACGTCCGAAGGCTTGTTAGCCCGCCAAGCTAGGTTTTTCTACCGGTAGAAAAAATTATCAGCACCTGCCGATAAATGCGATATTTCGAAATTTCGGAAATATCGGATCAAATTTAAACAAATTCAAAATGCGTTTGAAAAATTTGGCATCATCTCACTAGAAAAACTCTCAAATCCATCTTTCATCACAAATTTAAATAACATGAACGAAATAACACAATATATCACATAAGTTGTGCAGTGATAATACAACGGGCTCACGGTGGGCAACTTGCACAAATATGCTAGTATCATCGAATTTGTTAGTGAGAAAATTAAATAGATTTGAAAAAAATAAGTCTTTATTAAGACTAGAGGAAATGGAGATTTTAGGATGGTTTGGTGTAATTTTTTGAGTGAAATATGAATTTGGCCGAAAAATTTTTTGACCGATATAAAATTTTTTCGACCTCACCGAAAAAATACGATATATCGGAAATTTCGCGATATTTCACGAAAAAAAATTTCACTGCCGCCAAGCGCTATCGGGATGTTGTCGTTGAACCCGTTGAAGCTGAGAGACAGCGTTCTCAGGTTTGTTCCAAGGCCTTGGCTGATGTCATCAGGGAGCTCCCCTTCGAGGTAGTTGTAGGACAGGTCGAGGTGATGGAGCGATCGGCAGCGGTAGAGTGTTGTCGGAAATATGCCATTGATTCTGTTGGTGGAGAGGTCGAGGTGTTGGAGGCTGGAGAGGGAGCCAAAGGCATCTGGGACAGGCCCCATGAGGTCGTTGTAGGAAAGGTTGAGGTGTTTGAGGTTGAGAGGGAGCCAATGACATCTGGGACAGACCTCATGAGGTCGTTGTAGGAAAGGTTAAGGTGTTTGAGGTTGGAGAGGGAGCCGATGGCATCTGGGACAGGCCCCGCGAGGTTGTTCATGGAAAGGTCGAGGCTGGTGATGTGGCTGACCGAGTCACACCGCACGAATGGCCAGCGGCAGTGCGCACCTGTGGTCGTGGTGGCGGCGCTCCAGTTCCATGGCGCGAGCACGGGCGGGTCACCCCACGCGTGCTTCATCTGGAGGAGCAGCTCCGCCTCGCCTACAGGATGGGATGACTGCGCGGCCGCCCAATGCAGGAGGCAGCAGGCTAGCATGGGCAGCAGGAGGTGGTGGTGGTAAGCGTGCATGTAGGAGCGTGGTGTTGCCATGACGACCGTGGTATATTAGATTCAGTTGCGATGCTTTCAGTCGGGTCATTTTCAGGCCATCTTATAATAATCTTTCCGACAACCGTCCCACCGGAGACTCAGAGACGACCCGAGTCAGTCTCGGGAGACTTGGATACTGCTAGTAAGTCATCGGTTACCGCGTGCCTTAAAGGAGACTAGGAGACTGGTAGTCAGTCGCCGACGGCTGAAACACGAATCCTTGAATCCTCCCTCCCTGATGTACCTGATTTGCATTTGCTGAAAACAGTGGAGAATAACAGTGACAATGCAATGCAACTGATGCAAAGAAATAAACACAAGAATGAGAGTGAACCTAAACTTAATTGTTGCTACACCTCAAGTCTTGTACAAAACTCGAGGGCTTCTGTTAGAAATCGACTGTCTGATGATATCAAACGGCGGTTTTCTGGACGGATGGCGAACTGTCAGTCTCACTAAAGTGAAGAGTTTTGAAGGCTATCTTTGGGGTTCTGGGTTCTGATCGAGCCTGTTAACTGTATAAAGTGAAGATGAAGACATTATCCACCAGAGATCGAAAAGAAGGTTGTAATAATTGTTTGCTGAATTGAATTATGTCAGGATCATGTAAGTTTACTGCCTCTTCTGCTGTACAGAAGGTGCTTTTCCAGCCCTGGCTGCAATCAGCAAAAACACATTACATGGTGAGCCAGGCTTTTGCGCTTTTGCCTAGCCGAGCAAGCAAATCTCTTCCACAGTGTAAAACGAAAGGCCAGGTAGCCTAATCAGCAACAACAGATCCATGTTCAACACAAGGAACCAAAGAATGAATTACCTGCATTCTTATTTGCACTGGAACTATACTACTATACTAACAGGCTGGCAAATGCCTCTCCGTGGCCAATCGACATATACTATTGCTACCATTCAGTTCATGATGGCAATGCCTTCGTCTCCAATGCTCTACTCATGGCTCCTCCGTTTTCTTTTTCAGCAAGAGGATGCTCCAGTGGAGACGGCAGTGCTCCATTGTTTCTGAATGGCGTTACTCGACACATGTTGGCTACTTGAACCTCCCTGCAGATTAACTTGCCCCTGCCCTATTCCGTTAGTACTCTGCTTCCGTCCTGCACTGTCTTCTGCGAGATGCTGCGTCCTCCATGCCCTCGCATTCCTTAATTTGTGGCATTGGCTTGAGCGAGGTGCTGCGTCCTCCATCGCTCTCATCACTCATCAGCATAGTAACGTTGCTGGTACGATACCAACATGTTGACAGATCAAACTAGGGACCAAATGGAACAAAACGAAAAGAAAAACAAGTTTATATTGCGGCCCTACATCAATGTACTACTGCCAATGACGCAAAACAATCCTGGGCGTATCGTGTTTGTATTATGCATATTGAATCTTACACCAATTTGGAAGCTCGGCCAGGGTCCTCAAAATGAAAGGCAATCATAGACCGGTCACCGGACTGAACTTTATAATATGCTTTCGAGACACTACAACAAGGATTTAAACTTTTCTGAGTTTCCTCCTGAAAGGAAGTATTATTTATTCATGGGCTATGACAGGCATATGTAAACATTTGTGCTAGACGGCCTGCACATTTAGTTGCTGGCTTGCAGCAGCGTACATCATCGTGTGGAAAGTTGTCGGGTCGCTTCAGGTTATGTCCTGTAAATTGACTTAACTAATCCATCCAGAGAGATTGTTATTCCTTAGGTTTAGCGTCCGTAGCTGTGGCGTGCCATAGCCAAAATTTGCTGGTATCTCACCGGAGAGCTGGTTATTGCTTAGATCAAGTATTTGCAGAGTGGCACAGCTGGCGAGGTCAGTTGGGATGGAGCCGTTCATGCTATTGCTAGACACATTGAGATACTCAAGGTTGTTCCCAACACATAACCCCTCTGGGATCTCTCCAGAAAGCTGATTATCGCTAAGTTCTAAATCCCACATGGTGGCACAATAGCCGAGGCCTACCGGGATGGAGCCGTTCAAGCGGTTGCCTGAGGCTGTGAAGCTCCGTAATTGACCTCCCGCACATATCCCTCTGGGATCCTACCAGTGAGATCGTTGTCATCAAGCATTACCTCAGTTAAGCCCGGCGCATGCTTTCCAAGCTCTGGTGGCAGCTCGCCGGTAAGCATGTTATTGCCCAACCACAAGAACTTTAGTGTCGGCAACCGGCCTATGCTCATAGGTATCCCACCTGAGAAGTTGTTGCTGTCGAGCATCAAATATGTGAGGTCCTTCAAGCATCCGAAGACTTCCGGGATAGTTCCAGTTAGCTTGTTTTGTGACAAGTCGATTGTTGTCAAGCTGATGGCAGTAAAACCATCAATTACCAAGCTGCCATTGACAGTGGCGGAGGGAGGGAGGGGCTGGAGGGGGCCAGGCACCCCCAACATTCTGTTTTGGTTGCATTATTGACTATGTTTAGTAACTAATCATGTTAATTAGTGCATGTAGTTTGCTCTTCTAAACTTTCTTATAGTCTGCATGGGTATGTCTCTCCCCATTTGCATGGCTTCTAACATGCAACTTCACTTTATTCACTAAACCACCACGCCAATGCTTCTATAATTCTATACATTGAAATTTTTCTTAATTGGATAAATGTATTTTTTTGGAATGACTACGTAGCTAAGTAGTCTTTATTTAACTTGTTGTCATACTTTATCACTTTTATGGTTTCTATTTGATGTGGCTATGCTATGATTTTTTAGCTACCAAATAACTGAAGATTATTGGCTATGAGCCTCTAAAAAATCATTATGGATACCTTGGCTCCCATGTTTTGAATTCAAAATTTTGCGGACACCCCCTATGTTTGAATCCTGGCTCCGCCCCTGGCCATTGAGGTTGTTATTGTACACATCCAACCACTGCAGGTTTTTGAGTCGCCAGATCCCCGGAGGTATAGCCCCCAGCAAAAAGTTGTTTTCGAGATATAGTTCCTCTAACTGCATCATCTTTGTCAGGTAATTCGGGAAGACACCCACGAGGTTGCAGCTCCCTGCATCAAGGCTGACTAGGTGGGTCAGGTTCATGAATGATGCGGGCAGCTCACCTGGGTCGAACGAGTTCTCCCAAGCCACAATGTCCGAAGGCTTGTTAGCTCGCCAAGCGCCATCGGGATGCTGCCGTTGAACCTGTTGGAGTCGAGACATAACGTGCTCAGGTTTGTTCCAAGGCCTTGGCCGATGTCATCAGGGAGTCCTCCTTCGAGGAAGCTCAGGGCCAAATCGAGGTACTGGAGCGATCTGCAGCGGTAGAGTGCCGTCGGAAACATGCCAGTGATATTGTTGTGAGAGAGGTCGAGGTATTGGAGGCTGGAGAGGGAGCCAAGTGCATCTGGGACAGGCCCCGTGAGGTTGTTCCGGGAAAGGTCGAGGCTGGTGACGCGGCCCGCCGTGTCGCAGCCCACGTATGGCCAGCGGCAGTGCGCGTCCACGGGCGAGGTGGCGGCGCCCAATTCCATGCCGCGAGCACGGGCGGGTCACCCCACGCGCGCTTCATCTGGAGGAGCAGCTCCGCCTCACCTACCGATTGGGGATGGGATTGGGACAGCGCCGGCGTGCACTGCAGGAGGCAGTAAGCTAGCATTGCCGGCAGCAGCAGGAGGAGGTGTTGGTAAGTGTGCAGGTAGGCTCGGAGCCGGCGAAGTGTTGCCAGGTCTTTCTCTTGACGGCCGTGGTGGATTGGATTCAGTTGGGGGTGCTTTCAGTCGGCTCATGTTCAGGCCATGATATAGTGTTGCCATGTCTCTCTCTTGGAAGTGTTGCAATGTCTCTCTCCATCTTTCTAACAGCAACCGGAGACTTGGAGACGACCGGAGTCGGTCGCCGGAGACCTGGAGACCAATAAGTCGGTCACCGCCCTTAACGGAGACTTGGAAAGGTGGTAGTCGGTCGCCTACGGCTGATTTGCCTTTTTTTTTTTTTACTGAAAGCAGTGGAGAATAACAGTGACAACGTACGACGTAATTAACAAGCTAGATGCAATGCAACCGATGCAAAGAAATAAACAATGACAGCAGGGTGTGCTACGTGTAAACCTATGACTTGAAAGTGTCGCTCTGTGCTCTTGTAACCTGCGCACTTTTGACTTGTTCACTACCGGAGATAGCGCCTTTGACGAAGCTGATCCACAGTATCATTATGATCCCCAACCCACTTCTTCGGGGAGAGTTCGTCGTCGCTCAGTTTCACCCACGAGGCTCTACGGTGCTCGTCACAGACATAGACCGGCTACTGTTGTACAACCCCACATCGCCGTAGTGGAGCGTCAAGGCGCTCAACCTGGACGCCTCCTTCCCCCGACCACATGCGGACCCCCTGCGCCGAGGCCATGTTGATCGCCCACGAGAACCGCATCTAGCTGGTGGCTGGCGCTCGCCTACGGCATTTTTGTCTGCGACATCTTACTCCGAGACGAAGCCTTCGCCTGATCCCGCTTCCGGACGGCTGTGAGATGCGGGAGGAGCTCACCCACCGCGTCCTCCTCAACCAGCGCCGCCGCATCACACCCAGCGAGCGCCAGCTTCGGTACGTCGAGGTGCGAGGACTCTCTTACGAGGTGGAGGCCCAAGGCGACGACGACGCAGCACCCCCACCCGCGAACCCTACCGTTTGTATGTGGACGCTGGCCGACTCCAAGCCCAAGGCGCAGGAGCCGTGGAGTGCAGAGGTGATGCCGTGAAGACCACGCCCTCACGAACGTTCGCCAACGCCAAGAACACCGCGGAAGAAGAGGAAGAAGCGAGTAATCATGCCGCGCTGCGACACTCCCCAAAAACGTGATCGCCGATCTCCACCCGAGCAGGTGAACTCGATGAACGGAGACATTTCGGAGGCCCTACTCTTCCATCTCGTGTGCGCGCAGGAGATGGAACGGAGAACTCAAGTTGCAACTAGATTTGTGGTTTTTCGATCAAGGAAGAAATGATGGCAGTACTGGACCTTTTATCTCTCATGGCAAGCCAAGCCAAAAGCCATCGTTAGGTCCAAGCTATAGAGCCAACATGAAGAGATAAGGCAAGGTAAACAGGCTCATCAGAAATCCAAATGAAGGGACTAGTAACTCCCATGAACTCCCAGCGTCATCAAACCATATAGTGACGGGTAACAGAAGCACTAAGATCTTGGTGAAGCTTCTTTTGTTTTGGGCATAGAAATTCACCGAGATAGAAGAAAAGGGGTATTGGGACTATCTCAAAAGGCATACATTGAAAGGTTCTTAGAGAGATTCAATACGCATAAAAGTAGACCTTCACCTGCACCTATATATAGTCAAGGGCGAGAAATATGGGGATTTTCAGTGTCCCGGGAACGAATATGAGCTCAACCAAATATGGGGATTTTCAGCGTCCCGGGAACGAATATGAGCTCAACCAAATGAAAGGGGTTCCATATGCTTCAGCTGTAGGAAGCTTACAAGATGCTCAAGTATGCACGCGCCCAGACTTGGCTTATGTAACCGGGTTGCTTGGCAGATTTCAAAGTAATCCAGGTGTTGCACACTGGGGATTAGTAAAGAAAGTCTTACGCTATTTGCAAGGAACGAAAAGCCTCATGCTAACGTACAGAAGATCTGACTCCCTAAAGATTTTGGGATATTCAGACTCTGATTATGCGGGAGATGATAGAAAGTCTACATCCGGATACGTGTTTACTCTCGCAAAGGGAGCAATATCGTGGAAAAGCTCTAAACAAAAGGTTACTACAAACTCCACTATGTATGCCGAGTTTGTAGCTTGCTATGAGGCGACGGGCAGGGTGAATTGGCTAAAGAAATTCTTACCCAGTTTGAAAGTGGTCGACGACATCCATGGACCAATGACATTATCTTCGTGATAATAATCCAAAGCAATAGAGTATGCTCACAACAATAGGTCAACTGGTGCTGCCAAACACATTGACATAAAGTACTATGTTGTGAAGGAGAAAATCCGGGATCACGTTATAAATCTTGAGCACATAAGCATCGAAAAGATGCTCGCGGATCCGCTCACAAAAGGCTTACCACCCAACGTGTTCAAGGAACACGTAGCCGGCATGGGGTTAACGGAAAGCCTATGATTCTTAGACAATTATAAAGGGCCCAAAGTTAAAGTTTTATTTGTTTCCGCACCAGAGATGTGTATTGTAGCCGTGAAATCTATCGGCAAAAAGGACCGTGGACGATTAAGCATGTTCTATGCACAAATCTAAGATGGAATAAGTAAAGTGAAAGTTCAAAGTGAAAATTCAAAGTGAAGGTTTAAAAATTAAAGTGTGAGATGAGATCATGGGGAGAATGTTAGAATGATCTCAATCTCGAAGTTGGGGCCAACGGACCAACTCGGGCTTGACATCGCGCCCGATCGGGGTGCCCAACCCATCTATGGTTGGAGGGCCCCTGTCACACTGCGCTATAAAAAGAGAGGTGGGGGTCGGGGCACTGTTCACGAGTTTTGACAGCCGCCATTTCCCCACCAACAAACCTTAATCCGATCTAAGAGAGGGTGCGCAGCAAGTGACGGAAGCTCCTCCACGCCGCCACCATCGCCACCGCGTGCCGACTCCCACTTCATCGACCGTTGCTGCCAAGGGCAGAGAAGACCGATGGGGGACTCCAACACCGCTGCCACCACCGCCGCCGGATCCAGCTCCGCCGCCCCCGCCAAGTCCTCTCGATGGTCGGTAACTAGCCCTACATCTCCTCTCGTTATTCATGTTTACCAAGTAGATCAAGTAGCTGCTAGGGTATCTAGGATTGTTCATCATGTTTCTATATATGGATGTTACCTGTCTAGATGCCATGCTAGTGATCCTTTTATTCTAACACCGAGCACTCAGAACATTGATGCAGAGCTCGTCAAGAGTTTGGGAGGAAGCAAGAAGCAGGTTATGGATTGGAAAAGCAGCCTCCCATCAAGGATTACAGAACACCGTGTCCAAGCTTACCAAGGTTGGGTTCTCTCTTTCATTCGACCAAGTGTACTTTGTCTATTTTGCAAAGCAATTTCCATGAGTTCACATTCGTCTAATGCTCTTTTGAACTTTCCCTTCAGCCTTCCAATGAGGTTTAGGTTGTTTTGTCGCTAACCTGGTAAATGAGGTTAAAGTCACCTACAACAATCCATGGTATAGCATTTGGCAGCTCGGTAGTGTTTAATTCAGCAAGGAAATCATCCTTCCTGCCATCATCCGCTGGACCATAGCATGTAGTCAGCAGGAACGGCGTATCAGAGAAGATAGTCTTGATCATTGTATCTTGATGGTCCGGGACACCATCAAGATAGCTGCAACCTCGCCGGATACAGACAAGCATGGGTACGTAGATTCATTTATCAATTTCGACGCTCAATTCCGTCTGACTTCTAATCACCTTGTTGTCTTTCTCGCGGATGGCATCACATGGTGGCTAGGAGTGCTCTGACTTCCAGGCATGGTGTATGTCCCACAAGGGCAAGGCGAAGTCCAACGTCTCCTTCAACCTGGACGACCCACCCAAGGCATACAACAACCCGAGCATCCACACCCGCATCAGTGACTACATATCGGCGACAAGGTTGGTCCATATTCTAGAGTACGATCCGAGCACTCAGAACATTGATGCAGAGCTCGTCGTGAGGTTGGGAGGAGGCAAGAAGCACGAGCGGTTGTGGATTGGAAAAGCAGCCTTCCATCCAGGATTACAGAACACCCTGTACAATCTTACCAAAGGTTGGGTTCTCTCTTTCATTCGACCAAGTGTACCGTCTATTTTGCAAAGCAATTTCCATGAGTTCACATCCATCTAATGCTCTTTTGAACTTTCCTATCAGCCTTCTATTGACCTGGTAAATGAGGTTAAAGCCGCCTACAAACAATCGATGGTATAGCATTTGGCGGCTTGGTAGTGTTTGGTTCGGGAAGGAAATCATCCTTCCTTCCATCATCCGCTAGACCATAGCATGTAGTCAGCACAAACGGTGTATCAGAGAAGACAGTCTTGATCATTGCTGAAATAGTGAAAAATTGTTCACTAGATTTGTTAGTGAAACCATATCCTTGTTCCAAGCCAATAAAATTTCACCTCTAGTTCCCTGAGCCTCCAACTCGAGGTAAGAGTCCAGGCACTGACCTAATGTCTCATGTGCAAGGGTCTTGCTGAAACGACAGGCACTGACCTAATGTCTCATGTGCAAGGGTGTTGCTGAAACGACACAGCTTA
The DNA here is from genome assembly GCA_015847255.1 of Hyparrhenia diplandra. Lineage (NCBI taxonomy): Eukaryota > Viridiplantae > Streptophyta > Magnoliopsida > Poales > Poaceae > Hyparrhenia > Hyparrhenia diplandra. The sequence goes on from JADLZK010008008.1 coordinate 142,033, forward strand.
GTTTCTTGCAGGCACACAATACTTGGGCACGAGCAAACAATTGCCTCTCTGACTAGCTCCCTAAGCTATGAGCAGTATCATTGAGCCCCCTTACATTCCATGTTAGCACAGTGAGGTCATTTTCATCCACAAGACCATAAATGAACTACTAATGAAGACTTGCAGATTGGCGCACAACTGACATAGCACATCAAACCACTACTCCCTCTGTCCCTTAATGTTTGTCTCTAGAAAACCGTGTTTCACTCACAAACACGCTTCCCGGACGACATACATAAAGGGACGGAGGGAGTACGTTGATCCCAAATTACTACAGCCATTCTACTATCATCCCTACTGACTGAACTCATGATAACAGCCAACTTCCAACTAGGACTACCACAAACTCCCAACACACACCCCAACACATCCGAAAAACTAAGGATTAACATAGCATGACTTGATCTTGCAGTGGTTCAGGTGGGCTGTCTTACTCTTATCAGGCTCCACCATCCTCCATGGCCTCAGCTCCCTCAGCTGCTACAATGTGCGCTGATGCTGCCATCACAGTTCAGCAACGTAAGCTTCACTGCTGCGATCTGCTCCGGGGAGAGAGGTGTGCCAAATCGCTTGGCCAAGGCCTCCAGTGCCTCCTCCTCCCCAATCGGCTCCTCCAGCCCAACCATCCCAAAAGCCTTGATCAGGCGGTGAGTTGCAAGCTTGCATACTGGCAGCACAGAGCAGGACTTGGGCTGCTGCCTGGTGCTCCTCCTCCTCAGACCTCCGGCTATCGCCTTCACTGTCTTTGCACGCCCGGCAGCCTTGTTCTTCTGCCCCTGAGGTGCTGGAGGCAGCCTTGTTCTTCTGCCCCTGAGGTGCTGGCGTCTCCAGCACCGGCTCATCGCAAGGGACCAGGATGCTGTCCACAATGGCAGCCTTCTTCTTCTGCCCCTGAGGTGGTGGCGTCTCCAACACCAACTGCTCACAAGGGACCAAGATGCTGTCCACAATGACCTCCCTACGCTCCTCCTCCGGTAACAGCTCAGCGACTTGCTCAGTGAAACCAATCGCAACCTCCTGCCCATCCACCTCCTGCTGTACCCCGGGATCGAAATGGATGACATTGCCGTAACCCAGGGCGGCAGCCTCCTCATTTAGCACTGCAAAAGTGATTAATTAAAACGTAATTGGAGACGGACGAACGGGACGGGTTCAGCCTCTCCGTATCTAAATCTTTACTAGATGGTAAAAATGTCTGTCTCTCCGACCAACGGGTTCAGCTGCGACATGAGAGTCGGATTCGTTTCCTTTACAATAATCTAGATACGAACAACTCAGAAGAGAGGACTCCGACATACAAGAGAAGGGCGGTGGTGATGCCGGACGACGATCTCGTCTAGGCGGCTTGCGGAGCTCCTCCATGCCGTGCGCGAATTTGCAGTTGGTGCCGTAGGGGCAGGTCCCGGCCCGGAACTTGCAGATCTTGCTGGTGGAGTGCTTCTTGCCCGGTGGCGGCTGCTCGCTCCCCGCCCGCGAGGACGGGTTCCGGCGGTCGGGGTTCCACATCCACTGGCGGTAGTCGTCCTCGGTGCCCCAGATGGCCGTGGACGGCGCCGCCGGATTGGTCCAGGCGTCCGGGATGACATGGAAGGCGTTGGTGTAGTCCATTGCTGCCGGCCCCCCGCCGCTGTGGGGTCGACGCCGGCCTCCACGCTCGCCCGTCTCACCTGCCTGCGGCGTCTCCTGCCGTCGTCGAGGCACCACGGCGCCGCTCAACTGAACCGGCCGCCATTTCCCTGTGTTGGCTAGGGTTGGCGTCGGCCCATGGGCCTAATTTAGCTAGCCTCGGCTGCGGGCTTGCGGCCCAGCACCGCTACAAATCTCGCTCATCGGGTATTGTACGTGTGGTTTGGTTGGTTTTCGAATTAAAAGTATGAGGCCGCGCCGTCTCCGCGGCCTCTGAGCATGGCCACGATATCCTGGTTTCTTAGACACGTCTGATATGGTTTCAATGGTCCAGATTATCTTGTTTCTATTTTAGTCTTGTGCTTTCTCTTCTCACAGTGTCGAAATATCGCTTTCAGAACTATGCTACTACACATCTAAGCCTTGCTGCCATCCTATACGGAGCAGTCATCTGTCGCTCTCGTGAACTCTATGTTACTATGCCCCTGCAACGTATCTGCCATGCCCGTTGTATCAAAGATACTATGCCATATGAATCCACCTACATAGCTCATGCATGCTTTTCTATTTGTCTTCTTCTCTAAAGAACATCGATCCGAACAAACATTCCGGGCGTTATCTTTCATGCTACATTATCGAATGAGCTCTAATTTCCCTAATTATGCATGTCAAGCTGTGAGAAGTGAGTGGAGAAGAATCCAATCTCTATAAATAGGCAGAGTAAGAAGTAGAGTGGAGAGGAATCCAATCTCTATAAATAGGCAGAGTAAGAAGTCTGCATGCCTGTATATGACCCTGTGTCCCAAAAATAGCCCCACAAGAGCTTGCAGCAAACAGTCTTATAGAATAGTACAAGAGCTTGCAGCAAACAGTCTTATAAAACAGTGTTGTTGACAACTATTTTTAGCAAGATGCTTGATAGAAAGATCCAAGGAGAGCACCAAATCTGGCAACAAGTGTGGCGGCTTTAGTCTGGCTCGCTTCTGCATGCTTGCTGCTACCTATTACATTGCCTCATGTTATGCATATATCAACATGAAGGGTCAATATCATGAATAGGTTTGGCATGCAATGTGTTCCTATCCTCCCTCCTGCTCCAACATGTCCTTATGGATTCCTCCTGTGGAAAAAATATCAAATGCTGTCGGTTAAACATATTGCGCTAATTGTGTTTATTGGTAGGAGGAAAAAACACTCTATCAAGAAGTGACACATTAATTCAAGCATGGAAAAATATGAAAGGCAGGCCATGTATTTGTTTGACACCACAAATAACAATTTTATATGACCAGATTAGAGCCTGCATGGTCTACGGAGGATACAACGGAGGATACAAAGAACTATGGCAATTCAGGGTCATGTTCACCACATAGTAAATACATGAGAAAGAAAGAGAGTATGATGGCGAAATCTCTTGCATGCACCGTGGAGGCTGATTCCGTTTTGTCTTCTTCGTGTGGAAGTGCATCCATACTAGCATAGCAACTTGCCAAACCTGTTCATGATATTGACCGTACATGCTTCAGTTTCCTGTCTTCTCTTAATACTAAAAGCATCCATGCAATGAACATGGAGCAAATATTGTATTCAACACTCCTATGATATTTTCTTTGTATAAATGATGCATTACAGTATGAAAAAAACTGATCTAGAGTTCAATTATTATATTTGATATTTTCAAACGTTGATAATTGTTGTTGAGCGTTTAGTGGATACAATAAATTTATTTGCACATCATAGTAAGATTAGTACCCGTCGTAACTCTCTCCTAATAATTCCATATATGTCTAAGTTGTCGCATTACAATTCATTGTTGCCTACAGTGAGTTCTTCAGAACCATAGAAACAAATCGGCATGACATTCTCATTGAGCCATGATGATACTTTACTTTCAGTACACGGTAGAGAAATGGAAAGTAGTGTTTGTCCGATGCATTTTCCTGGATTGTCACAGTGCCATTTACCGCAATGCCAAGTCATGTCACACTAATTTCTTGTACTTTTATTCTGAGACCATGTCTATTTCATATTTATCGTGTTCCTGCTATTAGTGAATTTCATGATTCTCCTCGTGTCTATATATAGACATGACCTTGTCTTTGCTCCATTCCACCATGGCCACCACCTTTGCCTTCTTTGCAACCATGTCAGGAATCCGTGTTGCAACCCAGAAGCTAATAAACTGCAGCTTTGGCATTGGGGAGAATCTACAGGTTTCTTCAACCCCGGCTTGGTCAACAACGCTGCGCACTGCCGCTCGCACACTCACACACGACACAAGCACCGGCCGGTAGCCTCCACATCCCGCCTCACCACGTTCCAGGCATGCATCGCCGCATGTCACCTGCCTTACCACGCCGCCATGCTTCGCTGAGCTCGCCTCGATCGGTGACCCCTGCCTCACTGCAACCGTGACACTCGCCAACTTCCACTCATTTGTCTTTTTCTGTCCTAACCAGGCATGCCATCGTGCTTGCCCACTCGTGCCACGCAGCCATGCTGCCCCCACCAGGCCCACCACCCACCCGCTCATCGGTCGCCTCTCGCCATGTTCCGCCTCTCGCCATGTTCCGCGTGCACTGTCCACACTGGCCATCCACTCTGCTCTCTGTCAGGCTACCGATGAAAAGGGCCACCCAGCTGGACCTTTCTAACTGGGAGAAGAAAATGGGTACAGTGAGAGGAGAGAAGATTGGGAAGCAAGAAAAACAAAAGGATGCATTGGTTGATTGAATTTTATTAAGTTCCCACAGGATTGTGACTGGCCCATGGACCATTATATATGGCAATGTAGAAGAATAATCGACTCTCTCATTTCCAAACTATAAGTTGCTTTGACTTTTTGATACGTCCATTTTACTAAGATAACTAAATAGATGAACAAAAGAAGTCAAAACGACTTATAATTTCGAATGGAGTTAGTCTTTTTTATTTCCATTCATTCATTTTATGGCCGAAAAAAAATTAAAGCATTGTCAAGTTTGTGTGGGAGTGAGTTCAGTAATAATGTATATTTGGTAGGTTAAAAAACGAGAAAAAACACCCCTTGTTTGCACGTCATTTTCAACGCTCCCTGTCCTGCCTCGAATGGAAGATTGACTGGCAAAAATTTGAAACGGGTATGTCGTACGCTAGACAAGTGCAGCGATATAATGATCTTCATCAAAGATGGGTAGCCATTTTCTGATTGGAAGCTTTTAAGAAGGATTAAAATATCTCTGGATAGAACGTAGAGAACAAACTGCGTTTGCAAATGACCACGGAATAAAGGAAAGAGGAAAGTGCATCAAGGCACCTTGGGAGGTAGCCAGCATTTGGCCTTATCTATTGTAGGGTCATGTTGTGCATGTATGTATGGTATAGACGTGTAGTAGATCTTTTTAAGGCCTATATATGTTCACTGAGTACACTACCACCAAAATGTGTATATGTATGTATAGTAGACATGATCAGTCTCTTTGACTTTAGTTTTAATGGAACTGGGCTCTTTCACTTTTTGCGTTCCATACTGCACTTGTTACCAACAAGTATATAAAATAGATTAAGTTGCCACTGCAACAAATGTAAGGCATGTATACAGTGCCTCCAAGAAATAAACATAATAATTGCAACTTTTTAGTGCTTATTAATATATGGGCATGGACAAACGGCAATAGCAAAAATACAACAAACTAGATATGCATGATTAACCAAATCTAATACTCATGGCATCGTGCCTTTGTTGTAGAGTCATATATCTAGAGATGTTGGCTACCGCAAATCCTAACATTGTTCCTTCATCATAAATAAACTATGTATAAATAAGAACTTCTAGGTTCCTCTTATTGACAAATTACGTGAATATAGTTGAAGCATGTCTTTAATTGATTATCCCATAGCTATGCTACCCTTAATTTGAGAAACGGTATGAAAAAAAATAAGTTTTTTGAAAAAATATTTGTTTAAATATAAATATGAACTAAGAATCTTCTCCTACACAAGCTAAATAAAAATGACAAATGGTCATTAAAACTAAGCAACAAAATCTATCACAAATTGCCATAGGTACGGTAAACCACTTTTTTGATACGATACAGAAGCCTTGAATGATGGAATAGGAGGGGGGCAAATCTATTCTCATTAGAAATGATCTAAATTGAATATATAGTCAAAGAGTCAACCGCAGCGAAAGCGGGCACCGTGGCTAGTTACTCTTGAAGTGCAACTCATTTACAAAGGATGAGCCGTGTGTGAAGTATATTCAATCATTTTTTGGCGTACCATTGTAGTGTCCGTGCTAACACTGCCTACTTATTTTAGGGATGCACATGAAAACAAACGAAACTAAGATTTTCTTTTCCATAGTTCAGCTTTTATATAATTATTATATTTGACATGTATACCATTCGGAAAATACTTTTTCATTAAAAGACATAATAAAGTTATTTCTCATATTAATCATCTAATTTACAATCTGTCTAAGTCATGTAGGCGGGCTTCGCTGGGCGGCGGTTGCTTCGCGTTGGTTCTCATCGCCCCTCGCCTCCTTGCTAGCCGGTGTTGGCTGGGTCTCCGATCCGTGACGCCCCCGTCCGGATCTGGTGGCTGTGCGTTTGGGGTTGCGCGGTGGTGGAGCAATGCGAACGACACGGCGGCGGGCGGAGCAGGTGAAGTTTGGTTCGAACCCAAGGTGGCGCAGTCGACCGCCCATATTGGGCGTTTGGAAAACCTGGGTGGGTTGATCGGGCTTGACCCGTGAATGGGCGCCGCAAAGCATTACGACCATGGTGGCGGTCTTTTCGACGGCGGCGACGGTCAAGCATTTTGGTTGGCCGTGATCGTGGATCAACCGTGGTGGCCGGTCATGTGGCTTCCACGGCGTTCGCCAAGGCGGAGGAGTCGTGGAGATGGACGACGAGGATGACATGGGGACGCCGGCTTTTTGTTTTCCGCATCTGATTTTCGGGCGATGGTGCACGCCTCCGGCGGTTGGCGAACGGCATGGCCCTAGGGGGACAGGGCAATGGCCGCCACTATCTACGACGGGCGGTGACGCCCGAGGGCGCCACTTTTCTCGCCGGAGGCGCCGTCTGCTCAAGTGGATCTCTACGGGTGAAAATCAACACAAGTTAGGTGGGCGGCGATGGCGTCTTTGGATGGCATTTTCTCGTTGGAGACGCCGCCGGTGGAAGATCCCTTAGTTGTTCGGCCGACGCCAAAGATCAAGGTGGCGGTTCATCGCACACGCTTATGGGCGCCTTATGCCGTTGCCGCCGTTACGCTATTCTGAGTCTCCAATGGTGGACAGGTTTTAGTTGTTTTATTTTTTAAGTGCACCAGTGTTTTCGGGTGACATATTTGTTTTACCTGTAACACCGCTCTCGCTTGTTTTTGTTGGCCTGATGCATCCTCCGATGACTGAAGCCGGAAATATAATTCCATTATCTAAAAAAAAAGAATTGGCTTGTGCGATGTGCTGCGCCCTCCATCGCCCTCATCACCCATCAGCATAGTAATGTTACCGGTATATGACACCAACCTGTTGATGACAGATCAACCTCTAAATCAATACTACTGCCAATGACGCAAAAGAATCCTGTTGGCGTACGTGGATTTGAATGGATTTCGGTTGATGATGACCCTGCACTGCATGCGGTACAACAGTAATGCAAATGATGATTACCTCCGTATCGTGTTTGTATTAAAAAACATAAGGACCAAAGTTTTCCAGCCCAGGGAGGCCATCCACGTCGTCCCTAAAAATTTCATTGGCCAGGATTTTTTCTTAGAAAGGCCCCTACATTATTTTGAAATCGCATCACGGTAAAAAAAAAACTCGAGGCCTACAGTAAATCAGTTTTAACTTTTTACATTTTACCCCCGTAATACCCAACATCCTACACCCGAAGAAGAGAAAATAATTCGTGCTAAACTGCGGTTAACCGCCCGCCGCAGCCTTTTGCAAAAAGAACCCCGCCTCTCCCCATCAAATATATACCACCGCCCTCGCCTCTCAAAAAAAAAAAAAAAAAAAAAAAAGCCACCGGCCTCCTTTCTCCCTCCCCATCGATCTCTCTCCCTCCCCCGGCACTCGACACGAACAGGGCGACTCGCCGACGCCCGGCGGCCCTCAACGGCGGCGCCCCCACCTCCTCCTCCCCGGGGCGCCCTTCCCTCCTCCCCAAAGATCGCCCTCCTCCCCCCCCCCCCGCGATGCCCTCCTCTTCCTCTCCCTCTCTCCCCCCCCCCCCTCTCTCTCTCTCCCCCTGTTGTTCCGATGGCCATGGCAGCCACCGTGACGTGGGCGGGGTGGCGTGGCTGTGGCTTCCCTCCTCTCATCCCTCCATGCAGCCATCGTGGCTGCACCCCCAGCGCCACCTCCTTTCTTCCCTCCCTCGCCCAATGGCTTGTTCTACAGAAACCCTAGGTATGTGCAAATCTATACAGATCCACCAAATTGATGGATGGTTTGTTTTTTTGTTCCCAGAGCTAGACATAGATTGAATTTCAGCTTCCTCATGGCCTGGTATTTTTCCCCTGTAGGTTTTGCTCAATGGCGTAATTGTTACGACATTTTCTGGTTCCTATCTTTTGAGTCAATGGATTGTGCATATTTGGAGTGCTCTGTTGTACTGTTACATTTTAATTTGAGGGAATGTGTTCCTCATCGGTTGTGATATGATTGTCTCTGCATTTGCTATTTGCGGTTTTTCACCTTTTTGGCCTGTGATGAAAATTCTATAGCAATTGCTTAATGATATAGTCTGATGTTCGTTGGCTCGTGAGTTATTGGGTATGTCCTATTTGTTTATTCAAGACCCTTGCAGGCCAAATGATTCGATCCCAGGGAGGCCATCCACGTCGCCCCTATTAGTCTGATTGCCTCCCTGTGAGCTGTGCCGCTATAGCTCCTCCGTGTGGTGACGCTGTGATTGGTCCGGACTTGGTGATGATGTGATTGGTCCGGACATACCTGCTAGGCTTGGCCGATTGTGGGCATTGCCATGTTAGTAAAATTCTGTTGGGTCCTTGCAACATAGCTTGATGTCCGCATCTGCCAGCATGCCTTTAGGCTCCGAGTCGACGAACAAATGACGATTAATAGATTACTGAGGCCCCTAGGAATCATGTCTTCATTGTTTTTTTTGTTCCTCATTGCTGCGGCAAGCAATTTAAATGCTTATAAAAAAACATGCTTAAATGTTTTGTGTTTCCAGATGGGATCCTTCAGGTCAAGGATGCCATTGCTATTCGAAGCAACAATGGCCTAGGACTGAAATTTGTAAGCGCACAAGATCTGTAGTTTATGAGTAGTTGCTGTGTGATTTGGTAGAAACAATGACATATTCTTGGTTTTCCATTTGAAAGGTAGTTGACTGAAAGCAATGAAGGTAGTGTGATGCTACACCAACCTGATCGCTTACGGTAAGGTTTTTGTATAAGAATAGTGCATACTTTTCAGCTCTGTCTAAATTTCAAAGGTAAAACTGAGATAGGAATTATAAGCTTTCAAAGGTTACAAAAAAAAAAAAGATATTGCTCCTGAAATTAACCCTTAAGATGCCTGCTGCTAACCATGGCTGCTGTGTTGCCTTCAGGTCTTGCAGCAACCTGAAGAAGCAACACAACTGGGACAATACGGCGAGAGCTGCCATTGCCTGCATTGGTCTTCAAAGTAGTGTAAAGACAGTTGTGCTTTGTAGCAAGGTAATCTTTCTCCATAAGGAGATGGTTCTGCATTTAGTATCATTGTTTTGCACAATAAAAGAAACGCTACTGCTTTACTATGATGACTAAAATGTATGGTCACCAATTATTTTTTCCCTTGAACAATCACCAATTCCTTTTTCTCTTGAGATCATGACGCTCCTGTCTATGTACTGTGCACCTAGCTGTATTTGCTTTCCAGGTTGTATGTAATGCATACTAACTGAGTTCCCTTTGTGTTCTAATTTGAATTGTTTCAATGGTATATGTATGGCTTCAGATGCCTTCCTTGTAGAGCTGCCAAGCTAGCTGTTTTTTTTTTACCTACATTTGGCTGCCTCTCATATATTTTGCTCTTGCACTTGCAGTACTGTTGAAGAATTTACTCTGCTGTTATGGAGATCTTCCTGCGTCAAAGAGGTGGATACTTATAGAAGGCTTAAAATTATGTGCTTTAGCTTTGTGTTTAGCATATTATTCCATTTATTTTGGCCTAATTTATGTTCCTGTTTTTGAATATGTGGACAGGTTGTGATTAATATTCTACAGTGATACCGGCGGCTCACCTTGGCGGTCGGATGTGGTTCCGAGGCTGCAGCGCTAGGTCATCCCCTCTTCCTTGTATCTGGGTACAGAGGCTCAGCCTCAAGGTAAGATCAATTTCTTCGGCTATTGTAGACTTGCTTGGTGGTTGTGACATGTTTCTTGTGTTGATTAATGGCTTCTAAATAATCCCACTTTTGGTTAGATGACCATTGCATATACATGTATGGAAACCTTTACAGGGAGTACTTTTGGTCTATGTTCAGTTAACTAAATCTATCGGCGATTTAGGTTTAGAGGTTTACAAATGGCTTATCTCGCTCAGTTATCTGATTCCACCCACCAGTTGTTTTCCACTTTGTAACATTTTCATCATTTCCTACATGATTTTGTATCCTGCCAAATTCAAACTATAGGTGCTTCTACGTAATGTTCGAAGAATGACAGGGTCCCTTTTAAGATATATATCTTCCTTTTTAAGTCCTTAGCTCCTTTGCGGTTTAGGAGCTGTAGTACAGGATTTCATTCAGCTACTCATTAGTATTGGGTTCTTGATTGTGTGTAGAGGTAATGGCGTTGCGATTGTCGACAGATCCAAGCAACAACACAGCTGGTCCACCAAGCAGAAAAGTTGGTCATGCATTCTTCTTTGCTCATTATCAAATGATCCAGATTATGGGTGTTCACTACTACAGAATTGATTTTACATGGTGTTCGATTTTATTTTCCGTGGCGGGCATTTGAAAAACTGCCATGGAAAATAGGTGGCCTGGCACCCCCTCCGGTCAGGAGAAAAACCGCCACGGTTAATAGATTAACCGTGGTGGGCATTGTAAAATAACCGTCACGGTTAATCCCTATTAACCGTGGCGGACATTGTAAAATAACCGCCACGGAAAATAGGTGGCTGGTATATATACGAGACCCCTCTACACTAACCCTAACTCACTTCTCTCCCTCACTCCTCGGATCCGGATCGAGCGCCGACCCCGTCCCCTCTCCTCCCCCCGCCCGACCCCCGTCCCCCTCCATCCCGAGCCCCTGGCCCCTTCCTTCCCCTTCCCCAACGCCGGCGTCTCCCTCCCCCATCGGCGGCGCCGTCATGGAGGGCGCGGGCGGTGCTCGCCGCCAGTCGAGGCCACGGTGAGGCGCGGAGGGCCACGGGTAGGCGCTGGAGGTGCGCGGGCGGTCTGCGCCCAACTCCGATGCGCTGCTCCGGTGGCGGCGGATCCGAGGACGACGGCGCGCATCCAGCCCGTGGCGCAGCTGGGACGGGCCGGAGCGAGAGGCGCAGCGGCGTGCAGAGGTCGGATCCAGGGGCGCGGGCGGCCCGACACGGCTTCCCTCCCCCCTCAACTCGGGCGGCGCCGAGAGGCGGATTCGGTGGCGGCGCTCCGGGCGAGGCGGCGCGGCTCCACGGCGGGACGGCGGCGTGGCTCAAGGCGGGACCCGGGCGGGTGGATTCCCGGCCACAGGGGCGCAGGCCGGATCCAAGGGCGCGCGACGAGCCCAGATCCGGGCCCATTTGGGCCCGGATCCGGGGTTTTTTTTTTTATTTTTTTTATTTTATTTACCATGGCGGGCATTGTAAGAAGACCGCCACGGAAAATAGGGATTTTCCGTGGCGGGCATTGTTAAATAACCGCCACGGTTAATCTATTTTTGCGTGGCGGGCATTTTTTTCCCGCCACGGTTAATCGCTCGATTAACCGTGACCCTAGCTGCGCGGGCCGCTTTTATTGCCCGCCACGGAAAATCCAAAAACCGCCCACGGAAAATCGTTTATGTAGTAGTGGTTCTTGATCTTAATATACAATTTATTGCTACGATATCATAGTTGAGGTTTCAATTCCAAACATTGGTACCGCATGTTAATCGATTTTTTCTTTCTCTTTTGACCAGTAGAGGTCTACTCAATATGATGAATGTTGTGATATTTTAAAGATACAACTATACATCTTGTCTGTAGTGCTACAACTGTAGATGGAAAACTTGCTGACCATTTCAGCTGTCTTGCGCTCATAAAAAAAAAAAAAAAAAAAAAAAAAAAAAAAAAAAATACATGATGCATGCCTTTGTTTAGTCAGCCAAAGTGGTTAACAATGTTATTGTGCTTATATAGACTATGGATTTTTTGAAGCTTTCGCTTAAAACATGTACCATGATTTTTTTTCCCATACTAGAGTTTCAAAGTCTCTAACTGTAAGATGTAATGGTATGGTTATTCACTTTATCGCTAGATTTTTTTTTTAACCTTTTGCTTTCTTGCTAACAGAGAAAAATAACAATATCCATGCCTATAAGTGCCAGTTGCCATATGATTTTAGCTAAGTGCCAGTCACTGTGCTCAAGATACTTATGAATTCATAACTTTTTTGACAGGTTAATATCGGTGGTCAATTCTTTGGTGACAATAGTGTTGATTACTGGCAGAATCTCATGTTGCACCTTGGGTGATTGCCTCTGCTCTGGATGCATTTGAGACCAAACTACATCGCCTCTGGTAACTGTGATTTCCAGAGACTCAAACGACCACGGAGGTTTTTTTTTCCCACGTAAAAATGATTTCAGGTTTATATAAAAGGCTGGGTGCTTTGGTTTATATTTATAGATCCAAAAGTATTTCTGTTTTAGCCTTTACGTCAATGAAATCTGCAATGTGCCCTGGAGCTTGGGTTCTCTGTTGTTTACCTTTATGTGGTCATTCTAAGAAATTTGCTGCATGCAGATTTCCTTTTAGCAATCCCGTTAGGTACTACCATAATCTCCAAAATGGGTACATCTAATCAGGCAGTATAATAATAGTGCTCTATCCCACTATTTTTACACTTCTCCTACACTCAGTTCTAGCGCTACATTAAATGAATGGAAGTTTGGTTCTGGGAAAATAAATGGAAGTTTGATTCTGAGAAAGTAAATGGAAGTTCGAATTAAACAGCACATATTACTCTGGACTTCTCCTATACTCAGTTCTAGCACTACATTAAATAAATGGAAGTTTGTTTCTGGGAAAGTAAATGGAAGTTTCATTTTTGAAGGACTAGCTATCTTTAAAACAATTTACACCCGGTGGATGATGCTAATAGGTGGTTACAAAAAAAAAAAAACATTATGGCCAGCAGTATTATTTCACCAGTAATTTAAAGAGCACTAGCAGAGGCATATCCAGTAATTTAATCAGTTGTTCGATAAAAATTACTGCTATGTCATCTATGCATGGGGAATCAAAATTGTATATGGTAGTATTTTTTCGCGGTTGTCAGAATTGGCTTTTACACTACTGTTTGGTGCAAGTTTATACCTTTTCATTTAGATACTCTACCAGATCAACTGCTTTATATGTCGTGGGTTACTTTTTAACGAGAGTGGATATGCTAACAAAACAATGCAGTTCACTACAAATATATCAAGCATAGTGATGTGAATCCTTTGACATTGCTGTTTGGTGTTTTTTGTTCACCATATTTCCTTGCCGGTGATGCTGCAAACATCAGTTTTTTTATCTTCTCATCCTTTTTAATCTCCTAATCTTCTCATCATGTAGCTTTTTACAAGTATTGCAGTACATAATAAATTGTGAGCATGATCTTCATGCTACACCCTTCTGTTCTTGATGTTGTTGTTCACAGACTGCTAGCTGCAGCTCTGGGTATTCAGCCCCCACGAGAAATCAAATACAATACTTTGCATTTATTTTATATACACTGTCTGATATTGATACTGTTATCATGCCAGACCTAAACTACAGACATTAAAATGCCCAGATGGCAGGCAAAACATCAATGGAACTCCACACCCACATATATTTCAAGACATTTTTCATATCTTCATTGTACATGACATAAGTGTGTGCTAGGTTAGAAGTATGTGTTAGGTTAGAAGTAGAGTGTGTGCTAGGTTAGAAGTATGTGTTAGGTTAGAAGTAGATAAAATTGTTTTCTGACTGCATACCTCTTTACCGTGCAGGCCAACTAACACTGAAGCTACGGTAGTAAAGATCAAGGCAAATGGTTTCATAGTTTTTGTACCAAAGTAAATGGTTTCATGGTTTTTGTACCAAAGTAAATGGTTTCATGGTTTTTGTACCAAAGTACGGTTCTCTCTCCTTCCAAAATTCTTTATGGACTCAATGTTATGGATTCAATGTTTTTACTTTCTCTAACCAGGTTCGACATAGAAGGACCCGTCTACCTTACTCCGAAGGGAGACAAAGGTGGTGATTGGGTCGTTGACAAGGTGCACCGGAGAATAACCAAGCCTGGAACAAAGATCAGCTATTCCGTCCTCCACATTGTTAGGATATGGAAGTAGTTAAACCTCAGCCTCATCGCCCAAAGCTGCAACACACCCTCGTATGAAAAATGTATAGCTAAATTGTAACATTAGTGTTTTCCCAACCTCTTACACCTCCACCTCATTGTTTAATTCTACATTAGTGTGATTTCCGATTTCTAACACTAACAACATGGTCAGGATTTTGTAGTGCCAGATAGTTTCTCTCAATACATGTCGATCTCTATGCATGGAATGATAAGACAGTGATGTTATGTTAATGAGACATATTGTATGTGTGATAGGCTAATAGAAAGAGATGATACGTACTAAAGAGTTCTTCATATTATCCTCTTATTATCAATCATAGTCAATACCTTTTTCCAGTCCGCGCGCAAAGGCGCGCCTTCCCACTAGTGTAATGTAATAGTTAAATTTCGGGTGGTGTACCTGCCGCCGCCCGTGCTCTGCCGACCGGGCGGTCCAGGATTGACAACTCAGACATGCCGCTTGCGAGTGCCGCCGGGCGTTGACCCTTGCGGTGCGGCTGTGAAGTTGGTTCCGCCAGAGCTGGACGACCGCCGATCGCGCTAGCTAGCTGGTATAGCTGCTCGCCGCGACCACAAGCTTTCCGCCGTGGAGGAGAGCCCGTGTACCTCCGCTGCGCCGACACGCCGAGGACCAGGAGGAACGCGAGCAGAGCCTGTGTACCTCTGTTGCGGGTTATTGTGGGCTTTGCAAACTTTCTCTGTTGTCCAACGGGCTTTGCGGACTTCGGCCACTAAGGCCACGAAGAATTTGAGGCTATGTCACAAAAGCCACCAAGTCAAACTTTGCGGGCGGCTTTTGCGGCTTGCGGTAAAAGCCCGCCCCGCCTGCAACCTTAAGTATGTATGAAGACAACATATCAGTAACGCCCACCAGCTTTGTTTGCAGAATTCATTCAGGCTTCAGTAAACTGTTGACCAGGATGTAATTGGTTAGCTCAGTGGGAATTGGGGATTTTTCTTGTTAGAGAAAAAAAATACTGGTGTTGAGCTGAGTCACCACTTAAATTCCTGTAAAATTTACTGTGTAGGCATCTGGAATAGCTGCACATGATGTGAAAAAACTCAGAGATGCTGGTCTCTAGTGTTTCCAGCTGTTTGGCAAATGGAAAATATCCTTCCAGTTCTTATGTGATTGTTTTTAACCTTACAGATGTGGTGGTGATTTGTGCGCAGCTCCCATTGGACCAAGGTGGTGGTGGTGAAGGAAAGCCTTTATATATATTGATGCAGAGGGTACATTCAAGCCTCAAAGACTTCTCCAGATAGCAGACAGGTGATATGGCAATACAAAATATTACTTTTTTTTTTGAAGCAAAAAGACTGGGGAGATCCCCACAGTAGGATTTCATTAATTAATTTAAAAGGAGCAGGGTACAAGAGAGTCTTACAACATTTAACATAAAGCATCTAGCCATACACAAAAAGGATGACCTCAGGTCAGCCTTGAAACCGATTGCAATAAACATTGTGATTTAAAATTTGCAAACCACAGAGTGATGCTGGGGTTTCTTCTCTGGAATACTTTATCATTCCTGAGTTCCCAAATCTCCCAAGCTGCTGTGAGAGCTATTTCTGTGAAGGCTGGTATGTTATGGACTTGTCGAGCAAGCATGAATCTGTCACAAAGGCCTAGGTTCATATCCCAAGTAATGCCAATCTTCTGCCAACAAGCTTGTGCAAAGGTGCAATCAAAGAATAGATGTTGATAGATGTTGCAGTCTCTCCAGGGTCAGGTTAGTACACACGACACAATCATTGTTACCTTGTATGTGAATGTCTTCTCGGAAGCATGTCTTTGGTGTTGAGCCTATCCACCATGATGAGCCATGCAAAAAATTTGATTCTTGGGATGCATCTACTATTGTTCTTTAATTGTCAAACAAGATTGATTTGCATTCAGGTTTGGCTTGAATGGTGCTGATATACTAGAGAATGTGGCTTAGGGCAGTTCCAATGAAAGAAACTGACACGCTTTCCATAACAAAAGAAATCATCTATAGAAACCATTCTTCACAATGGTAGTGTCTTTGAGTAATAATTATTTTTTCTTTCTCTCTCCCAATTCCACCAATGGTGAGAGTTGTATTAACCCCATAGAAACTAGTGTGGTTTCTTCCCAATGGCAAATTCATGGTTTCTTGTGCATTGGGTCAAGAGTAGACATGGTTTCTCCATGAAGAAACCATTTCTATGATTTATGCTCTCTTTCCTCATTAATTAGTTTGCCACCTCATCATTTTGCTTAGTTGGCAAGCTATTTAATAGGATAGAAACTACCATTAATGCTTCATTGGGAGTGCCCTTATGGCAGAGCATACGACACTGATCATCAATCAAGACCTTTGCTAGAAGCAGCTTCCATGATGGTAGAGGCCAGGCGAGCTCATCCATTTGTTGTAGTGCCTGAAATTTGCTAAAAATATAGTACCTGAAATTTAAGGGAGTATGTAACTCCATTTGCGCCCTAGTTATGCATAGTAAATCTTACACCAATTTGGAAGCCCGGGGGTCCTCAAAATGAAAGGCAATCATAGACACTGGACTGAACTCTATAATATGCTTGACATTACAACAAGGGATTAAAACTTTTCTAAGTTTCCTCCTGAAAAAAAAGTAATTATTTATGCTTCTGCTATGACAGGGATATGTAAACATTTGTGCTGGCTGGCCTGCGCATTTAGTTGCTGGCTTGCTACACGTACGTCATCGTGTGGAAAGTTGCCAGGTCGCTTCAGGTTGAGTCTTCCAAATTGACTTAACTAATCTCACCGGAGAGCAGGTTATTGCTTAGGTCAAGTCTTTGCAGAGTGGCACAGCCGGCGAGGTCAGTTGGGATGGAGCCGTTTATGCTATTGCCGGAGACGTTGAGATGCATGAGGTTGTTTCCAACACATAACCCCTTTGGGATCTCTCTGATTATCGGCAAGTTCTAATTCCCACAGTGTGGCACAATGTCAGCATACTGCTATGTGGGCCCTAGACAGGCTGGCAAGTGGAGGCACCGGATACAAGAAGGGGCCGGTGGAGGCTAGACGGGACATCGAAGAATATCAGAACATTGCATTCCTTTACCTTTACTTACCTGTACTAGTTACTGTTCATCTTCCCCAGCTCTCTTCCTCTCAAATTTCCCCTTCTACTGCTGCTCCGATCTCTCTTCCCCCTGAGATCCTGTACCCTTGTTACTTGATTCGAGTTATCAGTGATCCACCCTAGTAGTGTTGCTAACAATTGGTATCAGCTCTACCGATCCATGGATCGCTCCCTCGGCGCGCCCTCGGTGAGATGCTCAGGAAGTTCGACGATGGGTGGGAGGAGCGCCTCTCGACTACCGGATGTGGCGTGCCGCCACCGTCGAGCCCGGCATCATCGTTCCCGAGCGGACTCCTGCAGCGGTGCGACGCCATGGTGGTCGCCGACAGCTAGGGAGGCCTGTTCGAGCCTACTTCCTTCCCATGGAGTGCGTCTTGAGCCGATGAAGGAGCAGCACGCCGTCGTCGCCACGTCGTGGCCGACGACTGGGGACGGCCTCTTCAACGGCGTCCGCGATGAGCCCATCCCCGCGCTCGACTCCTTCCTCGATGCGCTCGACTTCCCCTCCTCCGACCACGACACGCTCGACTCCACCGCCTCCGACCTCATTGCGTCCTGAGAGAATATTAGGGTTTGGTAATACTTAGATTAACCATCAATAGTAACAAGAGTTAAGTACATATAGGCCATTAGGGGAGCCACTAGGGGCAGGCCCATGGGCCACACGTTTTTACTCTAACACACCCCCCACGGTCGAACCGGGAGCACCGCGAACATTAAGACGGACCTGAACTCAGAACATCGACGTCGGTAGCCCTTTGGTGAAGATATCAGCGTATTGCGAAGAGGTAGGAACATGCAACACACGAACTTCTCCAAGGGCTACGCGCTCACGAACGAAGTGTAGGTCAATCTCCACATGTTTGGTGCGCTGGTGCTGAACTGGGTTGGTGGAGAGGTAGACGGCACTGACGTTGTCACAATAAACAATAGTAGCTCGGCGTAGGGGACAGCGAAGCTCACCAAGAAGCTGCTGCAGCCAACAAGCTTCGGCAACACCATTTGCCACGCCTCGATACTCCGCCTCAGCACTCGATCGGGACACTGTTGCCTGACGCTTGGAAGACCAAGAAACAAGGTTATCACCAAGGAAAACAGCATACCCAGAGGTGGAGCGGCGAGTGTCTGGACATCCCGCCTTGACCGCATCGAGTACAATCGTGAGATCAAGATGTGCACTCCGGGAGAGATGAAGGCCGAGATCATGGCTGCCCTGCAAGTACCGAAGGATCCGCTTCATAGCAGTGAAGTGAGGCTCTTTGGGGTCATGCATAAACAGGCACACTTGCTGAACAGCGAATGCAATGTCTAGACGAGTGAAAGTGAGATACTGCAAGGCTCCAGCAATGCTACGATAGTGAGTAGGATCTGTCACAGGCGTACCGTCAGCGGACAACTTGGAGTGGGTCTCCACGGGGTGGAGCACGGCTTGCGATCACGCATGCCCGCCCGGCCCGAATGTCCAAGAGATACCGTCGCCGAGAGAGAAACAAACCATCACCACGGCGCCAACCGAAATCCCCCTTAAAAATGATGAAGTGGACCCATATCGGGTCATAGAGAATTCCTTACGGAGAGCTGAAATAATCCTGTGAAGAAGACTCGCGGACGAAGCCGTGAGCACAATATCATCAACATATAGGAGGAGATAAGCCACTTCACTGCCACGATGATAGGTGAAGAGGGAGGCATCTGACTTTGACTCAACAAATCCAATCGAAGTGAGGAAGGAGGCAAACCGAGTGCGCCAAGCGCGCGGCGCCTGCTTGAGCCCATAGAGTGATCGGTTGAGGCGGCAGACATGATCAGGGCTTGATGGGTCAACAAAACCAGATGGCTGAGCACAATAAACTATCTCTCGTCGTGACCGTGAAGAAAAGCATTCTTGACGCCGCTGATGCATAGGCCAAGACCGGGAGAGAGCCAAGCCGAGAACCGCATCGAACCGCGGGCGGGCTTCACAACCGGGCTGAAAGTCTCATCATAATCAATGCCGGGACGTTGAGTAAAGCCATGCAAAACCCAACGGGCCTTGTAACGGTCAAGAGAACCATCGATTTAAATTTGTGTCGAAAAAACCCATTTACTAGTGACAATGTTGACGCCGGGAGGACGAGGCACCAAGGTCCATGTGTCATTGGCCTTGAGAGCATCGAACTCGGACTGCATGGCGGCACGCCAGTTCGGGTCGACAAGAGCTGACCGAACGGATGCCGGCAATGGAGAGAGGGGATGGCATCGAGGTTCAGCCGGTCGACCGGCTGAATGAACCCGACTTTCCCCTCGCGGCGCATGCCGTGGGTGTTGGACACCGTGGGATGGCGACCGGGCGGTGGAGACCGTCTTGCTGCGGTACCGCTGGCAAAGAACTCGGGTAGCAGGGGGCAGCGGTACCGGTGGCGCTTATCGGGCAGGGCCCCGGGACGCCGAAGTCCGCAGGGGCAGCAGCGCCGGAGGTCGAAGTCGCCTGTGGTGGCGCTGCTGCAACAACCCGCGACGGCGTGTCAACGTGGGGCAGCAGCACCGACGGGAGGCAGGGGCAGCGGCGTCCGAAGAACCTGCAGGAACAGCACTAGGCGCAATGGGCAAAGTGGTGGAGTCATCATCGCTCAAAAAAGGTTGGAGTGCCGGGATCAACAGGAGTTGTGGACATGTCGGCGAATGGAAAAGATGATTCATCGAACACCGACATGGCGGGACACAATAATTCTATTAGAATGGAGGTCCAGTAACCGATAACCTTTGTGATCCGCGGAATAACCAAGGAAGACACATAGTGTGGAGCGAGGCAAGAATTTGTGGGAGGCGGTGGATGACAAGTTGGGATAACAAGCACATCCGAACACGCGGAGATGATCATAAGTGGGGGCGTGCCATGGAGCGCGAGATATGGTGTACGGCCAGCCAAAGTTTTTGTGGGGTGACGGTTGAGAAGATATGTAGCTGTGTGAAGGGTGTCAGCCCAAGAGGCGGTGTGGAAGGCTAGCCCGAATAGGAGAGAGCTTAACAATATTATTTATCGTTCGAAGAATGCGCTCGGCACGACCGTTTTGCTGCGAAGTGTAAGGACACGACATACGGAGAAGGGCGCCATGAGTAAGGAAGAATGTGCGGGCTGAGGAGTGATCAAACTCACGACCATTGTCGCACTCGACAGCCTTGATGGAGGCGCCAAACCGTATGTGCATAGGCGAAAAAATTTGACAAGCGTCTCAAACGCCTCGGACTTGAGACGGAGAGGAAATGTCCAGTATAGTGAGTGCAATCATCCAAAATAATAAGATAATATTTATACCCCGATGCACTAAGAATAGGAGATGTCCAAAGATCACAATGAACAAGATCAAATGGTTTAGATGCACGACTGGTAGACAAGCTAAAAGGTAGGCGTACATGACGACCTAACTGACAAGCATGACACAAGTGTTCAGTGGTGTTCTTATTACATGAAATGACTTTGGAACTAAGAAGCTTGGACAAAGCATCAGCCCCTAGGTGACCGAGACGACGATGCCATAGGGTGGAGGTGGCGGCAGTGGCTGCGAGGGCAGTGGTGCTGGTGGTGGGTGCAGCGAAGAACGGGTAAAGATCACCCGAACTATTGCACCTGGCGATCACGCTCCTGGTTTGAAGATCCTTCACAGAAAGACCGAACGGGTCAAACTCGATGGAACAATTGTTGTCAATGGTAAAGCGGCGAACGGAAATCAAATTCTTAATAATGCTAGGAGCAACGAGAACATTAGAAAGAACCGCGGACCGACGCGGGCGTGATAAAAAGAGGTAGACCCGACGGAGGTAACAGGAAGAGTCGCCCCATTACCGACAATGATAGATGAAGGATAGGAGGGTGGAGAAGAGGAGGTGAGTATACCAGCGGTGTTGGACATGTGGGAGCCGGCCCCCGAGTCGAGGTACCACTCGGTCGTAGGAGGAGGCACGTTGAGCGACATGGTGCTGAAATTGTCGATCAACGAGCCTTGATTCCACGACCCGCCAGCCATAGGAGTCCATGGAGCTTGCTGCGGCGTCGTCGGCGTAGAAGGCACACCCCCATAGCCAAAGCCAGGAGGGGCGCCGAGTGTCCCGTGCGGCTGCAGGTAGGGCACCTGCGGCGACACGAAGTAGGGCTGCTGCTGCGCCTGCGCGTGAAATGCAGCCCGGGGGCTGCTAAAATCGTGTCGGGCGGACGAGTTGCACCGCCTCCGGGGGGCCGTATGGATGCGCCGAGCTGAGGAGTGCCGGCCCGGGGTTGGGGATGGGAGCCAGCGGTGGAGGAGGTCCAGCCGGTAACCACCCCGCTCCCCCGCCCGCCTTGAGCGCCCGTTCTTGTTCTTGGGCGGCGGCGGTTGTTGCGACCACCGTGGCCCACCGTTTTGGCCACCACCGTGACCACCGAGGGGCCAGCGTAGCCGCCCGCGTGACCACCGGGCGCCGTAGCCACCACCGTGACCAGCGCCCGTAGCCACCACCGTGACCACCATACCCCCCGGGTGGAGGGCCGCCGTGGCCGCCGACCTGGCAGATCCGGCAGTGGCCTTGTCGGCGCTGCCGAACCCGGAGGCGAAGAGGGCGGTAGGGTTTTGAGGCTCATCACCGGCAGCTGTCGTTGAGGTCGATCTCCTCAAGGAGAAGAAGGGTGCGCGCCTCCTCGAACGTCGGGAAGGGGCGGTGGAGCCTCGCGCGACATCATGTGGCGGGATTTTCCGCTGAGGCCACGTATCATCGCCAAAGACCAAGGTCCGATCGCCGACGGGATCGCTAAACTCGGGCGAGGGCGCCGCCATCGTCTCCAACCACCGGCGATGAAGTCGGTGACGTTGAGGGCGCCCGCTTGAACCGGGCGAAACTCGGGCGGACAGCAGAGAGCACGAGACTCACGCCGCCTCGAGGAACTCGTTGTCGAGGGTCATCCATGCGGCGCGCGCGTGGGCTCTTTGAGCATGACCCGCCGCCGCAGATCTTCCTTGATGGTGCCAGATCCACGACAAAAGACGGTGCAGTCCATCTGCCGCCAGCAGCGCCGGGTGAGCTGCCGCGTCGAGAGGACATGGTCGGCAAAGACGCATTTGCCGAGCATGACGAGGAACACCTTGCGCCACCGGGTCGAAGTTGTTGGACACGCGGTCAAGGGTGATGGGAACCAAGACCTTGATGTTGGCGACCGCCGTGGCCTCGGGCGTGGTCGGCGGCGTGTTTGGCGCCTAACGCGCCGAGGGCGGCCTCCCGATCAGCGGGCGGCGCTTTGGCGTTAGCGCCGCGCCTCGCCTCCCCGGCGCCGGGCGGTGCTCTCTCGTATCGCATCGCGCCATGGTGGATTGGCAGCAGGACGGGCGCATTTCAGCGAGACGCGCGGCGCACGCGATGAAGCGGATTGGGCAGCGGCGACGCGAGTGAAGCGGCCGCGCGTGTGGACACGCCGCGCGGCGCTTTCGCGAGCAGCGCGGGATCGCGAGCGTGCGGTGGGCGGCGGCAGTCGCGAGCGGGCGCGCGCTGGATCGCGAAGCAAGGGTGGGCGCGTAGGCAAGCGCGAGCGGCGCGCTGTGGATCGCGAAATGGCGGCGGCTGAAGCGCCGGGCGTGCATTGCTCGGCCAGCGACGGAAGGGAAGGGAGAGCCGGGCGAGCAGGAGCCCGCAACGGCGTGAGAAAGAGGAAGGGAGCCGGGCGAGGGGATCTCCGCGACGGCAGAGAGGGCCGGGCGAGATCTGCCGCGCGGCGCTCTTAGCGGAAGGGGAAGGATCGTGATCCCGGCTCACGATACCATGAGAGAATATTAAGGTTTGGTAATACTTAGATTAACCATCAATAGTGACAAGAGTTAAGTACATATAGGCCATTAGGGGAGCCACTAGGGGCAGGCCCATGGGCCACACGTTTACACTCTAACACGCCCCGACTTCGCCACCGCCTCCCCGACCTCGACGCCTCCTTCCACCGAGGAGGGAGATCGAGACCGCGGAGCCCCAAATCCGCATCCGGGAGCCTCCAGCGGAGCCGGTGCGGCTTCAAGGCCCTTCCGCCAAGTCCGTGGAGGAGGAGCCCGAGTACGCCCCCCCGCTTCGACAAGGAGCTAGAGGTGGTGGAGGTGGATGAGCACGTCCCTCCCATCCACCGGCAAATGATGTGTTCAAGGCCATCGCCCCCCGTGCTCGACCGCAACTACTTCCCGCCCATGGCGCCGCGGCTCCGCTCCCGCGCCCACTCGGCGAAGTTCCTTCCGTCCTCCACGGCCGCCCAGCGTGGCGTGCTCATTCTGCGCCATCTCCTGCACCGCCGCGGCGACGTTCTCCTCCACTCCGCCGACCGCGGCGAGCTTCTCCACGTCGACGAGGATGGCCTCCACGGCTCCTAGTTCGAGGCTGCGGTCCTCCACCTCCGAGCCCCGCGTGCGGCCCCATTACTGCCGTCCCGGGGGCGCAGGCCGCCTCCGCCTCGCGCCGTCTTCGTCTACGGATGCGCGTCTTCCACGGGGAGTCGGAACGGCGCTTGAGGATTGCCTTCACACTGCGGCAAAGATCGACACGATCCCGTTCGCCTCCGCCTACTACTACCTCACAGGCTTCACCACCCGCTCATGCTCGACATCGGCCACCTCGCCCAGGAGCCCTTCGTTGCAGCTGACTACAGGAACTCCACCTTCGTCCGTGAACGCGACCGCTCTGCCGCACCCGCAAGGCCAGAAATGCGTCGTCTTCTTCGATGAGCCCGCTGCCGCTCGGCCGACTTCCCCCCCGGTAGCCCCCTTCGCGGAACACTGCGTCCCGCGCAAAGATCTCTCCTTAAGCCTCGGGAAAACTGCAGCGCCCCGGCGCCCACGCCCGTGCCAGGCGCCGGGGACGATGGTGTCTTGTGCCATCCGTATCGCGGCATTGCGTGCTGCTAGTGGCCTCGATGGCACCGGGCGAGAGCCACCAAAAAGCACTTGCCAAGGCGGTGATTTCGCATGTACATTCACCAACCCGCTCGAATCAAGTTCTCTTCGGCTACACCGAGTTCGTCACCGCTCGCTGGGATTCTCTTGATGCTGCCTCGGCGGCGTCTTACTCAACATCGTCCATAGCAGTACTGCTGATCTCGTGTGCTCCAAGTGTTTGATGTTTTGCTGCAGTGGCTTCGATTCTATGCTGAGCATAGCACTGAGCAGCTGTACTCCAACCTGGGCGACCGCCAGCAGGGGCGGAGGCAGGATGGCCTCTCAGGGGGGGGCTAAATAAAGGAGAGTTAAGAAAAATCAGGTGATTTAATGGTAAAATTAGTGGCTAAATATAGTGATTGCATGGGGAAATTAACCTCCAGGGGGGGCCGGAGCCCTGGCAAGCACGGGGCGTGCCTCCGCCCCTGACCGCCAGGGTCGTCAACAGCTGGGACAAGCAACCATGGCCACCACCACCTATGCAAGTTGAGTTCGTTTCTGGGAGTGCTGCTGTTCGTCCTCTTCTATGGCCATCCTTCAGCATGGTTGAGAGTATCTCGGTTACCTGTTACTTTGGCCAACTCCAGGAGCCCACATGGCCTCTGAAACCAGAGGCTCTTGTTGGTGTTGCTGCCGTCCATAATGGTGACAACGGTCATATGATTCATATCCCTATGCTTATCCATTCACCTGTTGCAAGTGGTGGCACAAACATTGCTCATGGCTTCAAGATAAGTGTTGTCGTTTCTATCTCTGATGGCCATCATGTCCCAGATCCGCACATTCAGGCGGCTCAGATCATGATTTTGCTTCCAAGCATGCTATATCCGATGGCTCCACGCAAGATGGATTTGCTCTCGTATAGGTGGCATCCTGAGCGTTGTGGTTAAGGAGATGCAGCTGGGCAATGGGTGTGCTGACAATGGCGTGTTTCGAATTCCATTCAGTCCGGTGGCCATACAAGTCTTATTGGAAGTGGATGTGGTGGTTCAGTTGACATTGGTGAATTGTATGCAGATGAAGGGAGGAAGTTTATGGTCACTCCTTGTTTCGGGTTGGTTGTTGTGCAAGATAGGCCTCCATGGCCACCTCCTATTCAGCTTGAGCTGTTGAGTGATGGTGTTCTTTATGAAGTCAATTTGCAGTGTGGAAAGGACTGCATTGAGTTACTGGGAAATGCAGCTCAAGCCCTGTAACAAATAGCGCGCTAATAGCGGCAAATATCGCGCTATTAGCGCAAGAGAAGACACCGCCGCGACGCCGTTTAGCGCTTATAGCGCGCTATAGCGCCAAATAGCGCGCTAATAGCGCCGCTATAGCGTTTTCGACGCCCAAACGCTAAATACCCTTAGCGCGCTATTTTAAACAGGGAGCTCAAGTGCATTGGTCCACTAGGAACAAGAGTCTGGGTTTGTTTCACTTATCTCATAAGTTTGGCATCAGTCCTTGGAGACTACCTGCAGCGACACAACCACCATATATGCAAGTTGAGTTTCGATGTAGCAAGAAGCGCTGCTGAGGTTCGGCCCACTTCCATGGCCATCTTTCACCTTGGGCAATTGCTGTTCTATGAGTCATGCCGTTTGTTGGAAACCACGTGGGCCATATTTCAACATGGTGATGTGGTGCTTTTGTCGGGCTTGTTGCCGTGGCCGCCTTTGAAACCCCCATGGCTTTTTACGATTTTGCACACACATCAGGTACAGAGCTATGACAAGTACTTATTACAGAGGTGCCTTGGGAGCTTTGTTGTTCTATGACATCCCCAGCCTGGCCGAAGCTTCCATCTTATAACCTGCTGGCTAGTTGCACAAGCCAAGACTGACAAGAACATTGTGATCATAATGTTTGGCAACAAGGGTGATCTGGAGGTGCATCGCACAGTGAGCACTGGAGATGTCGAGGAATTTGCCGAGCAAGAGCATCTCTTTCTGGAAGATGCGATCTCTGTTAAGGAGTGGGCTGATCAATTATTTGAAGCTTCTTGCCGGTCTTCTACTACTGAATTGGGCTTCAAGCTGCAGTTTCTGCTCTGGAGAATTGGTAATGGACCTCATGCTCATAGTTGCTGCTCAGCGCAACTGGGACTTCAATTAGCACATCTTATGCGCGGCTTGGGGGCAAGCCGCAATTCAAGGAGAGGGGAATGTCAGCATACTGCTATGTGGGCCCTAGACAGGCTGGCAAGTGGAGGCACCGGATCCCTGTTTAAAATAGCGCGCTAAGGGTATTTAGCGTTTGCCGAAAACGCTATAGCGGGCGCTATTAGCGCTTATTTGGCGCTATATAGCGCTAAACGGGCGCCGCGGGGTGTCTTTCTGCTCGCGCGCTAATAGCGCGATATTTGCCGCTATTAGCGCTTATTTGTTACAGGGGCACCGGATACAAGAAGGGGCCGGTGGAGGCTAGACGGGACATCGAAGAATATCAGAACATTGCATTCCTTTACCTTTACTTACCTGTACTAGTTACTGTTCATCTTCCCCAGCTCTCTTCCTCTCAAATTTCCCCTTCTACTGCTGCTCCGATCTCTCTTCCCCCTGAGATCCTGTACCCTTGTTACTTGATTCGAGTTATCAGTGATCCACCCTAGTAGTGTTGCTAAGACACAATAGCCGAGGCCTACTAGGATGGAGCCGTTCAAGCGGTTGCCTGAGGCTGCGAGGTGCCATAATTGACCTCCCGAGCATATCCCTTCTGGGATCCTACCGGTGAGATCGTTGTCATCAAGTATTATAGAAGCTAAGCCAAGCCCATGCTTTCCTAGTTCCGGTGGGATCTCGCCGATAAGCATGTTATTGCTCAGCCACAAGGTTTCTAGTGATGGCAACTGGCTGATGCTCATAGGTATCTCACGTGAGAAGTTGTTTTTAGAGAGATCCAAATATGTGAGGTTCTTCAAGCGTCCAAAGACTTCCGGGATGGTTCCCGTTAGCTTGTTATATGACAAGTCGATTCTTGTTAAGCCGGTGGCGGCAAAGCCATCAACCACCACGTTGCCGGTAAGGTTGTTGTCTACATGAGGGAGCTCTCCTTCAAGGTAGTTGTGGGACAGGACGAGGTACTGGAGCGATCTGCAGCGGTAGAGTGCCGTCGGAAACATGCCAGTGATAATGTTGCCAGATAGGTCGAGGTATTGGAGGCTGGAGAGGCTGCCAACGGCATCGGGGACATGGCCCGTGATGTTCATGTTGGTGACGATGAGGCTGGTGATGCGTCCGGTCGCGTCACACGACACGTATAGCCAGCGGCAGTGCGCCCCCGCGGCCGAGGTGGCGACGCTCCATGCCGCAAGCACAAGCGGGTTGCCCCACTCGCGCTTGATCTGGAGGAGCAGCTCCGCCTCGTCCACCGGTTGGGACTGCGCCGCTACACACTGCAGGAGGAGGTGGTAAGGGTAGACGTAGGCTCGGCTGTGGCATGGAGTTGCCATCTCTTCTATCTCTTGACAGCCGCGGTGGAGGTTGGAAGTGGCGGTGCTTTCAGCTGGGTCATTTTCAGGCCTTGATATAACAATCCATCTTTCTAAACAACTACCGGTGACTTAGAGACGACCGGAGTCAGTCGCCGAAGCTGAGACTTGAAAACTAATAAGTCGGTCACCGCCTCTCACCGGAGACTTAGAGACGTACGACTGGAGAGTGCTAGTCGGTGGTTACCCAAGCCTGAAAGTCTGGAACACGAGTCCTTCTAAGCAACCAAAGAAATATAAACACACTAGTGGATGACAGTGTGTGAGGTGTCTCTTTCGGCTCTTGCCACCTGTGCTCTTCGGACTTATAGAAATAAATTGAAACAAGTTCCCAAGATTGTCTGCTCAAGTTTTGTTCAAGATTTCTTTGAATTCTTATCATTTATTTCTTGCTGAAATGGCAATAGTGCAGTGGAATTATGTTAGAAATCGACTCTATGAAATGAAAGGGCGGTTTTCTTTTCTTGAAGTGAAGAGTCAAGAAAACGATGAAGACTTGCTTTGGTATAATAATCCATCCTTGTAACAACCACAGGATACTACCTCCACAATAACATGAAATTCTGCAGTGTGACCGGAGACTCAAACACAATAATTTGGTCGGGAATTCGCGCGGAGAGGGCGATGGAGATGGAACTAGCGAGAGCAACACCGTGAAGTGTGAAGGCGAGTAGTTCAGTAGCTTCCAAAATATTTTATTGCGGATTGGCAAAGGACTGGTACTATTCTCAAGCACCACTTTCCTGTGGCAAAGCAGAATTCAGATGGTTTTGTTAACCGAGACCATTACATCAGTTTCCAAGTTTTTTTTTTTTTTTGAGGTGTACTACGGGGAGGATCCATGAGATCCCCACCTGCTTTTCTCATTTCACTGATGCCGGCTAGGCCGGTAATGAAATACAGAGAGGGCGGGGCATAGCCCCGTTACAAGTCATAAGCCAGAGAGTTACAGAAGTTGTTACATGGGGAGAGAAGATGACCATCTACTTATAAGAGCTGTTTTGTTCTTGGGTATGCGGCAGGTCCAGTCCCTGCCCTCTTTCCTGACAGTTGCCACTAGACGCTCGATGGAGGGGCTTTCCTGTCTGAATACCACTGCATTCCTATGCTTCCACACTTCCCAGCAGATCAGGAGGAGGAGGGGTGCTGCCACACTTTCATGTACACTGCCGGGTGTAGTTGTCTTCCATAGTTCCGAAACAGGTGCGATGTGCCCGGGGCACCAGCCAATTCTTGCCCAGAAGCTCTGCACGAAGCTACAGCCGGAGATGATATGATCGACGGTCTCTTCTTCCTGACCACAGAGTGCACAAGTCGCGTCGTCCAGGATGTTCTTGCGAACAAGCGCTGAGCGGCACTGTATCCTTCCTTGGACCAACAGCCAACCGAAGAAGCGTGCCCTTGGTGTGGCGAAGTTTTTCCATATGAACGTGTAAGATGGGCAAGCGTGCTCACCTCGCATCGTCGTTTTGTATATCACGTTGGTCACTAATTTGTGATCGCCATCTTCAAAGAAGCTGCTGCGCTGGTCTGGGGCATCTTCCCAAAGTCATGTCTGAGAGCAGGTGTTCTAGTTGACGTAGATCAGCGGCGGCCTGGGCGGTGAGCCGGGGTTGGAAGAGGTCCCGAAGCTCGGCATTCATCACGTCCCGGACTGAGGTTGCGCGGCTGTCGAAGTGGCTGTGCAAGGCTGGCATCTTGGCCGACAGTGGCCCATCGAGGAGCCATGTGTCATTCCAGAAAGACGTGCTCCGGCCGTCTCCAACAAGCACCGTAGTGATGTGCTGGTACGCTGGCAGGAGAGCTCGCAACGCGCTCCAGTGGGTGCCTGCCATGTCGCCGCCAAAAGGGTGTCGAGGTCGACATGTTCACCAGCCCATCGAGCCCAGGCAGAGTCTCCAGGATGGTGGAGGCGGTGAATCAACTTGAGCAATTGGCAGGCGTTCTGTACCTCCAGACGCCTTACCCCGAGCCCGCCGTCTTCTTTATCCTTGCAAACATTTGTCCAGGCCACAAGGCATTGAGCTCCGGATGCTTTGTCGGTGCCAGCCCAGGAAAGCACGGCGTCGCCCATCGACGCTCGCTATCACCCAGGGGGAACAGCATGGCCCCCATTGCGTATGAGGGGATCCCAGTCAGGACCGAGTTGACGAGTTGCACGCGTCCCGCTGTAGATAGCAGAGTGGCTTTCCATCCGGCCAGATACTTGTCCACTTTGGCGATGAGGGGGGCAAATGCCGAGAGAGGAAGCTTCACGTTCGACAGTGGGAGGCCGAGGTATGTTTGGGGAAAGTACCTTCCTGGCATTGGAGCACCTCTTTGAAGCGCTGGAGTGCATCCTCGGGCACATGCATGGGAGTCACGGTGCTTTTGTGGAAGTTGATCACCAGGCCAGTTGCATCCGAGAACATGTCCAGAGCTTGGCGCAGGTTGAGCACGTCTTCCAGTTCAGCTCTGACAAGGATGATCGTGTCGTCCGCATACTGGAGTACAGGGCAGGAGCTGTTGGTCATGGGGTGCCGGATGCGGGGGTTCTTCTTGATGAGCATCTGTAGAACATCCGCAATCAACAGGAAGAGGTAGGGCGAGAGGGCATCACCCTGTCGTACCCCTTTTTTGCAGTCGATCCACGGTCCCGCACTCCATTGACGAGGACAGCCGATCGCGATGTCACCAGCAGGTTTTGCATCCAGCGTTGCCACTTCATTGGGAATCCCCTTGCATGCAGCACTTTCAGCAGGCTGTCCCAGTTCACAGAGTCAAATGCCTTGGCGAAATCAAGTTTGAGGACCAAGGTTGGGGCGCGCCGTTTGTGACAGCACTGTACCAGTTCCGCTGCGAGGGTGAAGTTCTCAGATATCGATCATCCCCTTGATGAAACCTGTCTGATCGGGGTCGATGAGTCTTGAGATCTGCTGCTGGAGCCTGGTTGTGAGGAGCTTCGTTAAGATCTTGACAGGGCAGTTTTGAAGGCGACACCGGGCGGAAGGAGCCGGGGTCGTTGCTGCTGCCGTCTTGGGGATCAGAACAATCAGAGCTCGGTTCACCCGCTGTAGGTCCACGCTTTCATGGTGGAAGGCGTGGAGGAAGCTCATCACAGCATGCCTGACCTCGGGCCAAGCCTTGGCGTAGAACCCGGGGCCGATCCCATCTGGTCCAGGGGCGCTGTCCGCGCACATGGCAGACACAGCCTGCTTCGCTTCCAGCTCCGTGAAATCAGCCAGGAGGGGCGCGCCATCCGCGCGCGCGCAGCCGTTGTAGAGGTCGTGCAGGTCAAATCGCCATGAGGTGGGCAACACGCGCCTCTAGAATGCCGGTGTAGTAGTTAGTGAGTGCGGTCACCTTGTCGCCGTGGCCACCAAAGATCTGCCCGTCGACCTCCAGCAATGGCACGGATCGCGTTCCGTCGCGCACGGCCGGATGCTTTGGCATGGAAGAAGCGCTGTTAGGCCGCCTTCACGTAGGGCCCGAACTTCCCTCTTTGCTTCCAAAGAGCAGCTGCGTTGCGCCAACCATCAATGAAATTTTCTCCCCGCACCGGTCACGAAGAAGACGCCGCTCGCCAGCGTGAGCTGTCGAGTCTCCTCAAACACATCAAGCAGCAAGGTAATGAATGAGCAGTTGTAAAATTCTAAGGGGCGAGAGGAATGCTTACGAGCCCAGGTCTTTGCTGCATGCCGGAAGGCCTTGACGCGCGCCACGATCGACGACCTGCAGAGTCGTTAGGGAACCGTGAGCGCTCGACCAGCGGTAGGGTAGCGTGAAGGAAGCCATGGTGTTTGAGCCACGCTGCTGAACCGAAGCAGCGCGGTCTTGGGGGTGGTGGTGGGAATAGAAAGGATGAGGGGGATGTGATCCGGAAGTTGCTAAGTCATGGAACGAAGCGCTGGGGAAGGCTTCCCCAAAAGCCACGTTGAAAAGCGCCCTATCTAGTCCGGCAAGCGCCGGCGAAGCTCTCATGTTCGACCGTATAGAGGCGGTCAAGGAGAGGGAATTCGAAAGGGGCTAGGTCGCCAATGGCGCGGTTAAAGCTGGTCGCCGGGGGTTGGTTGAAGTTATCGTTGTTTTTGTCCGTGGGGAAACGAGGAAGGTTGAAATCGCCGATGCCAAGCCAACACACCGGAAGCTAGGCGGGAGACGCTCCTAAATTCGCTGTCTAAGAACGGGAGAGTCGCGGTGATCAGCGGGGCATACACGCGTTTGTGACCGTGAAAGCGTGGTCGGACGAGGTGGAAGAGAAAAGAACGGTGAGGCAAAGTGGGTTGTGCGGGTGACGTTGGTTCCACGCCAGATGTGGGTTCCAAGCCGCCACCATCCCGCCTCGGGAGCCGTCACCCGGAGAACGCCGAAACTACCGAGGTAGGCGGGGAAGGAAGGAGCTACATTTGTGCGCGCCGAGAGCGGCAAGTTTGGTTTCGGAGACAAACAACGTGGGGGTGGGTAACGGAGATGGTGTCACGCATTGCGGCCGCATTTGTCCGGTCGCCGAGTCCACGAACGTTCCAAGACATGACAATATAATGAAAGCGCTCTTGATTCATTGCAAACGAACGGACAAATGGGTGGAGCGGTGGGGCCGGTGGACAAAGTGGCACCGCTATCACGGACGCAGCCGGAGAGGACGGTAAACAAATCTGACGCAGTGTGAAAGCCACAACAAGGGACGCTGGGGCCTTACATCTAAAAAGGCGAAAAAAAGAGAGAAACAAAAGAAAAAGCGGAGCGCACAACTACAACGATCTCCCCAAGACCGCCGGCGGCCGGAGGGCCGTTCGGGTGGGCGATCACCGCCGTCATGGGAGAGCAAAGTGAGCCCAGGGGTGGCGTCGGTGGCGGCGTGACTCGAGCAGAGATCAGCACCTTGGCCAGCGCTTGAGGTCAGGATCCCGATCGGGTTCTTGCGCTCAGAGCCCACGAACGCGACCGCTTTTTGAGGGGGGCCGGCGAAAGCAGCAGCAGCTCTCACGCAGCGCCTTGCGCCTGGATGGCTTTGGCCGCCACGGGAACAACTTCGCGGGCTCCTTCTCCCTCGAGCCCGACGCTCCTCTTCGGTTCAGCGGCGGGGGGGCGGCCCCTCACGGCCACCGGCGGCGGTGGAGCGGATCTCCTCCATTGTGGGGGGAGGGAGGTGGGGGGACGCCGCCCTCGTACTGGGCGGCGCGCCAGGACGGGAACCTATCGCGGAGCGACGAGGGGGAGCGGGTTAGGTAAGGCGGGAAGCCGATAACAATCGGGAGAGGGGGAGGGGAGGAAGAGGGAAGTCTCGAACCGACCTCGTGAAAGCGACCCAGAAGCGGTGGAGGCCACCAAAGGCCCAGTCTCCCTGCGGTCCGGCCATCGGCCCGGCAGGAGCAGCCCAAATGGGTGGCCGGGCATGCCGAGGTGAGGCCCACCGTGCAAACCTCCATTCCCGCCAAGTGGGGGGCGCGGGAAGAAGGGGCGCAGGTTCCCGAGGTGGTCGACCAAGCCCGAACGGGCCGATCTTCAGGATCTCGATGGAGAAGTCGGATCCGGCGGATCGCCCCGAGCACCATGCCCGTGGTTCCCGGATATTGATCCGTGGCAATCCGGGTGGGTGTCCTCCGGGCGATGACGACCCGCAGCGCGGAGTGGTCGTTGCCGAGGCAAGCTTGGTCGATCTCGACCACCGTCCCAACCTGGCGGAAGCAGGGAGGGATCCGCACCTCATCCCAGTGCTCCTCTGGGAAACCCACAGCGGAGACCGCCACCAGCCAGCGCTGCTCAATGGGGAAGCGGTGGGAGGCGTCGGGGTCGTCAGCCCGCTCCAGGGACAGGCGCGCGCCATCATGGATGATGGGGCTCATGGAGACCACCCCGTCCCGGTCCTCCCCGGCAGCTAAAAGCGGAGCATCATGTTACCTATCGAGGAGGGAACGAGCTCGCAGTAGGTCGACGGAGCGACGCGGCGTAACGGCGTAGGATGAAGGGCGACGGGTTGTCGGTGGGTCCGTCAATGTTGATGAAGACGTGGCGAGCTTGCCACCCGCTCCATGTCCCCCCTCGGGGACCCAAGTGACGGAGTCCTCGCCGTCCGCCCAGCAGGTCGATGGAGGCCTCCCGAGGGGAGCCGTCGGAGTCCACCTCCTCCTCCGATCCGCTATCGGAGGGAGGTTCTCGGGCGGCAGCGCGGGAGCGACCGGCGGCGGTCCCGGGGACAGGGGGGAGCGGTCAATCGCGGGCCCCGGGTGGGGAGTCCCCGGCGGGGCGTGAACGCCGTAGCGATCGGGTGGCAGGGGTACGAGAGGCGGGTGGAGGAGGGGTTAGGGGAGGCGGCGTGAGGCGCAGGGGGTGGAGGGGTGGAGGTGGAAGCGGGGAAGGGAGCAATGGGGCGGATGGCGAGCGCGGAGTGGGCGGGTCGTGGCGCGACGAGGCCGGGGTGGCCGGCGAGGCCACCTCTGGGGGCGCCCATGTGCCTGTGAGCACCGCAGCCGGGCGCACTTGATGGGATCACGGCACTCGCGGGCGAAGTGGCCGTGAGCTAGACACCGGCGGCCCGGTGGGATGGGGTTTGAACGCGGCGGGGTGGGTTTTTAAAGGAGGCAGGGAGAGGAGGGCCTCCTTGAAGGTGCAACGGCCGGGTTTAATGGCGGTGTTGGGCTCGAGGAGAGCCCCGTCATGTCGAACGTCTCGGCCTCACGACGCGTGTCGATACGTGGGAGGGGGGAGGAGAGGCGGTCGTCGAGGGTGCGAAGGAGGACGAAGTCGGGTCTGTTCTCGATCTTACGCCAAGGCCGGAGATCCGGGGAGGCGCTGTCGAGCCCACCGACGATCATGGCCGGGAGTCGAGGGAGGACAATCGTCTCGCCAAGATTAACCGCAGGGGAGAGTTTGGTGAGCCTAATTGAATCGGCTCGGGCATTGGGCAGAGTCGTGGGGGAGAGTTTGAATTCCCCAAGACCGACCTGCCCGCGTAAAGATAGCCGTTGCCACGGGCGGGCGCCGGGCGACGCCGGCGACGAAAACGAACCGCTCTAACTTGGACACTGAGCTCACCGGCGGCGCTGCTAGGTGGTAAGACAGGACGTTCTCGACTTGGCAGCAGGTGAGAGATCACGGGAGAGAGGGAGTGAACCACACCGCCGAGGTGCCGCGAGCGGAACACCAAGGAAGGTCGGGCGGCGGTGGAGTGGAAATCGCGGAGGAGGGAGTCTTGGAAAACCACGCCAGACGGACGAAGAGCTAGGGCTGGACGACGCACTGGGGATGGCGGGGCGTCAGAGAGACCTCAGGGCATGCTGCTTGACTCCGTGCTCTGGCCGCCGAGGTGGGAGGCTCCGGGGCGGCGATGGTGCCCGAGGAGCCGGGCGCGGGTGCAAGGTGGACCTAAGCGGCGGGGCTTTGCTGGTGTGGGGGGTTGCGGCTGGTGGGCGGTCGGAGGAGGTGGAGGAGGGGAGGTTGGGGGCGGAGGCGGAGCTTGGGGAGCGGCGGCGATCGCCCGGGGGGAGGCTCGAAAGCGAGTCGCCCATCTCTCCAAGCTGGACATTTCCATCAGTTTCCAAGTGACCCCCAAATCGATGGATCGACCTGAAGGAGGTCGTCCCTGATTCAAATTGCGGTTGTACCAGGTGACAGGAACACATCCATCCAGTCATTACCACACTGTTTTGAAGCTCGCATCGGTTCATCAGCATAGCACGTAATGTTGCTGCTACCAATATGTTGCTCTTGTCGGACACATCAAACTAGGGACCATGGAACAAAAACGAAGCGCAAAGCAAAGTATATATTGCGGCCCTACATCAATACTGCACCAAGACGCAAATGACAGTTGGGGCGTGAATTGATTTGAATGAATTGGTTGATGACCTGCACTGCACTACAACATTTTTTAAAATTTTTGGTTCTTCATCGATTATACTGTAATTGTAATAGTACCATTAATGCGCACGGTGATTATCTCCATGTCGACTTTGTATGCATCTTAAAATCTTATCCCAATTTGGGGCCTGGGCTCCTGATAGGCAATCTTAGACTGCATTGCAGCTTATTATAATATGCTTGAAGACATTACTAGAATGAGGAATCTAAACTAATGCTTTTATAATTCCGAGTTTTTTTTTTTTTTTCTTGAAAGGAAAATTGTTAGTTATGTTTGGACTATTTATGTTGGAGGCCTGCTCATTTGGACCTGTTTGAAACAAAAGAATGCAAAACAGAGAAATGGGAAAAAAAAAAAAAATGCATGAATAAAGCAAAATAAACAGTGAAAAAGTACAGGATTCAGAAACGTAGGAATTGATACTTTGATTAGAATGGAGGAAAAAAAAAAAGTACAGCAACATAAGTAAGCATAGGAAGAGAGAACAAATATTCTTTCCTTGGTTGGAGAGTGGAGGTTTTATTTCCTACGTTTTGCATTACTCTAATTTCCTTTCCTTTTTGGAAAGAAACTCAACTTTCCTTCGTTCCAAATAACACTATATGATGTGATTGTCTTCCTTTGGAAATTATTTCTTCAAAATTCCTTTGAGAATCCTTCGATCCAAACGGCCTCAGTTGTTGGCTTGCTGCAGCATACATCAGCACATGGAAAATCACCAGATCGCTGCAGGTTCAGTTCTGCAGATTAAATCAACAAATCCTTCCAGAAAGCTTATTATTCGCCACTTTCAATGTCTTTAGCAGTGGCATGTCATAGACAAAATTTGCTAGTATCTGACCAGAGAGTTGATTACTGCTTAGGTCAAGTGTTTCCAGAGTGGCACAACGGGCGAGGTCCATCGGGATGGAGCCGTTGATGCTATTGATGGAGGCATTGAGGTGAAAAAAACTGGATCCGCGACATAGCCCCTTTGGGATCTCTCCAGAGAGCTGGTTATCGCCAAGGTCCAAAACAAGCAGGGTGGGACAATTCCCAAGGTCTATCGGGATGGAGCCATTCAAGCGGTTGCTCGAAGCTAAGAGGTACTGTAATTGGCTTCCGGAGCACAGCCCCTCAGGGATCCTGCCAGTGAGCTTGTTGTATCCAACGGAAACACCATATAAGCCTGGTGCATGCTTCCCGAGCTCTGGTGGGAGCACACCGGTCAATGAGTTGTTCCCGAGAGACAGTTCCTCCAACTGCATCATCTTTGTCAGTGCGAACACATGGTTGATTTAGGTCGCATGTGTTTAGTTTTGTGATGTAGTGATTGTCAACAGTCAACATTCTCCTTCTATTTTCTTTTATCTTTTCTGCTTCGGCTATGTTTCACCGGCATACGTGGAGTGTGTCGAAGACGTATCTCTTGGTTCGTGTTGTGCGGGTGTGGAGCTCGGAGATGGTAGCTGACGGCGAGGTGAAGCGGCCAAGGAGGACGTGCCGGGCCGACGGACCGCGGAGGTGAAGGGGGACGGACGTGAGGCTTGGACCGAGGACCGGATCGCGGGGGCGGCTAGCCATGGTGGCTGACATCTGGGACATCGACGGATGCAAGAGGACGTGGCAGGACCGTGTCGATCGGGTCAAGACGGCGAGCGTGCAGGCAGAGCGGGGAGCTCGGATGACTTGGCGACTCGGGCGATCAAGACGGCGATGACACGTGTCGAGGAGGTTTGGTGGTTTGCCCTCAAAACCATCGGGCGCTGGTTTGGTGGTTTGGGCCTCAAAACCATCGGCGGCGGGTTTCGCGGGTTTGGGCCTCAAAACCCGGGCGGGACGTCCGTGGACGGAAGGACGGCACGTGGGCGCATCGGGGGAGGTTGCGTGGATGCAAGGCTACCGATGAGGAGGCGCGGTGGCCGTCGGATCGAAAAATATCCAGAGTCGACCAAAATAGCCCTAGGGTTAGTGGTTTGGCTCATATGTATCGGAGGGCAAAATAGGGATGAGAAATAAGGACTACATATAGAGGATGGCAGCCATCCTCCCCTTCTTGCCTCTCTCATTTTCGTTTTTATTTTTCCCCAAATTTCTAGGGTTCTTGTTTAGAGGTCCAAGAACAAATTTTGTGTGGATTTGTGCTGTGATTTTCGTTCGTAGGAAGAGTGGCCCTTAGTCCACTCGTGCCCTCCGGGATTCGTCACTTTGATTTGTGATTTTATTTCCGTTCGTCGTTCTCAGGTTTTTCCCTTTTCTTGTTCATGGCTGTGATTTGATTTTACCAGAGTTTGGTTTGATCTTAGGCTGTGATTTCTTGGGGATATGCTCGTGGATAGGTGAATTTGACCTGTGTGAATTTTGGGATCCTGCTGTTGTGTTTTGGTGGAGATCTCGTCGATTTTTGGGTCGTTTTGTGGTCTGTTCTGAGCACCGGTAGTGTTGCCCCTGCCTCGTTCGTTTTTGTCTGGATGCAATCAAGTAGGTTTCGAGTAAAGTGCTATCAACGCCGGTGCTTCGGCTTCCAGCGAGCTCGATGGAGCGGCGCTTTGCCCCGACCATGGATTTGCCCCCACCGAGATCTTGAGTTTTTGTTTTGATTCTTGTGCCACCGATGGGAACGAGCAACCTGTGCTCTCTGTCCCCGAGTCCAGGCCGAGTAGGCCTCGTGCTCGCGACCGGCGAGCACAACCGGGCAGCAGCGAAGCGCTTTGATTTTTCTTTTTGCAATTCGCAACAGCTAGCAAGTGCAAAGCAGATTTTGTTCTATTTATTCTTCCAAGCTTTGAACTCGCTACGTAAAACTAACTCAAGCAATGATTAGCTAATCATGAGCATTTAATTCTTCTTGCTTGAGCTAGCTTTCCCGTAGGTGTGGTTGATTCGTCTTTTTCTCTTGCCTTGTCCGAAGTTGTTTGTCTCGCACTGCCGGTGCATCTCCTGCTCTTGGTTCACAGACTAGATCGATGTCTAGCTTGTGTGAGTGCTTTTTCAATTCGTTGAACTGGTGAGCGGCAAGCGATCCTGCCGTTCTTCAGATCTTGTCCGCTTCAGCGTCGGTGCAGCACCAGGCGTGGATTTCTTCTCGGCGTTGTTGTGTCCAGCCATTTGTATTCTTCAATTCTCTCTCATTCGTGCATGTCCGCTCAAGCGTAAAGGGCAGTACAATTATTGCTCTTTGTTTGGTCGGATCGACTTGGGCAGCGCAGCTCTCGTTCTTTGTTCGAGCAACTTGTGCGGTGGTCTTCAGCAACTTGCGCTCTGGCCGGCCAGTATTTGATAAGTCCGATCTTGTTTTCTCTCTGCGGTTTGCTCTGTAGTGATCTGAATCAAATTCCGTTTTTGCGTTGGACTCGGTGTGACTAACACTTTGCGTGTAACATCTTGCTACAAGTTAGCTTGCGTGTGTTATTTGCATCTCGCTTGAGTTTGTTTTTGGATTGGGTGATGAGCCGATGACCCGAAATTGAAAAGGAAAATCGAGGCTCCCATTCACCCCCTCTGGTCGCCGTTTCGGTCCTTCAATTGGTATCAGAGCAGGTTAAGGGTCATATCCACCTTAATCGGTTCTTGATCCGCAGAAGGCGACATGGAGAGGTTTGGTCACTTTGGTGGCAAGCCTCCGGAGTTTGATGGCTCCAACTATCCCTATTGGAAGATTAAGATGCAAGCACATCTTATGGGAATAGATTGGAGAGTGTGGGAGATTGTCGAGGATGAGAATTACCAAGTGCTAGCCGCCGAAAGTGGGTGAGGATCAAATAGCCCAACACAATGCCAACAACCGAAGCGAGGAGCCGTCTTGTTCTCTAGCCTCAAGGATAGTGAGTTTGAGAGAGTTGCCACTTGTGAGACCGCTCGTGAGGTGTGGAAGACACTTGAGAGCTACCACGAGGAACCCCACAAGTCAAGGCCCGCCTTTCTGAGACCTACAAGAGAGAGTACAACAACCTCATCCAGCTTGATGGCGAGTCCATCGATTCTCTCTTTGCTAGGTTTCGGGGCGAGACCGCAACAAGCTTCGGGCGGAACAAGCCGTCGGAGAGGTTGGACGAGCACGAAGGCGATGCGGCTCTTGTACGCTCTGGATCGGAAGGTGTGGGATGTGAAGGTGTGCGCGATCATGGAGTCGGCAAACTACGACACCCTCACACCCGACGAGCTCTACAAGCTCAAGTCTTCGAGATCGAGGCCCGAGATCGAGGCTCAAGAACCCATGCGGCCGAACGTTGCACTCGTCTCTGGTAGGGGCGGTTCAGTTCTTCTGCTAACCCATCACGGATTTCTTTTCGCCTTGTCTTCCTTGGTGTCTGTGTGACAGAGGAGCAGATGGAGATTTTGGGATGATGAGCTTGCACTAGTCATCACCGATTCTCGCGGTTTCACAACAACCGCTTGAACCGTCGGCGTGGCGGCCCATCCAAGGGCGGATGCTTAGAGTGCGGAGATCCGGACCACTTCGTCGCCGCATGCCCCAAGAAGAACAAGGACAAGTACTCGGCGAGAAGTACTACTCCAACAAGTACGACTCCGACAAAGCGCCAAGGACAAGCGTGAGTACACCTCGGCAAGCACAAGTCCAAGAAGGGCTTCGACAAGGAGGCGATCAAGAAGAAGTACCTCAAAGCGTGCCAAGGAGCACAAGCACGCCTTCCTTGCCTCCTCGACCTCGACAACGACTCTTCTGGACGGACAATTTTCCTCAAGCGACGAGGAGTCCGAGCGCAAGGTCGAGGACAAGCTCAATGGACTTTGCTTCTTCACCGACTCAAGCAGGGGCCTCTGCACCATGGCCCTCGACGGAGCGGTGACCGACGCCAAGCCACACGGCAACGACTCTTCTCCCTCCGAGGTACCTCCTACAATTGAGTCTC
This sequence comes from Hyparrhenia diplandra, assembly GCA_015847255.1. Lineage (NCBI taxonomy): Eukaryota > Viridiplantae > Streptophyta > Magnoliopsida > Poales > Poaceae > Hyparrhenia > Hyparrhenia diplandra. The sequence continues at coordinate 182,421 of JADLZK010008008.1, forward strand.
TCTCCGATGAAGTTGAATCTTTGGGCGCGCGCTTGTGTGTCAAGAGAAGTTGCTTAAGCGTGCCGCTAGGGAGAGAAAGGAGTACAAGGAGAAGTGGGAGATGGCCAGGATCGAGATAGAGTTGCTTAGGAAGCTCTGTCGATGTCTCTCGATGAGACGGAGTGTGATGCTTGTGCTGTGCATATGTCTAGCATCATGTCTTTGCAGTCCAAGTATTCGGCTTTGCTAGATGAGCACGTTGATTTGAAGTCTAGGCCGATGCTGTTGAGTGCGTGCAAGTCTTGTCCTGACTTGCGATCTGAGTTGGCAGAGAAGGCTGCCAAGCTTGCTGTGCTTGAGAAGGCCAACTCAGATAGCACCGTGCTGGGATGTGCTAAGTGTGAAGCTTTGGAGTTGGAGCTCATGTCTTGTAGGCATGACAAGGGGGGAGAGTCGAAGAGGAGATCAAGTATCTTCGCTACGTCCCGAAGTTGGGTGTCTTGTGGAGAGCCGCAGCTTGGCATGATGATGAGTCGGTTCAAGAGGGGACCGACACATCGGGTTTAGGCTTTGCTATAGGTGGGAAGGGAGAAGTTATTTATGGCAAGGTTGGTCAAGGTAGTGGTTTGAGCTCGAGTGAGAAACCAAGCAAACACCCAAAATTGACCAAGATCACTCCACCTAAGCCTACCGAACCCATTGTGCAAGATGGCATTCTCCAAGAGCCAACTAAGACTCCACCTCCCAAATAAGTGTGGCTTCCCAAACCGAACTACCTCAAGAACCCACTTGACACTTTGCCCGGGATCCCCGAGGAAACCCTTCCTAAGGCCAAAACCACAACAAGAGTGAACCATCCACCCAAGAGAGTGAACCAACCACCACCCAAGAGAGAGGTGAGGTATCACTTTGTGAGTATTGCCGGAGAGATGGTCACTTGGTTGAGTTTTTGCTTTAGGAGGAAGAGGGATGCTAGGCGCCGAGTGGAGTTTGAGAACCGTGACATGTATCACCCACCACTTGGCATGTATGAGAGGGGTGTGCGGTCGGTTCGGAGGCGTTTGCTAGGCCCTCAAGGTAGGAGGCCTCATAGGTTTGGGCCACGGTTTGTGAGACCCTTTGGTGGTCGTGCTCGCGAGTGGATGTAGATCCTCGCTTTGGGAGATTTGAGGTTGACAAGAGAAGTGCACCACGCTTTGTTGTGCGTGGTAAGCGGTTTTGGTAAGATGGGGCGTGGGATGGTTGTTTTGCCTAATGCATATTTGGGGCAAGATGGTCAACACCGGTACTCTTCCAAGTTTACTAACCCCAGTGTTGTGCCATATGCTCATCCCATGTTCTATCGTTGATACAGCCGAAGGTTTGGAGGACATGTGGCTCATTGACTCCGGCTGTTCTCGACACATGACCGGTAACTCCAAGTGGTTCTCCGGCCTCACCCCCATGAAGACGAAAGAGTACATCACTTTTTGGGGACAAACAACAGAGGGAAGATTCTATCTCGAGGGTCAATCGGGATCAATGACCACTTTGTACTCAAGGATGTGGCGCTCGTCTCCAACCTTCACTTCAACCTGCTTTCGTCTCTCGGCTCATGGCGGAGGCCGGGTATGAGGTACGCTTCAAGGTTGGGTGTTCTCGAGTTTTGGACTCTCGCGATGATCTCATTTCTTTGGATTGTGCCATTTGGGCAAGTCTTTTCGTGCTGATTTTTCTCGAGGCTTTAGCACTTCTTGTTGCTTGTTGGCCGGGTCCTCCTCGATTTGTGGAAGTGGCATAGGAGACTAGGTCACTTGAGCTTCGATCTCCTCGCGAGGTTGAGTTCAATGGATCGATCCGAGGATTGCCTAAACTCAAATTTGAGAAGGATTTGGTTTGCCATCCCCTGCCGTCACGGGAAGATGGTATCCGCTTCCCACCACCCGGCTACTCAGATTATGACCTCGAGACCAGAGAGATCCTTCACATGGACACCGTTGGTCCGTCTCGGGTGAGGTCGGTGGGTGGGAAGTGGTATTGTCTAGTGATCGTTGACGATTTTTCGAGATACTCTTGGGTCTTTTTTTTCATGGAGGGCAAAGATGAGGCTTTCGGTTTTGCTCGTGATCTGATTTTGAGACCGAGAACGGGAAGTTACCGATACAGACCATTCGAGCGATTCGCAAAGGACAATGGCATGTAATTCAAGAACTCTCGTTTAGAGTCTCTTTGCGCTAACCTTGGTGTCGAGCACCGTTTTAGCCCCTATGTCCCGCAGCAGAATGGGATTGTTGAGCGGAAGAACCGGACGCTTGTGGAGATGGCGAGGACCATGCTCGATGAACACAAGACTCCGAGGAAGTATTGGGCTGAGGCAATCAACACGGCGTGCCATGTCTCCAACCGCATTTTTCTTCGTGCTTTCACCAAGAAGACATCATATGAGCTGCGGTTTGGGAGATTGCCCAAGGTAAGCCACTTCCGGTGTGTTTGGATGCGGGTGTTTCATCCTCAAGCAAGGTAATCTCGACAAGTTTGAGTCTCGATCCGCTGATGGCATTTTCCTTGGATATGCTTTGCACTCACATGCTTACAGAGTTCTAAATCTTGAGACTAACCGTGTTGTAGAGACATGTGAGGTTACTTTCGATGAAACTGCGCCTTGTTCCTCTTCTGTGTTTGAGTGTGCGGGGAAAGGATGAGATGGAGTGAGCATCTTTGTGGAGGAGGAGCAGGAAGACGTTATGAGGGGGTGATCCCGGCGACTCCACCGCTTTCCCCGGTCGACCTCGTGACGACGACGACCGCTCACGGACTGCACCCTACTACCACTACTTCCGGGGTCCCGTGGAGCAGCCCTCTCGGGCGAGACAAAGCTGCACCTCGAGGAGGTTCCCACTCCGGTCGAGGGGAGGCGACATCTTCAAGCACGGCGCCAAGACATTGGCGCGCCACCCCCGTGAGACCATGATTGGAGGACTTAATCGAGGGTAACTCGTTCCAAATCTTATGCCATGTGTCATTTCGCTCATTCTCGCATTTGTTTCCACTCTTGAGCCCAAAGATGTTAACACCGCATTATCGATTGATTTGGGTCAATGCCATGCATGAGGAGTTACGTAACTTTGAGAGGAACCAAGTTTGGGTGTTAGTCCCACCTCCCCTGCCGAAAGTGTCATCCCATAGGTACTAAGTGGGTGTTCAAAAACAAACAGTGAGGATGGTGTGGTGGTGAGAAACAAAGCCGCATTAGTTGCCCGGGGGTTTTGCCGAAAAGAGGGAATAGACTATGAGGAAACCTTCGCTCCTGTGAGCCCGCAGATAGAAGCTATTAGGATTTTGCTTGCCTTTTGCAGCCTCGAAGGGCTTTAAGCTCTTCCGCATGGATGTCAAGACTGCTTTCCTAAATGGGTTCATATAGAGGAGGAAGTGTATGTGAGGCGGCCCCGGGGTTTGAGAATCCTAAACACCCGGACTATGTGTACAAGTTGTACAAGGCTTTGTACGGCCCGAAGCAAGCCCCCGTGGGCGTGGTACGAGAGGTTGAAAGCTTTCCTTTTAGCTAAGGGTTTTGTGATGGGGGCCGTAGACAAGACTCTGTTCCTGCTTAGGAAGGGCAATGACATACTCCTAGTCCAGATATATGTGGATGATATCATCTTTGGTGGCTCTTCACATGCTATGGTATCGAGTTTTGCGAGATTATGAGCGGGAGTTCGAGATGAGCATGATGGGCGAGCCGACCTACTTCCTTGGACTTCAAATCAAGCAAACCAAGGGACGGGATCTTCGTACACGAGGGCAAGTACACGGAAGGACATCATCCGCAAGTTTCGCATGGGTGAGGCCAAGCCTCTTTCGACGCCCATGTCGATTTTTCCACGGCCCTGGACGAGGACAAGGATGGAGAAGCCGTGGACCAAAGGGAGTACGAAGCATGATCGGTTCGGCCTTTGTACGACGGCGACGCGCCCGACATCCGATTTGCGGTGTGCCTCTGCGCACGTTTTTCGATCTTCGCCAAGCACCTCTCACTTTCAGGCTGTGAAGAGGATCTTGGTACTTGCGGATTTACCCACGACTTTGGCCTATGGTACTCGGCCTCTTCCACCCTCTCCCCGGGTTGGTTACTCGGACTCGATTATGCTGGTGATCGTATGCATAGAAAGTCCACTTGGTACTTGTCGTTTTCCGATACTTCTCTAGTGTCTTGGTCGCCTCGTAAGCGCTTGATCTGGTGTCGCTCGTCGACGGTTGAGGCGGAGTATGTAGGTCGCCGCCGCTTGTTGTTCCCATTTGTTGTGGATGGTTGCCACTTTGAGAGACTTTGGCTTGAGTTTTTCTCGTGTACCTTTGTTGTGTGATAGCATGGGAGCCGTGAGTGTAGCCAAAAACCCCTGTCCTTCACTCCCCAGACCAAACACATAGAGGTGAGGTACCACTTCTCGAGAGATCACCTGGGAGAAAGGGGACATAGATGTACAAAGCATGTGTACACGGAGCAACAGATTGCGGACATTTTCACGAAAACCACTAGACCAAGTCCGTTTTGCCCACTTCGTGGAGAGTTGGGCGTGTGCTATCCCTTTTGAGGGGTAGCTTTGTAGTTGATGTACAGATGTAGTTTTAGGTTTGTTTTTGCTTTTTGTATCATACTTGCATATCATGAGCTTCACTTTTATATTGATTTGAATGAGGTTGTGCTCTTAGTAGTATGAGTATGATGGTGCTTCTAGCTTGAGCTCTTTTTAATCATGTGATGTATGTTATGAGCTGAGCAACCTTTTCCAAATGTGAACTTGATTAATGGATGATGAAATTAAATCTTGGTTCACCTTTGAGCTAGCTTCTATCATGAGTAGAGTGTTAAGAACCTTTGAGCTTTTACGTGTATGCTTGGTAGCTATGTCTCATGCTTTGATTCATTCACTTGCTTAGATTTTCATGATAATACCATGCTAAAACATGAAGTCTAAAGCTAAAGTGATGAAAAGATCGAGTGGGTCCATTTTACCACACTTTGAAGTTCGAGACTGCTTTCACTTGCACTCTTGAGTGAACTTGGACTTCATTGTGTTTGACCCGCACCATTGTCTTAAGCTAATCATTGCTCACGCATAGGCTTGACATGGTTGATTAGTAAGGCAAGGCAAATGTGGATAACCACTCGCATGCTCTCTTGTAACTTGTGAACCGCTGCAACTCTGAATTAAAATGAACACAAGTTTATGCCATAATGTCTAGCATGATGTCTGAACGCTGCTTGGGGTAGTTCACCCAGTTTACATGTTTGAGCACTTAGTTGATCTCCTATCTACTTGTGCTAGGTGCTATGTTTGATGGTGAACCTCCTTTTGCAAGATACTAAAATTTGCTCAAAATGCTTTGTGCCATATTTCATATCACTTGTTTAGCTTGAGCTCTGGCTAGCACTTGTAATTTGTTGCTATGGTACCACTTTGAGCACTCTCTCATTCGGTTGAATATAATCTTGAAGCTTTGCATTGTGACATATTGCATTTCATAGCTTGATTAGTGCATGTGCCAACAAGGGGGAGAAAGATCCAAAGACAGTGATTGCATTTGTCCAGGGGGAGTAGCACTTTGAGCTAGATGTGTTGAGCCTTTGCCTCTGTCTTGAGGGTCTAGCTGTCTGTTTAGCTTGGTTGTGTCGAGCCTTTTGCCCATGTCTTTGGGAACCAAGTCTTTGCTCCATGTTTTGCTATCCAGTGAGGTTGTCTTAGCTTTTGTTCACCTGGATGTGCTTTCTTCTATCTTATTCTGTCTTTGTGTTGAATGTTGACAATGCACTCATCAAGGGGGAGATTGCGAACACATGGTTGATTTAGGTCGCATGTGTTTAGTTTTGTGATGTAGTGATTGTCAACAGTCAACATTCTCCTTCTATTTTCTTTTATCTTTTCTGCTTCGGCTATGTTTCACCGGCATACGTGGAGTGTGTCGAAGACGTATCTCTTGGTTCGTGTTGTGCAGGTGTGGAGCTCGGAGATGGTAGCTGACGGCGAGGTGAAGGGGCCAAGGAGGACGTGCCGGGCCGACGGACCGCGGAGGTGAAGGACGGACGTGAGGCTTGGACCGAGGGACCGGATCGCCGGGCGGCTAGCCATGGTGGCTGACATCCGGGACATCGGCCGGATGCAAGAGGACGTGGCAGGACCGTGTCGATCGGGTCAAGACGGCGAAGCGTGCAGGCGGCAGAGCGGGAGCTCGGATGACTTGGCGACTCGGACGATCAAGACGGGCGATGACACGTGTCGAGGAGGTTTGGTGGTTTGCCCTCAAAACCATCGGCGCGGGTTTGGTGGTTTGGGCCTCAAAACCATCGGCGGCGGGTTTCGCGGGTTTGGGCCTCAAAACCCGGGCGGACGTTCCGGTGGACGGAAGGACGGCACGTGGCGGCATCGGGGAGGTTGCGTGGATGCAAGGCTACCGATGAGGAGGCGCGGTGGCCGTCGGATCGAAAAATATCCAGAGTCGACCAAAATAGCCCTAGGGTTAGTGGTTTGGCTCATATGTATCGGAGGGCAAAATAGGGATGAGAAATAAGGACTACATATAGAGGATGGCAGCCATCCTCCCCTTCTTGCCTCTCTCATTTTCGTTTTTATTTTTCCCCAAATTTCTAGGGTTCTTGTTTAGAGGTCCAAGAACAAATTTTGTGTGGATTTGTCTTTGTGATTTTCGTTTCGTAAGAAGAGTGGCCCTTAGTCCACTTGTGTGCCCTCCAGGGATTCGTCACTTTGATTTGTGATTTTATTTCCGTTCGTCGTTCTCGGGTTTTTCCCTTTTCTTGTTCATGGCTGTGATTTGATATTACGAGTTTGGTTTGATCTTAGGCTGTGATTTCTTGGGGATATGCTCGTGGATAGGTGAATTTGACCTGTGTGAATTTTGGGATCCCGCTGTTGTGTTTTGGTGGAGATCTCGTCGATTTTGGGTCGCTTTGTGGTCTGTTCTGAGCACCGGTAGTGTTGCCCCCGCCTCGTTCGTTTTTGTCCGGATGCAATCAAGTAGGTTTCAGTAGAGTGCTATCAACGCCGGTGCTCGGCTTCCGGCCGAGCTCGATGGAGCGGCGCTTGCCCCGACCATGGATTTGCCCCCCACCGAGATCTTGAGTTTTTGTTTTGATTCTTGTGCCGGCTGATGGGAACCAGAGCAACCTGTGCTCTCTGTCCCGAGTCCAGGCCGAAGTAGGCCTCGTGCTCGCACTGAAGGAGCACAACAGGGCAGCAGCGAAGCGCTTGATTTTTCTTTGCAATTCGGCAACAGCTAGCAAGTGCAAAGCAGATTTTGTTCTATTTATTCTTCCAAGCTTTGAACTCGCTTACGTAAACTAACTCAAGCAATGATTAGCTAATCATGAGCATTTAATTCTTCTTGCTTGAGCTAGCTTTCCCGTAGGTGTGGTTGATTCGTCTTTTCTCTTGCCTTGTCTGAGTTGTTTGTCTCGCACCTGCAGTGCATCTCCTGCTCTTGGTTAGGTTCACAGACTAGATCGATGTCTAGCTTGTGTGAGTGCTTTTTCAATTCGTTGAACTGGTGAGCGGCAAGCAGTCCTGCCGTTCTTCAGATCTTGTCCGCCAAGCGTCGGTGCAGCACCAGGCAGCGGATTTCTTCTCAGCGTTGTTGTGTCCAGCAGCTGTATTCTTCAATTCTCTCTCATTCGTGCATGTCTGCTCCAAGCGTAAGGGCAGTACAATTATTGCTCTTTGTTTGGTCAGATCGACTTGGGCAGCGCAGCTCCTGTTCTTTGTTCGAGCAACTTGTCTGTGGTCTTCAGCAACTTGTCTGCTCTGTCAAATGAGTATTTGATAAGTCCGATCTTGTTTTCTCTCGCGGCTTGCTCTGTAGTGATCTGAATCAAATTCCGTTTTTGCGTTGGACTCGGTGTGACTAACACTTTGCGTGTAACATCTTGCTACAAGTTAGCACGTGTGTTATTTGCATCTCGCTTGAGTTTGTTTTTGGATTGGGTGATGAGCCGATGACCGAAATTGAGTGAAAAGGAAAATCGAGGCCCCATTCACCCCCTCTGGTCGCCGTTTCGGTCCTTCAGTCAGATAACTCGGAAAGGCACCTACGAGGTTGCAGCTCTGCGTCAAGGCTGATTAAATGGGTCAAGTTCTTGAATGATGCCGGCAGCTCTACTGGGTCGAACGGGTTCGCCCCCAGCCACAAAGTTTGAAGGGATGTTAGCTTGCCAAGCTCTGCCGGGATAGCGCCCGTGAGGTGATTGTCATACAGTGTCAGATGTCGGAGCTTCCTGAGCCTGGACAAAGAAGCTGGGATAGCGCCCGTGAGGCGGTTGCCAACCAATTGCAGATGCCGAAGGTTCCTGAGCCTGGACAAAGATGTTGGGATAGCACCGACGAGACTGTTTTTATCCAATGCAAGATACCGGACGTTCCCAAGCCGAGATAAAGACTCGGGAATGGTGCCATTGAACTCATTCCAGCTGAGGTCCAGCCTTCTCAAGTTTGCCGCAAGGCCGTGGCCGATGTCATGGGGAAGTGCTCTTGCAAGGTAGTTGCTGGACAGGTTGAGGTACCGGAGCGATGTGCAGCGGTATAGGGCCATGGGGAACACGCCGAAGATGTTGTTGTCGGAGATGTCGAGGTGTTCGAGGCTGGAGAGACCGCCAACGGCGTCTGGAACAGGCCCCGTGATGTTGATGCTGGTGAGGACGAGGCTGGTGACGTGGCCTGCCGAGTCGCACCGCACGTATGGCCAGCGGCAGTGCGCGCCCGCGGCCGAGGTGGCGGCGCTCCAATTCCATGCCGCGAGCACGGGCGGGTCACCCCACGCGCGCTTCATCTGGAGGAGCAGCTCCGCCTCGTCCACCGTTTCGGACTGCCGCGCCGCACACTGCAGGAGGCAGTAGGCTAGCATAGGCAGGAGGAGGTGGGAAGCGCACACGTTGGCTCGGCAGCGGCGTGGAGTTGCCATCTCTTCTTTCTCTTGACGACCGTGGTGGAGTGGGAGGTAGAAAGTGGGGGGTGCTTTCAGCTGGGTCATTTCCAGGCCATGATATAATCCATCTTTCCAACAACCACCGGAGACTTGGAGACGACCTGAGTCAGTCGCCGGAGCGGACTTGAATGAAGAGTAAGAAGTCGGTCACCGCCTCACCGAAGACTTGGAAACTGGTAGTCGCCTAGACTTAAGAAGTCGGAGACTTGGAAACTGGTAGTACCTCTTCCTCCCTGCTGTACCTGATTTGCCTTTGCTCGTACGGTACGACGGAACAAGATGCAATGCAACCGATGCAAAGAAATACTCCCTCTCTAGTATCGCCGTTGGTGTGCACGCCACCAGTTTGACTCTATTTCTAAAAATATATATAACAATTTTATCTCTAGAAAAATTTGATAAAAAACTAGATTCAAAAAATCATTGCAATAATACTAATTATGTATTATAAATATTAATATCATTTCATATATATTTAATTAAAGTTGTTTTTAGAAGCACAAGCGACACTCTTTGAGGAACGGAGGGACCAAGCACACGAATGAGTGAATCTAAACTTGTGGCTATCTATGACCGGCATCCAAACATTCCCCAAGTCTTGTACAAAATCTCGAGGGCTTCTGTTAGAAATCGACTCTTTGAAATCAAACGGCAGCTTTCTGGACGGATGACAAACTGTCAGCCTCACTAAAGTGAAGAGTTTTGAAGGCTTTCTTTGGTTCTGATCGAGCTTGTTAACTCTCAAGTCTCAAGTGCTTACTGTTTTTGGTGGTGCTGTACGTAGGAGTTTGATTTTAGGGGCCCAGCCCAGAGTGCCTATCTAGTGTTTCTGCTGCCCTTTGTTCTGAACTGTTCCGGGAGTCTTTGAGCCATTATATGCTTAATTAATGCCTCCTATAAAAGCAAGGAAAGATCTTTCACTAGGAAAAAAAAAAAGAAAAAAAAAGAAAGAGGTGATGGCAGTATGTTCTGCTAGGATCATAATGTTAAGATCTGTGCGGTTGATTTTTGAAGATGAAGACATTATCCACCAGAGACGAAAAAGAAGGTTGCAATAATTGTTTGCTGAATTATGTCAGGATCATGTAAGTTTACTGCCTCTTCTTCTGTACAGAAGGTGCTTTTCCAGCCCCAGCTGCACTCGGCAAAAACACATTACATGGGTGAGCCAGACTTTGGCCTAGCCGAGCAAGCAAATCTCTTCCATAGTGTAAAACGAAAGGCCAGGTAGCCTAATCAGAAACAACAGATCCATGTTCAACACAAGGAACCAAAGAATGAATACCAGCATTCTTATTTGCACTGGAACTATACTACTATACTAACAGGCTGGCAAATGCCTCTCCGTGGCCAATCGACATATACTATGCTACCATTCAGTTCATGATGGCAATGCCCTTCATCTCCAATGCTCTACTCAAGGCTCCTCCCTTTTTTCTTCTTCAGCAGGAGGATGCTCCGGTGTGCTCCGGTGGAGATGGGCAGTGCTCCATTGTTTCTGAATGGCGTTACCTGACGCGTGTTGGCTACTTGAACCTCTCTGCTGCCGCATGAACAGGGTAGAGTGCTCATGTCTCCACGAATTCCCCAAATATGTCGAGGCACCCATCCCAGCAACCCTTCTCTCTTGTTTCCCAGTACCCGCCTTTGTAGCGATACGTCCCGCCCCGGTGTCCTGCTCGAACCACCGGGGTTTCCAGCCATTGTCTTGAAGCTTCGTTGACTGCAATGAGACAGGAATGGATGAAACAGCATGTAGGAAATGTGATCTATGAAAGGCTCAACTTCTTCCAAAATTATTTGGCAAGATCCACTATGTCAGCTATAAATTGCACGTCTGTGAGAGAGGATACCATTCTCTGCCGTCGCTCCAATCTCAACTTCTCTGCATTCGCCTTCTCGTATTCACCGTTCTCTAGGTGGCGCTGGTCTGGTCTCAGCCGTGAATCAGTAGGTGGAAGTTTCTCCTGAATCCAGGAATGACAAAGCAATAAGGACAAAATCTTGATTAGAAACACTTATGTGGCAATCACATGGAAATCCATACCTGCAGCCCTGGGGTTAACTCATTCAGTGTGATCGCAAAAGAAGACAAATTGTATCGTGTTGGGTTAGGAGCAGGTTTGTTCTTTTCCCACAGCAGCGAAGCACCTTTCACTTGATCGGCGCTCTTCACCTTGAAAGTATCAGAATTACTACAATACATGCTTTCATCCCACTTCCCTATCAAAAACGAAGCTTTGTTCCCGTTATTATCCTCGACAAAGCCTTGTACCTGTGGACAAAGTGCATGCAACAGATAAACATAACGCAGTGTATGAAAGAGACAAACGTACAGCTAAACATGGTACCACTTGAATTAAATTACAACTCAGAAGTCACACATAAAAGACGGGAAATATAAATTTCTGCAACCTAGGGTCAGTAAGTATATAACGAAATTTGTAAATCACTGCTAACTCAGTCCAAACTATATCATCAGCACAAGGAGAACCACTTGCCCCAAGTGATCAAAGATCAAATGGATGGTAACTCTAGCCACTCATATTGAGACCCCAGGCCAAGAGTTTGAAATCTTGCAATGAAAAGTGGTTTACATCTCTCACACAGTTTATTGTCAGATGCTAAGAGCATGATAATCATGCAAAACTCTTCATATGTAAATGCCAACAGCACAAAAGAAGATAATGAGTTCACCACAGATTGGTCAGAAGGTAATGTACTCAAAGCGGAATACATGTGTGGGCTCTACATCCCTTGTTAACAATTGTTATATTTTGAGTTGACACTTAACAGTACAAAGAAAGGAATTAAGTTTAAACATACTAGATGAGGATTCCGGTCAAGAAGTGATGGCTCTTTGAACTTCAGTTTACATGAATACTGACGATTCCCTTTAATGTGCATGGTTCCATGGTGACTGCAGTACAACTTCCCAAGAATGAGATTATGAATGGTCGTTGTGACCTGAAAAGGCGATATGATAAGAATTTAGTTATGATGAGAAGAGACTTATAATATCAATCAGCAACATTAGTATCTCCAGTTGTGCTGGGCACCTTATTCCATTGGAAGATTTCACCATCCTCAAATTCCAGAGTCAAAGTGCCAACTGGTTCAACTTGAATTGACTGCCCCAAAACTTGATTTGAGATTGCTGTCGCCCAGAATTTCCAGCCCTTGCCTTCACAGTGGCAGGCAATCAGCATTGGATGATGACTAACCTATTGGTGGAAATGTTGAACAGCAATGTAATGAAATTAAAAGTCTACAATTCAAAGTCCCACAAAGTAAGATATGGATGGTCAGTAAAAAAAGGTAGACAAAGGGACATAGCTCTATCAGAAATTAAATGACTATGGAATGGACATACAACATTAGTTTTGCATTATATGAACATAAACGAAAGAAAATAAAGTTCATTTTCTCAGTAAATGCATAAATCCTTCCCCTAGAGACCTAAACAGCATCTCTTGCACAAGATGAACAAAGCGTATTGAACTAACTTGAACTAACCTTTTCTGCAAAAAAAAAACTAACTCCTTTGTCAGGGTAATCAGCTTCATAGGTCTCTCCTAGTAGTGGATTGAATGGTTTGCAAGGTCTTGCAACAGATGAAGCATAGCCAGAGACCGCAAAAAGCGGCTACTTTTAGAATTCGCATGAGGCTGTCTCCCTAGTAGAATTCGAATATAAGAATGAACAAAGTTAATATATCATAGCAACATGCATGGTATTAGAAACATGATATATGTTGATACACAGAACTGCAGCATTTCCCTAACTCACAAGTAATATTGTACAGCATAGCTGAGCAAAACTAATAGATAAAACTATAATACTCTGAGAACAACTTTCACTATTTTAAGAATGAGTAAACTGCCATGCTTATTAGCAGAGTATACTGCTTGAACAATAAGATGAGTTCCCAACATGATAACATGTACTAATATGTAATCTGATCAGCAGATATGACATGTCAAGTTTTAACTTGCTTCACAATCACCTTGAAGATTGAATTTGCTGATTTGAACTACGATGCAGTGCTGAACAAGAAAAGGGATTGGAAATAATTTAGTTGATCTCTGCCACTCATGGAAAGCAGATGAAATTCCTAGACATTGCAATACCAAAGATGCGAAAGCGATCTTACCACTTTTCCATGTTGATATGCCTGATCTAAGAGGTATGAATATTCCAAATCTTCATAGCACTTCTGAAGAGATGAGAGTGGTTCATTGAAGTAAACTGGAAGACAAACTCGTGTCAAATCCTTTCCAACGCTATCTTTAATAATGGACCAGAGGCTGATCCCTTTCTCTTTCTCAGTAGGCTCAGGCAGCCTACTCCGTCTTGTGATTTGTGGTAAGCTGTTGCTACTGGAATCATGTGTTTGGGAATCCACAACTTCCTGACCAGTTAACATGGTTGATCTGTTGTCTGACTCTGTGAAGTAGTCTACAGAATCAAAGAATGTAGATTCATCTTCACAGATCAATTCACTTCCATCTTGCTTCTCAAACTCATGCTCATCAGATTCTGTTGTGCTATATTCTGGGCAAGAAAACCAATTATACCATTAGCAAGATGTTAATTCTTAGGAAACAAATGTGGGAGTTCAAAGTTACTCGGGCTACTTGAAACACTGACATGCAAGGAGTGAAAGACACAAGAAACTGATAAGTAGATCATGTAGCTGGTTTAGTGGCCCAGTTTGTGTTAACATCGTACCGCTAAAATTTCCATGCCGAGAACTAGAGAAGTCATTTCTTGTCAATGCCTCCTGTGTTATACTTCCATCTTTACCTTCCTGCACAAATATGTGTGTAATACACTATGTAAAATTCCTGCAGGAAAAAAGAGGAGAGTAACCATTCAAGGAGTAACCTTTGCAAACTTATATAACTATTTCAACATGAGATATGCTGATTGGCAGGAATTTAAGAAGCCACAAGTATATACAGAATCTACTTTCAGGCATTAAGTCGGTTGCTGTTACGTATCACTGTTGTGCAAACCTATTTCAGCATGAGATATGCTGATTGGCAGGAATTTAAGAAGCCACAAGTATATACAGAATTTACTTTCAGGCATTAAGTCGGTTGCTGCTACATATCACTGTTGTGCAAACTAATGACTGGTTGCCACTACTTGACACAGTTGTGCGTAAGACATGAACTCGTACAAATGCAGCTCCTCTTACCTCAAAAAAGATGTCTGCAGGACCCAAACAAACTTAAGTAATCCTCATAACGCCGCTTCAGTTGCTTCCGTAGCCGGAGAACTCAGAAAGCACAATCTGTTCACAGTCCTGTATAAGACTCTCATTCAGACCCTCTTGATGCATTCGATCTCTAAGCCTTGCTGTTGAAATCGAAACATCGCTCTGCACAAAAGCTGCTCTCCCACTGAGTGACCCGAGAGAATAAACACTCCTTGCCAGGATCAAGGCCTCAATCCAGGCAACACGGTCATCTTTCGACTCCGTCTTCAAGTGAAGCGTCTTGGTGGGGGAAAAGATGTAGAATCTCCTATCATCCGACTTACTCTCCCGAAATGCTGACACCTAAAAACATAGTAACTTATTAGCTCCCATTGGTTTGTAACTGGGTGGACTTGCTCATGAAAAATGTGCTGACACCTAAAAACATAGTAACTTATTAGCTCCCATTGGTTTGTAACTGGGTGGACTTGCTCATGAAAAATGTGTAAAACTACGGTTGGCCTTGTGCAATGACTATGCATCAGGCATTCAGGCCTAGGAAAAGCATACACATACAGACCAGCATCCATAATATATTATAGACAATCTCTAAACCTTCTTGCACAGAATATGACAACTGATTTAAGGAACAAAGAATGGATTCCCCAGACGAAGAAAGAATATAGAAATCGGATCCCTCTCCCTTCAACTTGGATCTTTGGTTTTGGGGGAAAAGGGGAACAAAATGAAAATCCAACGAAAAAAAATTGAGAGGGAAAACAAAGATCTCAAGAAACCAAGAAAACAAATCCAAGCTGCAATCTACCTCAACCAAACAAGCTACACAGTTCCTGAGGATCCACAAGACCCCCCCTGATTCAATCTGACATAGACCACAGGTCCTCCATCCATGTTATTCCCTCCCCGAGGCTCCTCTCCTCTCTCTATGTGGCCACTTGGATGGACTGTGCATGCTTTAATTCTTGGGACCCATGGGCAAAGGCCTTGAAAAGACCCAGTGATAGTACTAACACTGGGAGTTCAACAGCTAGTAAAAGCCTTGTGGAAAAGCAACCCCTGGAGCAGTACAAATCAATAATACAAATTCCTAAAACATCCCCAGAGCATATCCTATCTGGTAATTCACATTATTAAATTATTAACCCCTGTCATGTACTCATCCATTTGGATGAATCCTATCATACAGCATGGTTTGGGTTAAAAAAACGTGCACAGTAACAAGACAGCGACTAACTGATAAACTCTGCTTGTCTTAATCGATCTGTATCAATAAGAATGGCAACAGAGCCCCCATCCTTTTCAGAAATAACAACAAGGCCTGGAATTTTAGACAAAATCTGCGAAACGATCAGGCTTTACGTGCAAAGATGTACCTGATCCGCTGATCGCGTGACAGAGAAAGGTACGGCCCTTTTGGAAATATATATACTACTAGTATCATCATCAGAGGAAGAAAAAAAAAAGCGAAGCCTTTTGTTGGTTTATACTCCATCCAAGCTAAACTAGATTCTGCTAAGTTTAGACAGGAGAAACGGTCTTAGGGCCACTAATAAAGGTGGGTTAGTTAGTTGATTAATTAATCAAGCATGCTAATCTTAGCACCATTGAACGGAATAGGAAGGGGGACGATCTGAGCAAGAAAATGGACAGGATCGAATGATTTGTCACGGCAATGCGCAGACAAGGAGAAGGATGGAATGAATGCGAGTATCCTAGCAAAAAGGAAAATAGAAAAGGGAGGTCACGTCATTTCGATCCAGCAATGTGACGATGTCTCCCACCTACCATTCCATTCCATCATCACGAGCAGCAGAACTCGACACGAGAATCTTAACCTTGCACCACCCTCCCTCTCGAAAAGAACCCAACCAATTAAATAATTTCTTTCTCCTTTTTTTTTTCCAATTTTGCAACACTTTGATCCAGTGACTGCATCGCGAAGGCAACTAAATTCCCCGGGAACACAGATTGGCAATAAGAAGATCTCGCAAATTCATTCAGCGCGCGGGAAGGAAGTACGTAATCGCGGCGAAATGGTTGGTTAAAATCAGCCTGGAATGAATTGCATTCACATTCACCCAACGAGCAGTAGTCAAGAGGAATGCGGGGAGAAATAAACCATCGAGAGGAAAACAAGAGGACGAAATCACGAAACGGAATCTGCCCCACCGGCCGGGATCACGCGGCAACCGCACGGAGGAAGGAGGAGGAGGAGGAAGGGGCGAGCGGGGCAGACCTTGAGGAAAACGACGCCGGCGGCTTCTCGTTGCGGCGCGGTCCTCCGGTCCTGGAGCCGATCACCCTGACCTCCCCGCCATCGCCGTCCTCCCGCGCCCCGGAGGCCCGGGACCGGGACCCGGCGTCGGCACGAATCTTGGAGTAGGACAGGACGCCGTCGCGGAGCGAGAACCAGCGCTCCCGCCACCCGCGGCCGTAGTTGGTCCACTTGTGCAGCACGCCCTCCACGGCGACGGCCGACCCCGCCGCCGCCGCCGCCGGCGGCCGCCGCGGCCTCTGGCTCCGGCGTCAGCGTCGGCGTGGCGTCCCCGGCAGCGGCGGCGCGGCGGAGAGGCAGCACAGCGCGCTGTGGTGGAGGTGGTGGTTACTGTACTGGCCTTTCCCGTGGCCGCGGCCGCTCCTCCTCCGCCTCCTCCTCTCATGCTCTGCGTCATCCGGCGCGGCGCTGCGACGGCGGCGACGGACGGACGGCGAGGGACGGGACGGGACGGGACGCGGGGGGGGGAAGAGAATCGCTCGGCTCGCGAGGTCCTCGCCACGGTTGCTCTCTTTATTTTTTTAGCAGCGGTTGGTCGCTATTTATTTGTGGGCCCCACACGCCCTTCTGTTCTTTCTCTCCACTACTCCCTCTCTGTTTTTTTTTTTTTTTTTTTTTTTTGGTTTTTTTTTTTTTTTTGATATATTGTCTCCACTACTCTCTTGGTTACAAACAAGCCGAGCTTTATTTGGGATCTTTTTGGGTGGTTTTGGTTTTGGATTTGGATTTGGCCGGTGTCTACAAAACTGCAACAACAAACTTTTTCAACTTAAACCACTGGTTAATGACACTTTGTCTTGCTGAAAATAGGTATTACTGGATATATTAGGCTATTATATCTCCTCTCTTCTTGGATAGAGATTATCTATAACAACAACGATCATTTTGATAATACGATATGTGATAAACATCGGCTTATATCTGTTTTTGTTTTAGGTTTCTAGGAGGTAGGTTCTTTTCGCCTGCATATTTGATACAGTATATTTTCTTTTTATTGTCTATGACAATATAGCCATTCGATTATATATAAACCTGGTGAGCATGTGTATTGTTTGTGGTATATGGTCATATTAGTTTGGGTCTTCATAGGTTGGTTTTGTGTATGACACAATTATTGTTGGATTATTGTCGTAGTGTTTTGCTAATTACATGAACCGCAATTGAGACATTTACATTAGCTCTCTAAATTCTTATCCACATAATGGCATACTTTACACTATATAGAAGTGTCATTTCGTGATTTGTTGATAGATTTAAGCATGTCATGTGTTTCAATCAACAACAAAAATCCCAAAATCATATAGTGCTTTTTATTAATTGTTTCTGGGAGACATAGCTACATATTAAGATATTTTACCATTTTCAATAATTTATAATAGCTTTGTTAGGCCATATATATGTGGTTCTCTTAATTGGTGGTTGGGGACCGGGTCATAGTGGACGTAGTTTTCAGATCTTTTTAGGACATGGTATGCTGTGATCATACGCAATGGTGATTTTTGGTGAAAAGGCATCTTTTTTGTTTTTTTTTTTTTTTTTTTTGGAATTAACTTCATGTGTCATCTCTTTCTATTTTTTTGAACTTAAACTATCAGCTTACAGTTTACAAATATGGTTAGTAAGAAATAACAAAATAATGCAACGAAGAAAAAGGAAAAAAAAAAAAAGGTAGAGGTTATGTATGCAAAGACATGAAGAAACCTGTTTACCAGATGTAGGAGCACATGATGATGTCATAGGGATCAGGAGTGGTTCACATGCTATGACTAGATTTAGTGGGCCTTAATGTATAATTAAAGTGTACTACCAGTTACCATTTTTAAACGAGAAAGAGTGTACTAATCAGTAGACCAGTAGGTGATAACTAGTGGTAAGAGCAGCTTCCACTTAGCCCTTTTGGATTTGTTTTGTGCTTGCAAGAAAGATAATTTTGACTCGCTCTAGAAGTGTGCTACGTTACACAGGACACACCTTGGAGGCTTGGACTGCACTTGCTGGACTATCAATACAATATATGTGAGCACTAACAAAATTGCAAGGGCCTCTTAATGAAAAACGGGTTTAAACCCGATCGTGAAAAAACAA
Source organism: Hyparrhenia diplandra (assembly GCA_015847255.1). Lineage (NCBI taxonomy): Eukaryota > Viridiplantae > Streptophyta > Magnoliopsida > Poales > Poaceae > Hyparrhenia > Hyparrhenia diplandra. The sequence goes on from JADLZK010008008.1 coordinate 200,954, forward strand.
AATTGCAAGGAAATATATAAAAATGTAGAAAACAACCAGAATGTTAATGAAGCTCTCGACACCATTGCGGCTGCCCTAAGCACACACTGATACAACGAGCATGTTGTTAACATTGGAATAATAATTAGCCATAATAAATGTAAACCCCATGTTAACAAAGTCAAAGACTCAAATTTGGGTAGAAAGATACTATTACCACCAAGAATCTAATTAACCAACAAGGCAACACTGCAGCCTAGTAAGGCACAAACTTCAAGTTGTAACAAGGAGATGCCGTAAAAAGAAATTGATGTTCTTGTCTCAAAAACAACCTCATGCTCCCCTTGAGATTTTTTTTTTTATATCAGCTAGTTATCGCTAAGGGCATCTATAAATTCTAACCCCCATAAAAACATATAAATCTAACACAAACATGTTGATTCTTCATGAGAGTTGGTGGTGTTTTGTATAGTATCATCAAGTAAATTTTATGGGTTCGATGCAGTAGCATACGAGAAATAAAGGATTATTTTGGTTTTAAGTGATCGAGCCTACTCAAGATTCGAATAGGGATTTGTCCAAGAGGTTGTGATCGCTTCTGGTGCCACTTGGTAGGGCTCCCCATCCCCTTTGACGACCCTTTTGGCCTGTTTGGTAGGGCCTCCCTGACCTAGAAAAGTCATACTAAATGTTTTTGTAGGAGGTGCGTTTTTTAGTGAAAATAGAGGAGTCATAGCTATTTTGGACCAACCATAAATTGTGGCTCCTCCAAAACGGTTCCATGTCCTCCAAAGGAACCCTTAGGAGGAGGCCTACCAAACATCCCCTTTATATAGTCAAGGAGATGACATTTACAGGTACAGGATATTGGTGGTGATGTCATCATGCTTGGTTCGGATTTAACCAATTGGCTGCCTCATGTATCACTCGTTCGACTAGTCTTCTGGGCACTCTCTTCTCCTTGACGAACATCATCATCAGGGCAATTCCCCTTCGTCCATTGTACAACAGTTAACCTCGATTGCTCATGGCGACAATGTCTCTCGTTATACTAGTTAGGTGAGACGGTGATGGGTGTCGCACCTTCCCTATACCAGTTAGGTGAGACGGTGTCGGTGTTTGTATACGTGCATCGAACTGTCAAGTTCTATGTCTAACACAGACTATACTAGGTCAGCTAGAGGAGGGCGTTGTAACCTGTTTGGGGATATCATGACACACGGTCTGACATTCAGTGCGAAGATGAGGATATCCGGCGATAGAAGCTTTGTCAAAAAACTTGTATTGAATCAAGGCTAGATAGTTTTTCCATTGTACTTCCTTTGAAGCGAAATATCAACTTTTGAAGGTCTTCGGCATAAAAAAACAAAAGAACAAGCACCACTCCTTTTTGTAATTAGTCTTTGTTGGGAGTTCTTAAATGAAGTGTTTGATAGTCTTGCTTAGAAGAGATCTTTACGCTTTTAATTGGTCAAATCAAAATGTCAGGTCCACTAGTGGTGGCACGTGTGCGTGTCTGGTGTGCCCCTGCCTGACCAGCAAGCCTAGCTCTTTCCTAGGCCTATTTTTTATTCACTCTCTCTCCATCGCTGCCAAGCTTTATGAAACTCGCTCTCACTGACAATGTGGGTCAATGTTTACAGATGCCACTAGTCGGTGTTAGATGACGCTGTCCGTGACGGAGCAGTTAGTATCGTACGCTGGAAATGATCCAGTACACTTGTAATAGGTGAAGGGTTTGGAACCTTTTTTTATCACTTTTTTATACTTCAACCTTTTATATTGTTGCATGTTTTAGATGCTTTTATATCAATAAAATTCACCACCATGGGAATTTTTTTTTTTTTTCAGAAATATTATATACTCCTTCTATTTTTTACATGTCGTAGGTCTTGTTTTTCAAACTTTGACCATCATCAATTTCAAAGAAACCATTTAATTTTACAATAGTGGACATATATATTATGGAAATATTTATCATAACGAGGTGTAAAAACATAAATTTTATGTTTTGAACCTATGTAGTTTTATTAAAAAAAATAATGGTATAAAATAAAATATTTGACTTTGACAAAATAAATACAACATATATTTGGTGAAATATTTTTGGGTTAAATTTACTGAAGCACTTTCATTTCTATTTGGTAATTATTGTCCCATCATGGACTAACTAAGCTCAAAAGATTCGTCTCAGAAATTCCAGCCAAACTGTGCAATTAGTTATTTTATTTATCTATATTTAATTTTTTTCATGTAGATCACACGAAATTTGATGTGGGTTACTGCAGTACTTTTGAACTAAACATGGCCACATATGTAAAAGTAACATAGGAGTAATACACAAACTCCTAGCCTGCTGCTACATTTCAAAACTATTCACTACTACTATTTGTGAATGCATGGAAACAGTAATGTAAACTACGATCTGACTGATGCGCTACAGAAGATTGGTTTTTGTCTTGACCCACCGCGTTGTAAGAGAGCGATACATTTATTCTTATTTTATTTGATTTGATGTTGGATCCAATCACAGTTTACATAATTAATTGGAGGATGGTACGGGTAGACAACCATTGAATTTGGTGAACTTTGCAGTTAGTAGGTTTGGCCCACGTGTCAAGAACACAAAATGAATAAGGAAATTACTATTTATCCTTGAGAGATCTTTTCTATAGAAATGATAGGTGTATTAGACTAGAGGAATTTTATAAAGTTTGAGAAGTTATTCTAATTTAATTTAGTTGATAATTACAAACAGCTCCTAAAACACTAGGGAGGATTTAGTTTCCATGTACAAACTCTTCTGACCGGCTAGAATACTACTAAGTCTGTTGTATTAAACTTTTGCTCCACATTAATACAGAGATGCACAAACTTCCTCGAGAAAGCTCTAAGGGCATTCGCAATGGTATAAGTCACTTATTAGCTCTAAGCCAACTTGTCAAATAATGCTAACTCTTAACAATGGCTCGTAACATGATTATATCTATATGACACTCTCACATGATCTTGTATGAGTCTACCTCTTGATCAAGAACTAGCTTTTTTCTCTCTTCCTTTAAAAATGTTAAAATAGTGCTAAGGCCAGTCTCCGTGAGGAGTTTCATAGCGTTGTTTCCAAGACTGCCACATCATGTAGAAGAAAAATAAAACACGAGATGAAACCCTCACTCTCAATAGAGAGTTTCATTCTATAGTTTCATACACATTAAATTTCAAGACTCATAGAGAGTTGGTATTCGTGCCAAGAGAGTTTCATCCCCATGAAACTCATTTCTCTCTCTCTCTTCTTAAATACGGTGTAACATCATCTAACATACCTACATGGCAGCTCATTAAATGCAAATGAAACTCGAGGGCGCCCGCAATGGCAATAGCTAGTGCTAGCTCGTGTAGTCTGTTGATGTGGAGATGAGAGACGTAAACAAAAAATTATTCTATATTATTGGACCCACATGCTCCTCTCATATGTTTTTGGGCTACGTGAAATAGTCTAGCTATTTGCTTGTAAGTGACTTTTTCTTGCCACGCCACATCTAGCTAGCCAAATAGCTAACCATTTTGGACGCCCGATAAAACCCTCCGAGACGGGCATAACAGGTCGCCATTGCAAGTGCCCTAAAACCGCTGCTGCCCGGGGACAATGCGCGGGTGGTTGTGTTGGAAGCATATCATGTGACCTTGGATCGCCGCACCAAATGTTCCCTCCGGCACCGTCACCACGCACGCAGCACCACCGCGGCGCTTGCCTGGAGCCGCGCGCGGGAATGATGAAAGCGCCCGCCGTACGACGGACGACGTCATCATTTCATTTCGTCCTAGCATAGTAGGAGAGGAGAGTATGAGTATTATTTTTGTTTGTTGCACTTGAACACACGGAAACGATCATACGGAGTACTGTACGTACTGTCTACTGTGTTAGTACAAGTTTTCCAGGAAATGCTTCGAATACGGCTCAATATATATATTTTCTACTGTATAAGTATCCTCTCATCCGGCCGGCTCATGTACCACTCGTATCAAAAAAGGTACTCATGCATGGGAGAGATCGAGCCGGACATGCGCTCAGTTTTTCCAAGGCACTAACTAGCGTGTATCTCGAGGTGTACCCGCAGTACCCATCAAAATAATGAAGGGTTGGAGTATAAGACACTGTTGTCGATCAATGTGGGTAATAAAAGAAATCGTACCTCCATACAAAAGAAAACATGGGACTGATCACTGATGGAAAAAAAAAAAAACTGGAGAACCTGGACAGTAATTAAGAGAATGTGTGAGAATAAACCAACCAACAGGAGCTACGTACAGAGACGATGCATGGGCCTCACACTGAAATGTCCATATTCCCGTGGAATTACTCCAAAATCGAAACACAAGTGATTTTTCATCCTAGCTACTCCTGTAGTTCTATATATATATAAAAAATTCCCTCTCGAGTCCTCCATTCCTCTCAGAAATTTTGCATTGTTCCGTTGATCCATAAGCCGACTGATTTTTAGTTGATTCAATAGTGTTCTGTGAGGAAAAAAAAAAAAGCTGAAACTAGTTCAAGCGAACAGATTCATAGTGGCAAGCTCCAACGTGTATGAATTCTCTGCACAACTCAGACCGTTGATAAGTACTTCCTCTGTCACTTTTAATTTTCACTATTGTATTTATATTGGTCAAACTTCTTAAAATTTAATAAGAAAATAATATTAGCAACAACACTTATATCTCTAAATAAGTTGTTTATATTATGAAAATGTATTCATCTATCTAGTATCTAATAATATATACTAATTAAGTATCATAAATATTAGTATTTTGTATACATATTTAGTCAAAGTTGAATATAATTGATTTCTCAGAAGGCAAGAGCGGCCATTATTATAAAAATCATCCATAGTGTATGCATTAGCAGTTAAGCATTATCATCTCTTGCAGCACTAGGAGTAGGTGCACGTACTGTGCACGTGCACGCAAGAGCGATCCTGATGCAAGCTAAGATTAATTATCTAGATTAGATTAGGGTCAGGCACTCAGGCTACCGCTGTTGCTTCAACAGGGATCAGAAAAAGAAAAATAAAAACTAGGCAGTGCGATCGATATCCTACGGCGCAAACCGGGCGTGCACGTGAGCATGGACGGTAGCCTGATAGCGTCTCTTGTGCTAGCAGCTAGAGCTTGTTTTCCACTAGTTTCTGCCGCAAGGCCTGGTCTTGTCCCCCGTCACCGGCGGAATCCTCACTTCAAGGCAGTCTCACGTCTCACCTCACCCGTGGCTGTGGAGTATACTGTACGGCGTAGCCACGTCCATGCCAATGTTTACTCGGATATAGGATGTGTTTATATCAATCTAGTACTAATACTCCTACTACTAGACTAGGTTGCTAATAGGTGAACTACTCCCAGAGCATGGGCCAAATTAGATCAACCTAGGTGGTATCTAATTATATCAACCTAAGATCATCCTACTAATAGGTTGCTAATACTAGATGGATGGAAAGTTTGTTGGAGGTAAGTACAAATTACCCATGCTGCCCTTCATCTCCTTTTTGAGGTTTGGACAAGGCAAAAACGTCCTTTAAAGTTTTGACTACCTTTTAGCAGCTTCTTCCTAGCTAATAGTTCATCAATCTACCACGAGTACTAATTTCATATATGATAACGATTAGTACTGGTGATCCGAACAGGCCCTTAAACCTACTTGTCATTTAACTTTGCTACTGAACCTACCTCGTCTAAGGTGTGTGTGTGTGTGACGAACTAGTTATTCGCTGACGCGTCGAAATGAACAAGGAAGGCAGCAGATCCAACGTGTTGTTCAAGGAGAGCTTTAGCTTGGTGATGAACAATCACAGACCAACTTCTAATCCCCACTTACCTTACGTACGTTTCAACAACCGCTGCATCCCGTTCTGAAAATCATTCCAACACCAGCAGGTGGCGTCGCTTTTACTTCAGGACACACTCACCCCCTAATCCCTGTACGTGCTAATGATTCAGCATCACCCATCTTCCGACCGGTCATTAACAATGCTTTTTGCACGGCTTGCCATTGATTCATGATAAATAAGCGTGTCTCAAGGAAAACATGACCAGAGAGAGACAGGGCGGAACATCACAGCTAATCAGTGGGGGCCCTCTTGGTCAAACAGCATTACTGACAGACAGACAGACAGGAACCCACAAGGAACATGGTATATGATATGACATATATAGCAAGCAGGTCATTATCCAACCTGGACTGTCTGTCACGGCAAGAAGTACCAGGGAAATAACTGGTGGATTAAGTGGGGTGTTCTGTTGGACAACTCAGATCACCAACCATCTGTCTAACAACACACCCACCATACATGCATGCTTCGTACAATCAGATCAGGGCAAGGCAAATCTAAATCTCCTCCCCGGGGAAGCAGGAGCCAGCAGGTGAGGCCGGTGGTGGGGCGGTGCCCCATCAGGATCAGGATCAGCCTCCGCGCGCCTCCCTCCTGGTGGCGTCGTGGAGGATGTCAATGTCCACGCCGTCCTGAGGGAGCAGCACGTAACGCACCACCGAGCCCCGGATGAAGCAGTTCCGCACTGACAGCTGCCAAAGGAGAGTGATTTGACTGTTAACAGCATTGTTCAGTTCAGCACCAATAATTCACCACCAATGATTTTGACTGTTAACAGCATGTTCAGCACCAATAATTCAACATCACTTTCTACAGCTTGGTTACAGTGCCTATTTTTTTTTTTCCCTCTTGTATTCAAAAGTAATGCAATGGATGTGATGCTTCCAATAGCCAATACTCAGAAAAGGATGCAGCAATATGGTAAATAAAAGAGCCTAACCAACCAGACCACAAAAAAAGGGATATACTTGTACGCCAGACAACAGACAGCTATGCTACCCACAAAATAGGGTACAGGATAGGAATATCTAAGGATTGCTTTGCTTTGAGAATACTTCAAGCATATTGTATTGTACGTATGAAAAACACACCTCAGCAATATACTACATAGTATATGTATTTATGAAAAAAAAAAACAGTATTGTTCCAACACCCACCCACCTGCAGAAATATAATCAATCAACTACAGTGGCCCAAAACAAAAGGCTAACTAAACTAAATGCCAACTAAAACTAGATATCAGCACCCTACCTGCCAACAGCACTAATTAATAAGGTCCCAAAAAACACAACCAAAAAATAGCACGCCAAAGGAAAATCCAGCACATATATCAACCTAATCGCAGTGTTTGTTTAGAAAGTAGCAACCCCAAGCTGATTGAGCAGTAACCCGCATCAGCGTAGTTCTCATATTTCATGGCGAAACTAGTAGCCCGAACCTTATGCTGAAAATCTATCTAGCTTTTTAGCCATTGGTGGTCAAGGTTTCAAAAAGTGTTTGACTTAAGACAAATCTAAAACAACCTACATTTCGGATCAGGGCAGTAACAAAATGTAGTTCCATTAGCAGCTTGTGTGCTGAAATTAACTGGCTCATAAAAGGTCATCAAGTGTGGTTCAAGCACTACGCATGATGTGAAGGAGCAGAACCACTGAATCTCTCCTAACTCATTTCACTCATACAACTACAGGAAGTGAGCATTCCAAATAAAGCAGATCTAATGAATTCGAAGCACATCAGTGCCATGCTAAAGGGGTTCATAAGACTTATTCAAGATACTCAATTTGATGTGTGAATTCAATTCATGCACAAGTCAGTGGACATGAATGTTCCATTTCTTTCATTCACTACATCTATGGTTCTATTCTGTATGTGTGGACTGTGGACACCATCCATTACCCATAACCCATGCACTGAGTTCCAACACAAATTTTCAAGGTCAGAATGCTAGAGTCAAGGGCACAACTAAACTACTAGCTGTAGTGCAAGGCTGCCCCAGAAATGCTAGATCAGTACAGGTTGATTAGATCGACCGATAAGTCATATGAGAAGGAAATCCATGTGTCAACTTCCTAGTATCAATCTTTTTACCTTTCTTTTCTTATTTAGTTGAGACCATCAGATTACTTCCATTATCAAGAACAATAGAAAGGAAACCTATATCTTGCACTTTCGACTTGTCTACCTATAGCTTGCCAGGGAATTAAAAAAGGTTTTAAAATTTTATGTGCAAACATCAGTAACACTTCCAAGAACATTTAGCAGATTTGAGTGTTATTCATGAAGGGTTCATTTATCAATGATCAATACATTCAGAATTAGGTGTGAATTCAGAAGTTTAGACAACCAGAACAAGATCAGCAACTGATACAGCTGGCATGCCCCCACAACCTTGCATTGCATCTATCTAAGCATCCTTCTACAAATTGAGGTCATTCATACATAGGAGTGGAGGCAGACAGCGACTAGATCGATTATATTTATTTAACTTACACAACTTCTGGGACATGATACGGGTTGGAAGGCAGACTTGATGACACGGGCTGGTAGGGTAGTGCAAGTGCAATATGTCTTGACAGCCATGCTAATCTATCTAGGCATGACAATTGATCTACCTCCCTGGGCAATCAAGGCCATTGACAAAATCAGAAGAGGGTCCATGTGGAGGACGCAAGGAAGCAAAAGGTGGACATTGTCTCATTACGTGGCTCAAGGTTTGTCGAGCAAAGGAGTAGGTAGGCTCGGAATTTCTGATCTGAATCTCTGAGTGTTGCACTAAGAGTGAGATGGCCATGGCTCAAAAAGTCTGAACCTAATAAACCCTGGGCTAGTTTGTCACTGCAAGTTAGTGAGGATGCTGAATGTCTCCTCTCTCCGGCCATTATTACTGAAATTGGTGATGGTGCCAATACCTTTTTTTTGGAAGGATAAATGGTTGGCTGGTAAGAGCATTCCGGATATTGCACCCAATCAGTATGTTCTAGTACCCAAAAGAAGAGTACGCAGACGCACTGTGATGACTGCTCTTGATGAGATGAAATGGACAGAAGATATCCAGGGGGAAATGCCTGTGCAAGCTTTAATGGAATATCTTGAGTTACGGGATATGATAGAGGATATAATTTTGCAGGAGGGGATCCCTGATAGGCATATTCGGAGGCTTTCCGCCTCAGGTAAATATATAGCTAAATCAGCCTATGATGCACTTTTTGAGGGAGCCCTCAGTTTCACCCCATATGAGCGCATCTGGAAATCTTGGGCGCCCCCTAAGTGCCGTTTCTTTATGTGGTTGGTTGTTCACAATCGCTGCTGGACAGCAGACAGGTTGGCTCAAAGAGGTCTTCCTCACCCGAACCGTTGTCTGCTATGTGATCAAGAAGAAGAGAACATCCAGCACCTTCTCATTGGTTGTGTGTTTGCAAGACAATTATGGTATTACATTCTACATAGCATCGGTCTGGCAGCACTAGCCGTGCGGCCAAATGTTTCCTCCTTTGATGATTGGTGGGACAAGGCAGTCTTGACAGCAAGCAATGATGCGCAAAAGGGACTGAATTCCCTCATTATCCTAGGAGCCTGGACAATCTGGAAACATCGAAACGATTGTGTCTTCAACGGAGCTACGCGCCTAGATTGTCTACAGCGTTGAACCTTGCTTGGGAGGAAGCCCTTCTATGGTCTTTGGCTGGTGGTAAGGGACTGTCCCCGGCACACAGTTCTTGATGATGTTTAGAGGGTCTCAGGTCATGTCTTTCATCGCAATCATAGGTGATTAGTTCCAGTCAGTATTAATTAATGCAATGATATACAGCTCTCCTGCATATTCGAGAAAAATAAACTTCTGGGCCATGATTTAGGAACAGAACTTTCATTCACAAACTACAGTGTTTCATAAATTTACAGTACAATACGATATTTATCAGAAAGCACATCAGGCACATGCTAGAGGGACTCAATAAGACATGAGAATGTGAAGGTTCAGTGCACAGTGTAAAAGTGACTATATATGAATTCTTCAAGGATAAAGTGACTATAGGACAATGGACACCATTGAATTACCCAAGCACTGTGTTCTGGCAGTCAGTATTAGGGTAATCTTCTACCAGTTACCAGCAAACATATGCAATTAGGCTGTGTTTGATTCAGAGGGATGGGACAAGAAGGGATTACAAGGATAGCAGATATTTGTCCATCTGCAACTGTTATCCGGGCCCTAACTATCAGTTCCTTACTAATCTTCGCCCACACCGCCGAAGGCCACCACCCCACTATCATTCGTCTGGGCCCCGCGCCGCCGGTTCGGTGGTGCCCAGCCAACTCTTTCTCACCCACTCTACTCTGGCCAGCTCCGTCCAGCCATGTCATGGCCACTGGTGCCCTGCCTGTCCACACCCCATCTGGCCAACTAGCCCCGCCCCGCCCTGCCCATCCGAGCAGTCTACTACCATGCCGCTGATGCCGGCTGTCACCCGTTGGCGCCATGGGCCGCCGCCCAGCCACTGCTTGGTTGCGCACCATACAGCCCCTGCTGGGTTGTGCCTGCACCTGTCCGTGCCCCATTCAGCCCTTGTTCGACCGCCTTTTTCTGAGGGACAGGGTTGCCCCGCAAATATGTGGAATATTAGCTAGTGGGATGACTCTGTCCCCTCTTGTCACCCAACCAAACACCACGAAAACTAGGACAGTCCCACCTTGTCCTCGAACCAAATACTAAAGGTTGCAACAAGAACTTTGTGTTTCTGTTCTGTATGTATGTACATGAGCACCATCAGGTCACCCAAACACTAAGTTTTGACAGTCCATTTTAAGAGTGAGTCCACTAAAAATCGAGTGCACAGTTATGAAATTAGTATTGTAAGGCCTGCCGCAAGAATGCCAGTAACACATCCCTTCTGGCCTTTATTTGCACAACATAGGAGAAACCTTCCATCACCCTACCAAAGATGCTGGAAAATGGGAGTAGTAAACTGCTACTACTATGGCCTTTCCCAGCAGTTCCTAGTTCCCACCAAGTGGATATCAAACAAGGGTGAGCATAAAGCAACCAAGGAAGGAGCAACAATCTAACTCATAGCCTACAAACTCTCTAGTAGCCTACGAACTCTACCAGGTAATTAATAGGATTAAGCTCGAGGGCACGAATTTCGTGCTAGCATAACAATCAGACACAACAGTAGACATATATGCAGACATACATACCATGTGGGGATACTTGTCCTGGTCAACGACGCGGGTGTTCTCCAGTTTGATGTTGAGGTACTGGTCAACCGAGTGCAGCGTCCCACGAATGGCCAGGTCGTTCTTGAGCTCCACTGTCACCTCCTTCCCCACGAGCTCCTTTTGAAGTAGGAGAAGAACAACTGCGGGCACACCAAGAGAGGCGCGTCAATCGAACTCCGCCGCCACCCTAACAACAACAACAACAAGGCGAGGCCGCGAGGGCGGGCACCCAAAGAGGAAACAAACAGCAGGGGAAAAAATTTCACCATAGTGCCTTAACAACTCGAGCTACTGCAGGCTCAGTCGGCCCCTGAAAAACTGCAAACAGTGGAACAAAATTAGCACCCAAATTCATGACGGGGGTCAGATCCCAACACAGATAGCTTACCCAAGGGGGGGGGCTTGGGGTGCTCCGTTTCACAGAGCGTGAAGGACAGGGAGTGGAGTGGAGGGGAAGCGATGGGTACCTGGTGGATGGTCGTCGCCGGAGAAGGGCCTGACGAAAACCTAGCCAAGGGCGGCGGCGTTCGTTCGACCAGCCGTCGCCGCCAGGAAGGAAAGAGAGAGATGCGAAAGGTCACGTGACGCCGCGAAGAGAAGCTAGTTTTTTTTTTTTTTTTTTTTTTTGAGGAACCGCGAAGAGAAGCTAGTGAACGGGAGGAAGAGGCCGCCTCAACTAACCAGCCCATCAGGCCCATGCCACAGCCGAGAGTAGATGGGAGACTGGCATGGGCCTGGCGGGCTGGTCAGCTGAGGCCTTTTTTTGTGTGGGCTTGCTTCATACTAACCCGGAAAAAGTCTGGATTTCTCTCCCAACTATCACGAAAAGTTTACTTTTCCTTCCTCACCTCGAAAAACCGACATATATCGCTTCCCACAACTTTTCAAACCATACAAATTACCTCCCGAGCGGTTTTGAAGGTGGATTTGCTACAGTAACAGTAGTTTGCTACAGTGTCAGTGGGTTTGCTACAGTACAAGTACCTTTTCTTTAAAAAAAAAATCCTCGTTGAATCTTTGAAAAATTATAATAAATCATAGAAAAATCATAAAAAAAAAAATCCAGTTTTGTTGGACTCCATATGATTAGATCTACACAGTGAATATATAATTTGATATTCTTTAGTATAAAGTTTTTGCTAAAAAGATTTTGTCTTTTTCTTTTTTTTATTTATTTATTTGAATCTTTAAAAAATCATAGTAAATCACAGAAAAATCATAAAATAAAAATCCAATTTTGTTAGACTCACATGAGTAGATCTACACGGTGAATACATAATATGGTGTGCTTTTGTCTAACAAAATAATTATAGAAGTTGCGACTACGAATTATAAATATAAAAGAAAAAGACAAAACCTTCGTAAAAAAAAACTTTGTACTGAAGCATATCATATTATATATTCACTGTGTAGATCTAATCATGTGGACTCCAATAAAATTGGATTTTTTATTTTATGATTTTTCTATAATTTACTATGATTTTTTAAAGATTCAACCGAATTTTTTTAAAAAGAAAATGCAAAGACACTGTGACTGTAGCAAACCCACCGGCACTGTAGCAAACCACGGTTAGTGTAGCAAATCCATCTTCAAAATCGCCGAGGGAGGTAATTTGCATGGTTTGAAAAGTTAAGGGAGGTGATATGTATGGGTTTTCGAAGTTGAGGGAGGAAAAGTAAACTTTTGTGATAGTGGTGAGTGAATCCAGACTTTTTCCTACTAACCCGACCCTGTCCAATAACATGTGCAGGTTGGGCCAAGCCGAGCATGCTCAGGCCTGGCCTATTTTGGTTGGGCCTCAGGCAAGGTGCTCGTATTATTTCTGACTGAATAAATTTCTGACAAATAGCGTCTTTGATGTCGTCTTTGCTTTTGGTGAAAACTTCAATGAACTTGACACCATTCACAGCCAAGAATGGCAAAGGTCGTTGGTTGGGGGCTCTCACACGCGAGGGGTTCAAATCGGGGGTGTGATACTTTATCCCGGATTTATTTCAGATTTTTCCTATTGTGCATTAAGTGGTAGGCGACGCCCCCATCGATAGAAAGGCGCCGGTGGTGACTTCGAACTTCAAGATTTGCGGCTCAAATCCTTGAAGGTGCTCATAGAGGTAGGGTTTTGCGTACTTTGTGTTCATAGGGGTGAGTGTGCATGCGTGTTGAGCGTCTGCGTTGTCTTGTGTAATCTCAAAAAAAAAAAAAGATAACAGACGTAGTTGGTGTTCTTAGCGAGGAATTAATAATCCAGATGAATAATTCTTCAGTGCCCGCGAGTTTAATCATGCTTCATGCATGACATGCTACAACTCTAGCGTGCATTGTGAAAAAATATGTCTCGATCACGCAACGTTCACTGCTCCTTCGTCGCATGGAGTTTGTCGTTTTGACTTTTTAAACTTCATGTTTGACCATCCGCCTTATTCAAAATATTTATGTAAATAATAAAATAAATTAATCAATATTCAAGTATCTTTATTGATAAAATAAGTCATAAAAAGAAATTATATTTGTATAAAAAATTTGAATAACATGAATGATCTAAAAAATGATAGCACGGAATCCGCGCGACAAACTCAATGGGGCGGTGCGCTTTCAAGACTGATGATCAGTACAAAATATGCGTCAGCGATGGTGTCGTCGGAGACAGCTCAAGCCTGAGACAGACACAGTCTTCTCTTCACCGTACCTGGCCTGGCCCTGTCCTGTCCACGGGGATTCAATTCAGGTTCAGGAAGCAGTCATGGCCCAAGATCCTGAACACTCTGGAGTGGAGCATGTGCTTCCTAAGGCAGAGGTGTAGTACAAGTCAATAAAGCTGGAAACGTAAAACAAGCACAAGCAGCACGGTGCGGAGACAGATTCACGAAATCAAATTTGCACGTCAGCACTTGTCTCGATCAGGTACCATCACAAAGCAAGTCGACTTCCTCGTGTCGTGACGGCACAATTCCAGTCCACGACCATGATTTTTAATGTTCACTCACCCCTTGTCAAAAGAGCTCAGATTCCTCAGCAAAATGCAGAGCAGAACGTGAGTTTTGAAACTCACCCAAGCATGGCTGCATCCATTGTGATGCCATGACTTAATCACGGTACAGCAGAGGAGGCACGGGGCGTGAAGCTGAAGCGCAATCTGAATGCCAGAGCCTGGGTCGCATGGTGCTTCCGTTCTGCTTGGGTGGTGGTCTGAGTGGCCAAGAGAAGGCTTTCATCATCTACAATCCATACTAGTGTTACCAAAAGCCCTTGGTACAGTGGTTCTCACAACAAATCATCAGCAGCTTACAAGCCTAGAACTATGGCCTACAAACTTCCTCTACATACACACAGGGCAGGGCATGGCGTGGCATGATACTAAGCTGGTCTGGAGACGTAAGACAACAAGCACACATACGACATCATCATATACTCAACTTCGATCAAATTCACACCTCAGCACTTATCTCAAATTTACAACTGCAAGGCAAGTTCACTTGTCGACCAAACACAATGACCACGGGATCATCACTCAGCAAGTCATCTATATTTGGGATTAACTCAGTATGAATTGAATGTCCGACCGTTCTCAAACGAGCTCAGATTCCTCAGCAAAATGCATAAAGAACTTTAACGCAATCGAACGGTGGCTAGTACACTACGAACCGAAAACAAAAAAAAGAAGGGGCCTACAAAGAGAATGCCGGGTGCTTCCTTCGTTCCAGGAGCGGGGGACTTTGAAAAAACCAACACCGAGCTCTTTCCTTTCCTAGCTGCAATTAGTGTCCGGAGACAAGGGCTGGAAGCTGGATCAAACTTGACTGGCACATGGCAGCCAATGCTCTCCTAGAATCTGAAGTCCGGGTCAACGTCCATTGCCCATCCAAATTTCGCGAGGAGAGATTTGTTGAAAATCTGCCAGCAGAACAGCAGGTTCAGTAACTGGCCGTTGCAACAGGGAAACTTGGAGAAAAACAAATGTTATCAGAATCAGATAATACATACCTTCTCAATAGGGACTTCATGGCGTTTGCACCATGCTACGGTAATTCTAGGATCAAGGTAGTTGATCTTTGACGTTCCAAGTGCAACAGTTTTCAGATCCTCTTTTATCGTCTTATCCATCTCCATCTTCTCTATCCTGCCTTCAAGCGTTGTGATCTTCTTTTGAATCCTGCAAATTGGTTTTGTGAGGTTGCCTACACGTTGCTCTTTGTTTTAATAATATAAACAAAATACAACAAAAATGTGTGATTGAGGTGTTACGCTTCAGGAGCCAAGTTCCTCTTTGGCTTCCCATCTTTATCATTTCCTAGAGGCTTCCCTTTTTCTTCGCTTTGCTCAAATCTGCTTTCAGCTCCTCCAGTTGGGACTGGAGAAGAAAAGGCAAGTGTGTCAGACAGTTCAAGAAATCACAAAGCTATTGGCAGAAATTTGAGCTGATAACTTGCAGCAGAAACCAAACCTTCAAATCATCAATCTTTTCGTTCAGTCTAATCATCTGGGATTCATGTGATTTTGAGACACTACGCTGATGGTTACAGATTATGGCAACCTGAGTATACAAGAAAGGGCAGCCCAAAGTCAGGATGAATGATGATACAAGTAGTTAGTTTTCCCATTCCCCATAGTAAAAGAGAGTACCGTTTTGTTTGCTCGTTGATAGACAGCAATTTTTTTTCTAGAAGAGTTCCATCTTCAGTTTCTTCATGCAGCTGCAATATCGGCACAAATACATACAGACTTAGACCATTATAAAAGGATGGTAGTCACATGAACGAAGCACAATAACATGCTTACATGCCATCAGGAAATTAAAAATCAGAGGTGCAAAAAAAACTAAGATATAATGTGAAACATTTTACTACTTGTTTGCATTAAGTTGAGATGTAAGTAAACACTGAAATACCTAACAAGTTTGAAAGAATGGACAACTGAAATCCAGTAAGACAAGATTCTTTTCAACTTACAATTCCGTCCAATGTGATAGAAGCATTATATGTACGGAACACTTTTGCAGTAAGCCCAGGCATTAGATCCTTCAAGTGAGCATTTACCTAGTTGTATCAATCTTGTCAAAGAGATCTTCTCCTGCCTTCTTTCCTATAAGACCAGAAGTGAATGATTAGGGAAGAGATAGAAGAGATTTAAAACAAAAGGGGAAAAAATGAGAATTATGTGTGAGATACCAGCACGGAAACCCTCAATTGCCTTGTACACAAGCTCCTCAACCTCTACGGTGTTAAAGTATCTTATTGAATCTTTACCCAGAAAGTCAAACTGCAAAGTTGATTAAAAGTCACATACTCAGAACGCATAGTAATATTGAGTGAATATGGTGAAAAGATGTTGAAAATCAATACCTGAATCTTATTTGGGGGTATACACTCAACATTATCAACCTTCAGTGTACAGCAACCAACAGTATCAGCTTCATCATCATCCTGAAAATGATTTAAAATGTTAACCAAGAATAAATCATTTTGGCACATATATTCCAAAGAAGCTCAAAGCCAAAAAAAACAGTAACATGAAAAATTAAGGAGACGACTATATGCTATCAGAAAAAATTTTCTTTAGAAACTAGCTCAGCATATATAATTGTGATGACAGTGCCTCAGCTAACCCTTCCTATCTCTTGGTATGTTTTTTTCATAATTCTATTGTTGTTCATGCCAATGAGATATATCATATAAAAGCAAGCATACATGTCCAGGTTTGCATAAATAAAAGAAGTTATGTGCAAACTCCAAATGCAGGAAATCAAATTGCCACCAGACACTTCACAGATAGATAATAACACTAGAATAAACCGAACATCATTCATAGCCACCAAACACATGTTCCAGTCTGATGTACCCCTTTTCATTGCCTGCCCTAAGGGCTAGTTTATCTATAAGGTATGTTGCCACAGCAATTTGCTTCCTCGTCAAATCTTTGCTTTTGAAATCTTTTGTATAATTCTCACGAATTCTATCTATGTGATCCTGCCAATGGCACACAACAAAATTATACGTATGTCAGTACGTGCAGACTCAAAAATCTCCACATATACAAACTGAACTTCCCCCACCTTCAACTTTCTGGACTTCTCATACTTCTCTTTGTCACTTTGCCCTTTCAGTGAGCTGCTTGCTGCCAGGAAAACATACTTGAAATCCTTTTGGCTAATTGGATCATTCCAAAAGCTAACCATGTAACAGTATTGTCATGTTTGACTTCTTTCCAACTGCAGAACACATGAGCAATCAAACACTGCTTGCACGCTATTTGCAAATACAGTTTATACACAACAGGTAAGGGAAAATTGTACTTCTCTCCAGGTATCGGGCACTCAGGGATTGGAGCTCCTCTTCCAATATTTATCGTGATATCGCTTGGTCGAATGCGCCGCTTAAATTTTCCCATCTGAAACAATGTAACAAAAAGCCTAAAAAGAGGGCACTCACTTGACACAGAAAGGCATGTGTATTTTACATGACATTAAATCTGCACCTTTGGATGCTCTCCACGCCCCCCTGAACAGGCCAGGCGGTTCTACTCTGAAATTTCCAACCTGGAACAAATAAATAATTTAATCAAGTAGACATGTTGGAAAAAAGGGGCAAAGAGAACTAAGGCACACATTATCAGCTCACATATTATCAAACTATGTCAGTGTATAAAAAATTACCTTTTCTTTAACACCATCTACAACAGCCCACATGTACTTCTCCTCTTGTTTCAACTTCTCTTCCTTCAATGCTTTTTTCTCCTGAAAATAACAGCAATTTATCACAATGTGAGGATATTCTGTAGAGTAAGTAAATAATGCAGCTTTGTTTCAATCAAGAAAAAAACACTTGCCTCTGCTGTCATCTGCTTCTTCTTCTCCTTCTCTCTGAGGTGCCATTCATATATTGGTGTGAAATCACAAAGCTCGAACTTCTTAATAATGTGATTTCTACCAAGAACTTTTCTCCAGTCAGTGAAAAAGTTCTCAATGAAAGTCTCCTTGCCCGCATAATCTGTGTCTTTCATAACAGCAAACATTGTTGCAATCTGCAACACACAGGATAGGAAATTAAATGAAGCATTGTTTGGATTTCAGAGCTACTTCATGACTATGTCATCCTTGTTGCATATCAAAAGTTGGAAACAAAACAATAGGGAATATAAATATATCACCTCCTCTTGTTCTGGTGTCAGATCAACAGGTTGCCCATTGTAAAGCATTTTGACACCATGAGGCTTGTATGGAGGAGGGAAAATAACACCATTGTGCTCCAAGGTAGTCCATTTCTGTCCTCCACCTGATCCAGGAGGGACCTTCATTGTCTTTGAGAACTGAGAATTTTTCATGTTCTTCTTTAATTTCACTTTCCCTTTCATTTTCTTGATGTCCTTCTTCACGGAAGCAGGACTCTTCTTGACAATACTCTTGGCAGATGGCTTGCCTTTCGAAGACTCCCCTGTTTTCAGCCTTTGTGCAAGAGGTATGCTGTCATCTGTCTTGATTTCTCTTTTAACGATTGCAGAAGCTGAAGCATTTGAAGGCTTTGCCTTCTTAATAGCTGATGAACTTGTTTGATTACTATTGTCTAGAGGCCTTTTACCCAAACTTCGTTGGCGTTTACATCACTGTTTAACCCTTTGCTGGAAGAAGCAGTTTTTTACGTTTCCACTGCCAGCAACTTTTGAAAATCTGGCAGCCAATGGCTTCTCATCCTCTGAATCTTCAGAGACATTACCTCCACTTTTTGGACCGGCATTATTGGGCAACCTGCTTGCCAATGGTTTCTCATCATCTGAATCTTCGTCAGGCTGCTCAACCTTTGGTGCAGTCCTCTGCGGAACAGGCTTACTCACGCTGTTGTTATTCATTCTGGACGAGTTGATCTTGAGACTCAATGGCTTATCATCGTCATCCGAGTCATCCGCCTTCTGAGCCCCAGTATCAACTCTCTTCAACTTCTTCTCCTCAGCCTTCCTCCTCAACCCAATCGGCACCTCATCATCCGAGTCGTCAGACCTCTCATCTTTCACAAGAGGTCTTTTCAGTTTACTCTTATCAACAATGCTACTATTTCCCTTTGAACTATGCTGCGCCGAGCTGTTTGGCTGGCCAGACCCCGAAGGCCGATGGTTAGGACTTGACGACGGTGGCTTCATATGTACTGGCCTCGAAGCCCCAGTGGTCACCCCATTCTTCTGCTGCGGGTTGGGAGCCACAGGTTTGGCACTCCTAACAGGCGCCCCAGCGCCACCTGACGAACCTCCCTCCTGCTTAGAGGGGGCGGGCCTGGCGCTCTTCAGAGAGTTACTCGTCCTCTTGAACGAGATGGGAGCGTCGTCGTCGTCCTCAAACATAGCGGGGTTGTTGCTAGGGTTGACAACCGCCATCACCCCGTCGTCGCGGCGACAAGCCTGTCACCACCGGATCAGAAGGACCCAGCCAGTCAGCCACGCCTGCAAGAGCAGCACAAACACACGTTCACGTAAGTAAACAAATACATCAATCGACAGGTATGAAATTCAGATAATCGAGCTGAGCAGAGCTGCCTATCCCCGAACCGAATCCAGCCATCTATTCACCAGAGACCCTTACACCACCCCAATCCCAATGTTCCTATGAACTACAGTCACCTGAATCAGGACCAAACGTTAACACAATCGAGTTGCACCCGGCCAATTCTGGGTTTCCCCCAATGTCTGACGCCCGATTGAGTCGAACAACTCACGGGAGAAGCGCAACCAACGCTTCCCCCTCCAGATCGCCCCCCAACGCTTGTTCCCCAATGACGACGCGACTCATACCAAGGGCGGTGGAACCCGCGGCCGCCGATCCAGCGGCCGCGGCCTCCTGGTCCCTCCACCACCCAATCCCCACCCCACCCCAGACCCCCACCCGCGGCGGGGGTCATGAACCCAACGGAGATGGAGCGAGAGTTCCAAGGGAGACGCACCGACCGAGACGCGCCCGGTGGCGGCGGCGGCGCGGGGAGGTGTTGCTGCAGGTCAGGTCAGGTCCGGTCCCGCGCGCGTACGGATCCCCGCGGCGGCAGACGTGCTCTTCCTCCGGCGAGCGAGCGAGCGAGGCGGCGGGACGGAGACGGGAGGGCTAGGGTTGGGGCAGGGCGCGCCGCTTCCTTCCCTTTGCTTATCCTCCCTCTCGCGCTGCTGCTCCCTCCCTCCCTCGCTCGCTCTCGTCTCGTATTTCTATCCCCCCCGCCCCCGCCTTGCCTCGTCTTTCCGTCCGTCCGTCGTGCTTTCTCGTGGGGTGGTGGGACCCGCACTAGGACAGGACGAGAGAGGGAGGGAGGCTGACGGGCCCACCGGCAGAGAGACGGAAGCGGTGGAGGGATATACTGGTAATCTGGTAGCGTGGGCCCCGCGCGCAGGGAAACGGAGGTGGCTTTGCGTGGCGTGCGTGCGTGGCGAGCTAGCTTGCCTGGCGCGCGGGCGGCTCGTGGGCTGTTTGGCGCGCGGAACGGGCCCGCATGTCAGTGGACGGACAGCGGTTTTCTTGGGGAGGCTGGTGGATGCGATCCTGGCTGGGATTACGTTTCTCCATCACAGGAAAGTACGTTTTCTTTCCGGAAATTTCAAAGTGCCACGTCCGTCTTGCACTTATCAACTGCTACAGTGATTTTTGTTTAATCCCGTGCGTGGTCGCTTCATCGGGCACAACAAAGCCTTCTTTTGCCACGACGATCTCTTTAGTTCCCTTTTTTTGTGTGTGTATAATTCCAAAACATAGGAGTAGTTCTTATTCCAAAACATAGTTCTTATTTCCTAAAAAACATAGTTCTTACAAGAATTTGGATAAACATAATTGGATGTGGCATGTGTTGGTGAGATTTTCTATAGACTCGATTCAGAGTTTTTTAAGTTACAACAGAGCTAAAGTAACCACTTAATAAAGTATTACGTGGTACGCTTTCGAACAAAACAGAGCTAAAGTAAAAATATACACTTATGGTCTTACAATATTTGTATATACTCTTAGAAGAGTTATGGAAAATTCTTTTGCGTAATGGAATGTTTTTTTTTTTTTGACAACTAGACTTACTACAAATTTTACATAAGGATTAACCTTCATTTTAAAAAAATATGTAGTTTCCACAAAGTTTTTCTCATAGTGAATTTTAAAATATAAGTCTTATGTGCTTAACTAATATACTTTTTTTTTTAAAAACACAAGGGTTAAATATATATAGATATTTTGACTAAAAACAAAACTAATGTGATCTATATAACTACAAGAAACCAATAGACCCTTTTTTTCAAGTTTTGATCCCTTATGAACCTTTGTATTCCTTTCATTTCAAATTATAAGACTTTTTAGCTTTTCTAAATGTATTTTCTTTACTATTATGAATCTAGTTATTATACACTATATTTGGATATAAAGTAAAGAAAATATATGTAAAAAAAAGTAAAAGTCTTATAATCTGGAATGGATGTAGTATGTAACTATATTCAAGAAAATCCGATTCCTCAAATTTCAAATCAACATGCGCTGAGCCTGAAAGACCCTCTGAGTGCCCCAACAAATAAAGCAAATAAAAACATCAAAAATTGACCCTTTGAAAACCTAATCTGTTTCTAGCTAAAGTCAAATCGGGCTCACATATTATAAATAAATAAATATCGAACTACACCTTTCGGTTGAACTCACATACGTACGTGCGTACTAAATCGGGCCCGGTCGCATGTGAAGTCAAAATCGTCCAAAAATGATCATGTATCCCAAAGTACGAATGAAACAAAAGACACTGACTGAAAGGTGTTATCGAAGAGCTGGATTATCCAAATCTCTCTCTTTTTTTAAATATTCCCGTGTCACTCTCATCGTCCCCACCTCGGTGTTATCGAAGCCAAGCCTCGGCGCATGGATCGACACAACCCACGGCTCCCCTGGTATAATACATGGTTCAAATTACCAATCTGCTCATTGCCTTCTGGTGCCTATCATTGCATTTTCATTTAACGTGTGTATATTTCTTTGTTTCTTTTTTTTTTTCTAATTCAGACTTGCATTGGAGATACGCGGAAGAAAAAAGTTTTCTATGAAATTTTATCTTGTCTAGAATGTGAGATTTTTCTCTATTTTCTATGAATTTTTATCTTGTTTAGAATGTGAGATTTTTCTCTATTTCTGTCTTTTTAGCATCTGTAACCGGATAAGCACTTGCTCTCTTCTACAATTTCGACTCTTTACGGCTCTTTGATCTAGTTACATTAGCTTTCTTGTTTGCTCATTCAATCGTGTTTGTGAGTTGTTTGCATTGTACTTACTTCAATTGTATAGTTGTTGATCACCACTGAACCGCTCCGCCATCGGTTTCAAACAAGACCATTTAACTCTATCGTAACTGACCTCAGCTTTACATAATTTTCAAAAAAAACATATATAATCTCATAATCCATGTTTTCCCAAGTTTGGAACAATATTCGGATGGAAGATGTTGAAAATTCTCGCAAAATTCTATGACTATGGTGAACCGTGAGTTTTCTTTATTTTACCCCTAAGTAAAAGGGCAAACTGGTCATTGCACAACAAATTAATTAATTCCTACTGTCTGCAGATCGCGTAGCATCGCTAATTCTTCTCTTGTTCCACTCCCCATCTTCTCTTCACTTCCACAGTCCACGGCTCCGATCCCAACTCCACTCCCATGGCGCTCTCAATCTCCACGCCCACCACCTCCTCCCTCGTCCCGGCCTCCCGTCAGGTACCACACCCTCCTCTGATCCTCTCCAGCAAGCTCCCATTCGCGCAGTCCGGCCGCTCGCCGCCGCCGCCACCTGCTCATCTCATCTCCCCTGTCCCTGTTTCATTTCACCTGTTCTTGGTCGTTGCTTCAGGTGGTCAGATTGACTTCTTCGCGGTCGGCAAAGCCCGCGACTTCCAGCCTCCGGAGGCGGCCTCTCGCCGCGCGGGCTGCCGCTGGCAACGCACCCACGTCCCCGGTCAGCGGTACTGTTCCTCTTGGCCCGCCCCCACTCGTGTCCTGTCCTGCGGCTTCTGGTGACGTGTAGGCGTGTAACCTTCCTGACCCCCGATTTCGCTCTGTTTGGGCGCAGAGGTCGTCACCGAGCTCGATGCGGTGGCCGGCTTCAGCGAGATCGTGCCGGACACCGTCGTGTTCGATGATTTCGAGAGGTAACAGTCTTCTTCGTGCCGCCTTGTTGTTGTGTCTTGTTGTTGCCCCCATTGGATTTGGATGGACATTTGGTGGGGTGGGTGGGTTGACCGAGGCTGGCACATTGTGCTGTTGTGAACAATTGCAGGTTCGCACCCACGGCGGCCACGGTGAGCTCGTCGCTGCTGCTTGGGATCGCTGGGCTCCCAAACACCAAGTTCAAGGTGAGGAGCTGTCCTGTCGCGACTGGAATGCTCAGCTATTCACTTATTCCACCAGTACAAATGTGAGGCGTTCGTGTTGGGGGCTATTTGGTTGTTGCAGAGTGCGATAGATACCGCGCTGGCAGATGGTGAGTGCAACGCATTGAGAAGCCTGAGGACAGGATGTCCTGTTACCTCACCAAGGTCTGCATGTTTCATCTCAGAATTTCGCTGTTACCACTGTGATAGTGGTATGTGCATGTGAGGGGCTGAATCAACAAGAACTTTTGCAGGCTCTGGCGAATGTTGGCGCTGAACTGGCTCATCAAGTCCCTGGACGCGTTTCAACTGAAATAGATGCTCGGTTGGCTTATGACACCCAGGGCATTATCCAGAGGGTATGAGGGTTTTTTTTTTTTTTTTGCTTGAATGGAAGTTGATGCATTATCAACAATAACAATTATATGGACCTTCTGTTAGCATTATGGTTTGTTAGCTCAAAGCGGTTAAGAAATTCCTTCTAGCAGTGTCTGTATGTCAGCTTTCTTGGCATCTGGCCTAGGTAACAACCTGCAATGTGACACTTCAATGTAACAAAACAAAATAGTGATAAAAAGACTCTTTTGTTCCAGCATATTATTTTATGTTGCCAATGTTATTGTTTCATATGCAAATATGTGCAAAGATAGATCAGTACTGTCAAGATAAAAGGACGGCTTATTTGTGGCATAGCTTCCAAATTGGTCGAATAGATTTGAGATAGTGGGGAAGTGGGGGCATATTAGCAGCATGGTACTAGTATGAGTTTGTGGATTGGTACTATTACTAAATTATTTAGATATCTGCTGAGCACCTCTTAGTTGGAAAAAAAAATGAGATCCAACCTAGGAGGAACTAGATGGTTTTTCATTAAGAAGAAAATGAGACGCGTAAGTCCGTCCCCATTGGGGATCGAACTCACAAACGGTTGCTTCCACACCTGGGAAGCTAACCACCTGGGCTATCGCCCAGTCCTCAGCACCTCTTAGTTATTACCTTTGATCAAATTACTGAACCAGTAAATGTGATCAATATTTTTTCATGGAACAAGCACTTCTTTTTTTGTGACAGAACAAGCACTTGTTACTTGTATGTTAGCTTGATATACAATTGTACACTCCAATTTAGAGTTGTGATTTGTCATAGATAATGAGACTTGAGACCATATAATTGAGGGAACAATTCTTCTGATACTTAAAATATGTATTTTTAGCTCTTATGACCTATGAACACACTTAAGAATCATGTCATTGATCCTCATTTTCTCTACATCCCTTTCATTGCTGCCATGCTCAGATAGTCAGCACCGCTATATATTGCTGTAGTGATCAATATTACTGATTTTTTATCACTTCCACACATTTTTTTTATCACGTTCCAACTATCATGCAAATCACACTTTAGTCATGGTGTTACAGTTTAACTGAAATGGTGACTTAATGTTTAAAGTAATTGTCCCTAAACATCAGCACGAGGATACAGACATGTTAAGATATATATTATCTGAGTAATTGCATCCTAAGATTGGTCTTATTCATGTCCTTGTTGCTGATGCTTGTGCCTAAGCATGGTTGGATATCCTTTGAGAAAAACATCTGTGCTTCTAAATCACAGTTTCCTTAAAACCAGTGTCTTTGTATATTTAGGTGCATGAACTGTTGAATCTATACAATCAGCATGATGTCTCAACGGACCGCCTGCTATTTTAAAATTCCTGCTACTTGGCAAGTAAGTATGCTAAGCACTACTCTATAAGTTCTGCCTGGCTGTACCTGCTGTCTCTATAAATATTCGTTTCCAACTTGTTTACCACTAGGGCATAGAGGCCTCAAGGTTGCTTGAATCTGAAGGAGTCCAAACACATTTAACATTTGTTTACAGGTAATAGACAAAGCATTTTATATCATTTGCTCCTGATCCTATTGCTTAATGGCTAGAGCAGGGAACTGTATGGATGTTATTTTCCTACTTTGCAACATTTTTATGTTTCAATAGTTTGGTTCTTTGTGGTACCCCTTCTTTAAAGTGCAGCATGAAAACAAGATATGGATAATCTTCTTAGATTATCATATTATGCTTTTACATTAGTACATGGAGACATGGAGAGGTATTCTATTGAGTCTGTCTGATGGATAGTAGTTATTCATGAGGCTTACTAGTATGATGAAAAATAGCAAGTTTAGCACTGAAGCACCTGCAATAGTGCAGGTTCAATTGCTTAGTCTTGCATTTACTTGTTTATGTAAGATGAAAAATAACCTGGAGCTTATATACATCTTTTGTTTTGTGGTTGACCATCCTTGCTCAGTTTTGCACAAGCAGCAGCGGCAGCACAAGCTGGTGCATCTGTTGTACAGATATTTGTGGGGCGGTTGCGGGTAAATTTATCAAACCATCTTTTACCATGACTCTGTTCTAAAACAGTATGTTTGTGCTAACCACATACTACCCAGGATTGGGCAAGGAATCACTCTGGTGATCCAGAGATAGATGAAGCTCTGAAGAAGGGAGAAGATGCTGGGCTTGCTCTGGTTAGCTTCAGTTCTTTTTTTTTATCTGTTAGTTATTTATGCATGACTATATCAATATACAAGAAATTTAAAGAATCAAATGTCTGTAAACAGGAGCTTCAAGCCTTCAACTTTACTGACAATAGTTTTTTGTACTGCCTTTCTATTGCTAAAAACAAAGAATTAATCAGCAAGTAATTTTGAGTTATCTTTG
Source organism: Hyparrhenia diplandra (assembly GCA_015847255.1). Classification (NCBI taxonomy): domain Eukaryota; kingdom Viridiplantae; phylum Streptophyta; class Magnoliopsida; order Poales; family Poaceae; genus Hyparrhenia; species Hyparrhenia diplandra. The sequence continues at coordinate 227,103 of JADLZK010008008.1, forward strand.
ACCCAATTTTAGTGTTTGTCATTTTTATCATTCCATCATTTGATTAATATCTGCAGATAATTTGGTGTTCTAGTTTCCTTACAATAATGCAATATAAATGAGTAATTAACAAACCGAACATAAGTGGATAACTATGGCACTTAGTATTAAATAGTCATCAATAAGGGGGTTACTTCTTAGAGATGAGCAACAGTACACTTACAATTTCTGCTTCTAAGCTAGAGTTTATAACTTCATATATTTGTGGATTATAATCCAGGCAAAGAAAGTATACGCCTATATTCACAGAAATGGGTACAAAACAAAGTTGATGGTTGCTGCCATACGCAACAAGCAGGGCGTATTTAGCCTTCTGGGGTAATTTTGTATTACTTGTTTTTGCTGGATATTGGATACAAATTCACAAGTCATTGGTCACTAACATGGGAACTGATGTAGGATTGATTACATCATTGCACCACTGAAGATATTGCAGTCTCTGGAAGAATCTGTCACTGATCCTGATGTGAAGTACGGTTATGTCCCAAAGTTGACTCCTGCTATTGGGAAGACGCACAACTTCACTGAAGAGGAGGTTTGTGCACTCATGGATCTTGTTCCAAATTCACACATCTGAAGTTCTGAATTGCTCAATTGGCAAATAACTTAATGATGTCCAGCAGTAATCATACATTGTTTGGATTTTTTTTTTAAAAAAATGGCACCTTTAGGAACCATTGCAAGTGTGATGTTGTATATGTAGATTTATTTTGTCTTCACCAGACAAAATTTAAGGTGGGGCTTGGGGTAGGGCTCCACATGTCTTATGGTAGGTGGGGCTCTAGCCCGCTTGCCCGGCATTTCCACTAGACAAATATAGATTTATTTTGTCTTCACCAGACTGCATTTCCACTAGACAAATATAGAGAGCTATGGTAGCAGAGAGATATGTATAAGGACCAGGACATATCTGTAGGATCCTTTTATAGAACTCTCTGCAAGAAATTCTGTTTCCAGAATTGATAAATGAGAATGATTCTCTGTTAGCCTTGATGGAAAATAAAAGTATATCTTTATGCTATTGATTGTTCATTTCTGATAAATGGTGTATGCAGCTTGTGAAGTGGGACCAGTTGAGCCTATCAGCAGCGATGGGGCCAGCTGCTGAAGAACTACTTGCTTCAGGACTCGAGGGATATGTGAACCAAGCACGCCGCGTTGAGGAGCTCTTTGGGAAGATCTGGCCTCCTCCCAACGTTTAATGACACCTTGCTTCCCCACAGTTTTCAGTTCAACAGAGAGCAATAACAACAGGCAAGGGCGGTACAGTGCCGACCCACATCTGCCCTCTTGCTTGGAAGAACACTTCTCTTGCTCGCCACGGTTCTCCATTGTGATTTACCTGGCAGTCTCACGATGCTGTGCAAAAGACGTTGCGCTTCTACTTTTGTATCATACACGAAGCGCTCCAATGTTTTCGTTAACTTGCAGTGTGTATTGTGTTTTTGTGATTCAAACGATATGCTAAACTGATGAGAACCCTGTCACCTGATATTCCCTGCAACTGCAAATACCCTGATACCCTGTGGTATGGCTGGCAACAGCTGCTTCTTGGTACAGGTGGCAATATGCCAACGTTGTTCCATGAGAACCATCCATCCAACATCACCTGAGCTGCAGGCAGTTACATGATTCCACATATACATCTGTGTGCTATATATATATCAAAAGCCATTGGCCAAGTTCCTGTTTAGTGTTTTCAGGATATAATCTCCCACCTAACATCAAAACTCTGTTGTGAAGCATCATGCTGAATGTATGAATTTACCATATGCTTTTGTTACTTGGTCTGTTACTGTTTTTGTGTGTAGTGTAGGTAAGTGATTGGTAGGAGGTATATGTAACCGACTATCTAGTCAGTTTGTCGAGCAAGGTCAGCCCGCCAGGCCGGTGGTTCACGCCGATGCAGTGGCTGGAGCAAGTAATGAACCGGTGGGCGGAGGAGCCAAAAATACTACTACTAATTTGAGTTTTATTTTCTCTATCTATCTATCTATGACTCTTTATGAGTATATTTGTATATCTTTCTATCTATCTATGGCTCTATATCTATATCTGTATATCTTTTGGCTACTTGTATTCACACAAAAAGCCCTATGCACGGTAACAATAAATAAATATAAAAGGCACATTTAAATTTCCTGGTCATTCATAATTGGCCTTGCAAATCGCTCTCTTCCGAAAGAAAATGAGCATTCCTTGTAGGCAAGGATGTTTGTGTAAAGAAGTTTTTTTTTTTTTAAAACTATTGCTACATCTATGACGTAACCAAATTTTTTACTGTCTTTGCACATACCCACTATAAGAATTGTTAAGGGATTTCAGGCCGGGGGGGGTGGATCCGCCCCTGTTACGTACCATCTTTGCACATCTATAGTGTTTTATGTAATATATAAGGATTAGTTGGATTACATATATTGCTATATGATAAAATATATATACTATGTTACTAGTGTGGTTTTCTAATCAGGTGGTAGTTACCGTGATTAGTTTTGACCACTAATATTCACTATGAAATCCCTAAACATGACTTAGAAATATCTTTTGGCGCATCATTTAATTCAAACCCACAAACAATCCCATTCATTTTTTTATTTTGTAATTATTACCATTACCCTTAACCATAAATAAAATGCATCTTCGTGATTTCCTGTTCATTCATGTTTGGCCGTGAAAACCCACAGCCTGTTGTCTATGTTCACCATAACTACACCGTAAGTAATTCGTTACTACCTTTGCGCACACATAAACCTCTATATAGTCTTTTTCGTGTGATAGGATTAGTTGGATTGCTCGAGTTGCTCTAAGTCAATGTTCATCATCAAACCATAATAGCAACATAATACATACAAGACATATTAGCGTTACTACAACACGTACAACGACCGTACACACATATGTAACCATTTTACACACCATAAACGCACACTACATATGTAACCGACTTGTCGTACATAACCAATTTGTTCTATAAACACACGTCGTGTCGTATTCACCGAGGTCCGCAAACACGTTTCTCCGAGGTGGCAACTAACGCGCCTAATCTCGATCGTCGGATCCTCCACGGACGTCCCAAACACAGCTCTTGCCCTATCTTTTTTGCACAACAATTAATTCAAAAACCCAAACCCCCAACCATGTCATATAATCTCTAGCCATAAATAAAGAGATGGCATCCCCCGAGAGAGTTCCTTTTGCTGATGCATTCGTGTGTTGGTTTTGTGTCTCTCTACATTTGCTTTTTATCTCTCTGCTCTTCATCCCTTCTTTTCCACTTTTTTTCTACCCCCAACAACAAAACCCCCCCACACACACCACGAGAGAGGCCAAAACCCCCGTTGGCAAAGCGAACCAAAGCAGGCGAGAGTACGCAGGAGGCAGGACGTACGAGAGGGAGGGAGTTGGTAGAGCGCAAGAGAAGCGAGAGAACCATCCATCCCATGGCGATGGCGGCGGCGGCGATGACGGTCGCGGTGGTGCTCGCGGCCGTCGTGGCGGCGGCGGCGGCCGCGCCGGCGGAGGTGCGCTGGGAAGTGGCGTACCTCACCCTGGAGCCCCTCGGCCGCGCGCAGAAGGCGCGTACTTGTCGCTACCATCGCTACCACCCTCTGTTTTCTCTCTCTGTTCTTGTTTGTGTCTCTGCTGTCTGAAAGTGTTCTTGATTTCGACCGGAAAATAACTTTTTTTTATTTGTCTGGAATTTTTAACGTGGATTTTTTTGCTCTCTTTCTCTCTTCTTTCACCTCACTCATGGGTTTGTTCGTGAGATCTTGATCTTGCGTGGGGAAAAAAAGAATTGCCATCTCTTTTTTAGACGTTTTGAGTTTTGGCGACGTTTGTTCGTTCGTTCGATCGATCGACGTGTGCTTGTCTTAAAAACGCGTCCTTTATTTTCTCTTCTTCGTGTGAGCAGTTTCGCCGAAACGATCTTCGTCGTGGTCGCTTCGTTTGCGATTTCGTTTTGTCTTGTAAATGTTTTTTCGTAACGCTCGGGCTTCTCCGGGGAAAAACAAACAAATTCCGCCGTCGATGTTGCAAGGACTCCTTTTTGGTCGTGATATGTGTTCTTCAGACTTTTTTTTTTTTTGGCAAAATTTTACTGGATTTTGGTGGCGCATGGCCGAAATATTTCTTTCCCTGTGAATGATGAACCATTTCAAAGGCCAAAGCTTCATTTTTATTTGATTTGGCAAACAATCAATATGAGATATTGAGATCTTGTACTTTTTTTAACCATTTCGTTTTTTTTTTTTCTAGTTACAATAGAAGTTTCATCATGTGTGTTCAGGCTTGGGGTTCCAGACGCAAAGTTCTGACTGAGTACACTTTTTTTTTCATCAGGTGATTGGGATAAACAACCAGTTCCCGGGTCCTCTGTTGAACGTGACGACGAACCAGAACGTGAGGGTGAACGTCCAGAACAACCTTGACGAGCCCCTCCTCATCACCTGGTACTTACTACTGATGATGCCTCTTGCCCCTCTAATCACTTGATTTTGATGCAGCTGACCTCAAGCAGTCCTATCATGTGAAGCGAAATTAATTTCATGGATGGATATTTTTCTTATTTTCCGCACATGCATTTTCCCATTTCATACCAAATTTTAAAAAGTTTCTTGACGAGAGTCAAATTACGTTAGTACCAATATCTACGGTTTCCATATCTGATGGGTTTGTGATGAAATTCTTGATGGATTATGAGCTGCACTTCCATTTCTGCGGATTCTCTTTGGCTTCCTATTTTTACGCATAAACGTGCCATTGCCATATATGCCTCGTGCATTTGAGACATTTATGGGCTTAATTGATAATTGATCATGACATGTAGGCATATATGGGCAGGCGTATCATGTTCTTTCCAGCAAATTGGCTCAAGCGCATGCATCTGCGCGTGATTCTCGGCAATTCGGCATCACATAGTATAGCATTTATTTACATCGTGATAGTTCATACCAAAATGTTATGTGCTTTTGTGGCTGACGAAGATGCAGTAGTTTCTGTTATTTCTAGATATCTGTGTTCTTGAATTACATTTATACCATATAAAACTTGCATAACATTTTCTACCCATGCTATGTCCTTATAGATTATCATATTACTATTGTTACTAGTATCAAATAACACTACTAAAAATGATTAACCAATGCGGTAGCAAAATTCAACTGCCTTGTAAAATTTATGTACCGTGCCTCTGAAATGGATTTATAGAGGTAGTGGTTTTAATGACATTCACCTCAAAAATGCTTTGTTTTCGTAAGCGCATCCTGAAAATATTGGCCCAAGCAAAGCCCATATCTATCCTTGTACCGAGCACATACTCCCTCCGTCCTGATATAGTGGTCTTTATAGCCATCAAGGAGCTGCATCATTCATTGTCTGAACCTGGACATGTGTATAGTCTCGATGCTTTTACTCCCGCGTGAATCTAGACGTTTACAAGTATTGTTAGAATGACATTAATTTTGAGACACAGGGGTATATGTAATCCATACTTAGGTTCCTTCTCGGTCATTGCTCTCCCTCCCCTTCCTCTACTCTTTCATCTCTCCCACATGTGGAGACGCCCCTCACTCTCCAGCACAGGTGGCGGCGCCCCTCCCTCTCCACGGGCGGCGGCGCTCTTCCCACTCCATCTTCGCTGTCTCCTCTTCATCTCTCCCATAGTGCACCTCCACCTCCCTCTCCCACACAAGTGGTGGCGGCCCTCTCTCTCTAGTAGTCACATCTAGTAAGCAAGTGGTTGGATCTGGCGAGCGAGCGAGTGGTCTCCGGATGGATCTGGTGAGCGTGTCTAGCTAGCGTGAGCGCGACCTACTCCGGGCGGTGGCGTGAGCAACGTCGGTGACTCAAGCCCGACCTGCTCCTGTGTGGCAACTTTGGGGGCCTCAGATTCGGCGCCGACGCCTTCCTTCTCCCTTCACGCCCAGATCCGGTGGAAGGCGGCCGGATCTGGCGGCTCGGGGGCATGGATCCGGGCGGCTTCCGTGGGCGAGATCTGGCGTTGGTGGCCGGTGGGCCCTAGATTCGGCTTAGTTATTTAGAGGGCGGCCGGATTTGGTAAGCGGCGGCGGTGCACCTACAAATCTGGCAATGGTGGCATTGGGCTTGGCAAGGCCGTCGATGGGCTTCTTTTATATATTTTATTTTTAGAGGCGGGTATTGTGACTGCGCCCATTAGTTCAGATTAACCGTGACCTTTGCACAGAGGCGGATTGCTTGCCCGCCTCGTAACAAATATTGACCGCTTCAGTTAAATTCTCTGTAGTAGTGACTTTGCAGATGTTAGGCCATTCTTGGAAACATAGTTGAAATGAAATGCTTAATACCTGAGGGTTTCTTTTTGCAAATTCCTTTTTTTTTTTTTTCAAAAACTGAACTAGCATTGGCGCCAATTTTCTTCTCTTGTGGCAAGTGAATTGGTTTGCTCACTCCTTTCTTTTCCATGGGAATGGCAGGGACGGAATCCAGATGAGGATGAACTCGTGGCAGGACGGCGTCATGGGCACCAACTGCCCCATACCTCCGGGATGGAACTGGACCTACGAGTTCCAGCTCAAGGACCAGATCGGCAGTTTCTTCTACTTCCCGTCGCTCGGCCTCCAGCGAGCTGCCGGCGGGTTTGGCCCCATCACTGTCAACAACCGTGCTACCGTGCCCGTCCCTTTCGACCAGCCTCATGGTGATATCACCCTGTTCATTGGGGATTGGTACACCAAGAGCCACGTTGTAAGAGCTTTATTTTTTGTGTCTGTCTCTGTACATGCAGTCTAGATGGTCCATCGTTTCAGAGGTAGTCAGGAAACATATTGCACTTTCTTGATCTTTGACACAATGATCTCTTGATTTCCCCCTCATATTTTGTGTTACACAGACCAGAAGCTTGGATTTTCTTTCCCAGCAGGACATTAGACCAAATATTAGTGTTCATCTGAGAATCTATTTTATTTTTAAGTTTATAGATTAAGAATCACAGTACAGGATTTCACTGAAAATGGAATTGTTGCACAGTATTTAGCTTAGTATTTGAATAAGCTTATGCATATCCTTCTTTTTAATTTGAGTATTCTATCCCATGTAGGAACTAAGGAACATGCTAGAGGATGGTCAGGATCTAGGGGAACCTGATGCCATTCTGATCAATGGAAGGGCACCTTACAGATATGACAGTGCACTGGTTCCAGATGGCCTTCAGTATGAAACTGTTGGAGTTGAGCCAGGTTATATATAACTTTGATCAAACTTTTACTTGCAAATTTGCATCTCTGTGTGTGCAATTTTTATAAACTACAATCATATATCCATGCTGAATGCTCGAAGTTATGTTTCACACTTCTGTTACTTTGGTAGCACAAAAGGTTGGGTTTTATCAGTCACTGATGTGAAATGGAAATCAAATGAGTGGAAGTAGGAATGCAGCTTACCAGTGAATCTTTATCTGCATTACTATAACACCACATGTTTATCATGAGTCACGTGAAGTCTAATGCTCTGAATATTTGTAACAGGCAAAACATATCGTTTCCGTGTCCACAATGTTGGCATCTCAACTAGCCTCAACTTCAGGATCCAGAATCACAACATGCGTCTGGTAGAGACTGAAGGAACCTACACCAATCAGCAGAACTACACCAACCTAGACATCCATGTGGGACAGTCCTACTCTTTCTTGGTGACCATGGATCAGAATGCAAGCACTGACTACTACATTGTGGCGAGTCCGAGGTTTGTAAGCAATCCTCGATGGAATGAAGTAGCTGGTGTAGCCATCCTTCAGTACTCAAACTCCAAGGGCAAGGCTTCTGGCAGCCTCCCTGATGCTCCAAATGATCACTATGACAAGTACTACTCCATGAACCAGGCAAGGTCCATCAGGTATTATGTTCACACAAGAGTACAATATTGTGTTCTTGGCATGGAAATTCACTTCTGATCTTGCTTTACCGTGGACTCTGATCTTCATTTACCTTAACAGATTCTTCTCATGTATTTGTTGTGTGACTGTATTTGATATAATGATATTCATACGTTGAGCCATTGATATTGTTGTTTCAGAATGAACGCAAGCGCTGGTGCTGCTCGTCCAAACCCACAGGGATCATTCCGCTATGGATCGATCAGCATCACTCAGACCTTCGTTCTCAAGAACGAGGAACCCTTGAGCATCAATGGAAAGCGCCGGAGGACTATCAACAGGGTGTCATACTCTCCTCCAGAGACACCACTGAGGCTTGCTGACCTCCACAACCTGACTGGAGTTTACACAACTGACTTCCCTGCAATGCCCAGCAATGCACCAGCGAGGATAGCCTCAAATGTGCTGAACGCATCCTACAAAGGTTTCCTAGAGATCGTTTTCCAGAACAATGACAGTGATGTCCAGACCTACCATCTTGATGGATACTCATTCTTTGTTGTTGGGTACGTGCTGAACCATCACAATCTTCAGTTTTAATCAATTTTTCATATGAGCTTGTGAACATCTGAAAAGAACACCACCTTCCTGTAAATTTCAGGATGGATTATGGCGAGTGGACACCAGACAGGAGGAATGAATACAACAAGTGGGATGCCATCTCTCGCTGCACCACTCAGGTATACAATCTTTTCCAGACCCATCTGATAATGTGCCAAAAGTTCTGTAGTTCACATGAGCTGTTCGATTGGTAATTCTGAAGAACACAAATTTCTGAATATTTGCAATGATAAACAGGTCTTCCCTGGGGGCTGGACTGCGGTCCTAGTCTCGCTTGACAATGTTGGTATCTGGAATCTGCGTGCTGAAAAGCTGGGTAACTGGTACAGAGGGCAGGAGGTCTATGTGAAGGTTGCTGATCCCCTGGGCTACAACATCACTGAAATGGTCATCCCAGATAATGCCCTGTACTGTGGTCTACTGAAGGAGAGGCAAAAGTATGTCTCAGCTGAATGTCTCTTCTCACCTGATGCAGTGTTACATTTTACTGTTCTTGACCAACTCACATTCTGCTCCAAAAACCCTGCAGGCCACAGGTTCATGAGTCAAACAGCAAGTCGTCGGCGCAAGGCGATGCTGGCTGGAGCATCAAACTCCTCACAACCATGATACTGGTCATCGCAGCTACGATCTTCAGTTGATTTTTTTTTTTCCAAAGTTTTTTGCTAGATTTTTGCCTAGAAGAAATAGAACATTGAAACATCTACCTTACAAGTTCAGCATAGGGTAATTTGTGGAGATAGGATCTGATGGTGATTCTCAAGCTGGTTGATAGTGTAGGACAACTTGATATGATGTTTGTGGAAAAGGCAAGAAGCTATACTGAAGTGAGAATTTAACAAAACCCAGTGCGTTTTGTGATTTGTATCGCCGTAATTTGTCCTGTGGTTAACAGTTTCATGACTTGTTGCTTAACTGGCATTTTCATATTATCTGATGAAGGCATAACGACTTTGCATTATTGCTGATTACAAGATATCTTTGAATCTGAACTTAACCTTGACACGAACCACTCGCATCCAGGTAAACTCCAAGACGATAGCAGCGAACGGTTGAAAAAAAGCAAAGCAATATCTATAAATTTGCCCTGGTGCAGTATTATTCTTGCACGTGAAACATTGTGTCCTCATTAGTTTATTAGAGTTTACACAAAGGTGGGCGTAAATAAGTAAATGTGAACCCATGCAGTTGTAGCTTGTTCGTGATTCAAATACCAGTAATAAAAAAAAAGTTAATCTTCTATGGGCAGCGCTTAATACTTGAGAAAAGAGTAAACCACACTAGGTCAAGCATATGAAAGATTTCTTTGAACAATCAGGCATTCAGTTCACAGATTATCAAGAATTTGGTGAGATTTTACAATCACTAGCCTAAATATGAAATTCATGTGTCCATTGCATTCATGAGCATTCCAAAATAAGCTTCAGGGATACCAAAAATTCCGTGGATTGGTACATAGCATACTGCTACAGTAAAAGTACATTCTATCTGCTTGCAATTCCCAGGATATGTGATTCCTTGAATCGTTGAGTTGTCCTCCAGAGGATACGTGCATATATAAACATTGGTCAACAAAACACCATAGCAACACACTGGTTTTGTACTTGAGTTCAGGTTATACTATCTGCAGGACAAGCTCACCTCAGCGTTCTAAGCAGAAAAAAGTCAATTCAGGAAAAATATCCAAGCTGGTGTTACTGTCCAGTCCAGTAATCGACATCTAATGGACATTGCAGCACCAATTTCTACCATGGAGGTTAGTAGAGCCCAGGCCAGTAGCTGCTCTGTAGATTGTCAATGTCAAGAGGTTCATCACCTATAATCCTTTTTACTTGATTAACGCGATATCACTTTGATCTTTCAAGGCTTGACCTTGGTAAGAAATTTTCGACATCTACATAAAACATTGTGAAGTCAAGTATCCACTAGCTTCCGGCAAATTGTCATCCCATCTCCAATAGGCACCTGCAAGTGTCCCAAATAAAATAATGCCATTGTCAGTAAATGTAGCATGCTGATGTTGCAGTACTGCTACAAATCACAATATTCTGAAGGAAAAAAAATTGTGCAGACTTTACAAAGATCCTATGAAAGTTTGCACATAATAAACACATGCAATGCACCAAATAACAAAATATAACAAGGAGAGGGAAAAGGATACCATGCTGATATCTACACGCTTGTCCTCCAAAACTTTCTTATTGAAGTTCCTTATACTGATTGTCTTTGGGTCATCAACCTGAAAAAGTCAGGTGTGCTGAATATGATGTGTACCATATAACATAACTTGTGTAAATCTAAAAGACATTATAACTGACCAGTGGATCAGCAACCCTTCCATACCAAAGAACATTATCCATTACAATTAAACCACCAACTCTTACCTATAGAAGAAAACAGAACTGTCAACACATTAAGCACCATAAGTCCATAAATGCTATTATTTTATATAAATGAATTATAAACAAATATGAGATAACAAAGGTTGTAAAAATGATTCCAAATAGTATAAATGTCATGAAGAGTTAAAAAGAGAGAACATTATGGCGAAGGTACAAAAAGTAGCATGTGATTTAAATATGTCCAATTGATGGAACAAAAAAAGGATCTTACTAGCTTCAGTAGAAGCTCAAAATATTCCTCATACATTCTCTTGTCAGCATCAACAAACGCGAAGTCATAGCTAGAAAAGATGGAAAAGTAAAGGTTAGATAGAAATTTAAGAGGTTACTTAGTTGATAATGGATTATAATTTATAACAAACCATCAGCATACCTGGAAGCTTCTCGCCACAATCAAGTAGTGATCTTAAAGAATCCGCAGCTAAAGCATGTTTCACATCAATCTAATGATTTTTTTACACACCGATCAGCACAGAAATTTTACAGTGCAAAAGCACAAATGGATTCTATCATATAACAGCATTTTTGGCTCTAAATGCATAGAGATGGTAATGAAAGAGAATTACTGCTTAGTATAATGAAGAATAGATTTCTAATGGAAAAGATGAATATCAAATCCCCCCCTAGTTTCAAGCACTGCTGTGCAGAACTCAATAGTCACTACAAATATAAGGACCTCGAAAGAGATATAAAAATAAAATAAAATAAAAGAGCTTGAAAACTAGTTTGCTTGGAAGAATTTTAAGATTTGCAAAAAAAAAAAAGGTTATTGGACTACTTTAAGCATCTTATTTGTTATGCAAAAAAAAAAAAATATATATATACATATCTAGAGCTGGCTTAAAAATCACACAAATTCGATTTAACTTTCTATCCAAAAGTGGTGAATAGTAATATGAATTACCTTATGTGCAACACCAGCACGTTGGTAGTACTTCTTGGCAACTTCTAGGCATCTTTCATCCCTCTCACAAGCAACCAAGTGACCAGATTCTGGGAGGGCCAGTGCAACAGCTAATGATGAATACCCCTATAGAAAGATGAAAGCACTACTAAGACACAGACAACATGATTTGCAATATTTTGGAATTTCTGTATACAAGAAGTTGTTTTTCACAGGGTGTACAATGAATTTTTTCGTTACAACACATGAACCTATTGTCCGTTAAAGAAGGAAGGAAGGAAAGCTTATGCCAGCTGCAGGATTCAGCATTACAGCAGTACAGTATACTTTCAACATGCTGCAACATATACTATGGAAAATTTAATGGGTAAATGCTAGACAGGACATACCAAATGGTATGTTTTCACAAAGAACATTTTTACTCACTCATATATGCTTACTGACAGAAACACTATGCTTCTTATGGTAGCTAATCACATAAAGGAATTCTATAGAAAGCTTTATATGTGCAAGAATATACATTTCCTCAGCATTTTAAGGAAGGTATGCATACTAGATAACCAAAGCTTAACGATGTAGGCCTTAACGTTGCTAGTTTGCTATAATACACTCAAGTTCCATGAAGAAAAAGTGTGATTGCTATTGTTATGTTTTTACTGACTGGGTGTGGATGGTAGGAAAATCCAAAATGGTAAAGTAATCAGTTAACATACAGTAAACACACCAACTTCAATGCATCGCCGCGCCCCAAGAATTTGCACAAGCATTGTCAACAGCTGAGCCTGAGCTGGAGAAACCTACAAAGACAAAGGCGGCAGATTAGACAGACAATGGGCACTTTTCTGTAGCTTGCTTCTTGAAAATATATAAAAAAATTGAACTGCAGAGTAGCTATGGAAACCATCATATTATTTTTCAGGGAAAAGATTGCAAAAGTTGAATTAAATTTGATATGCTAAAAAAAAGACCAAGGTGATTTAAGGGAATAGCAAGAAACCACAACTAAGCCCAACAGTAGACTCAGGAAAACAAGATTACCTCATTATCTGTATTTCGCCTAATAGCCTCCAAAAACATACTTGTAGAAACAACAAAATGCATACCACTAAAACAATACAGTGCAGTGCAGTTCGTTGCATGCATATGCAGAATGCAATGTGGGAGCATCAGTGCGATAGTCCAACCAAATGCCAGCCTTATCATGACAATATGGAGAAATAAATGAGAATGGCATGCGACATTGAAGAACAGAAAATGCAATACCAGCTTTACATCAGAGATGCTTGGCGTTGCTAGTTTTGGAATCTGAATAGACTACTGTGACGTTCTTGCAGAACCGCCATAGCAGTTCATCTATGCAACGAATTCGACAGGAACAACAAAATGGAGTAGTACAACAGTTCATCGACATCATGCTATGCTATGCATTGCCACGCACCTGCATTTGACTCCCTCTCATAGCCGCGGTCTCCTCGCGAAGCTCCCGGAGAATCTGGAAAAAATTGAGAACGGGGAAACCAAAATCAGTGGCAAATTATTGGCTCGAAACAGGAACGGGTAGAGAGAGAGAGAGAGTGGCGCACGGGGTGCTCGCGGACGTTGGCGAGGAGGTAGTCGTAGAGCGGGGGCGTCATCCCGAGCTGCTTCCGCCCGCGCCGCCGCCTCCTCCACCGCCGCCGTCGCCGTCGCCGCCGCCGCAGCGGAGGCGGAGTGGTGGGAGGCGGAGAAAAGGCGGCGCACGAGGCATGCCGGCGCGCCGCGGCGGCGCAGGATGGAGGATACGGTGGCTGCAGCGCCTGGGGACAGGACCAGAGATCGGAGGGCGCGGGAAGGCGCGGCGGCCACCGCCGGCGGAGGAAGAGGGAGAGCGGAAGCGGCCGCGGCGAGGCGAGGCGACATGTTTTGCGGCCCCACACGTCAGTGACCGTCCGCCCGCGCTGGTTTTCTTTCGGATAACGCGAAGCACGGTTGTCTCCCAGACAGAAGGGCCCACGTGGCAGTGATATCAGGTGCTCCTCTATTCCTGGCGACGCCGCTCACACTGGAGAAAGGACCCACCAAGTGATATGTGTTTTTCGTCGTGACATATAAGAATAGATGTTCAGTTCATGTCAATTCAATCTCATTTTTCTCCTTTTCGCAAAGTTTAGTACCGATATTTGATCGTCCATTTTGGTTGTAGGATGGTTGATGGTATTACATATTTATTTTTTATTGAAAAGGAGATTTTGCATTGGTTGGAACTATGTTTAGATTTTTGAAGAGATGTGCAATGAAGAGCCGTGTGAATGAATGTTTTGGCAGATTCCTTAGAGATCTCCATGGCCTACTTAAGGTCTTATACGTAGGGCCCTGATTGGTTGGCTACCAAAATTTATCATGCCAAGGATTTGGCAAGTCATGATTTTTGGCTAGTATTTGGTTGGCAACCAACTACTCACATTTGGCTTGCCAAATCTTTCACAACTTTTTTGCCCAACTTTTGGCTTGCCAAAACAATGATTTGACAAATTTTGGTAGTCAACCAATCAAAGGCTCGTAATGTAAATTAGATGGTTATTAAGAAGAGACATAACTTTATTATGTCTTGTTAATTGCTATGCATAAGTGTTTTGAGATTATATATATGGTCATATACAATTGTGTAAAACTTGAATTGAACTATGCAAAAAATATTGTCGTTTAGTTGTTTTCATGTGCATCTCTAAAATGAAGCCGTTGCGTTAGTACGGACACTATCTTTACTACCTAAGAAGGATGAAAACTATACCTATTTTTCGTGCGGTCAATAACACTTTAACCTTTCGCCTCGCTCGGTTCGACGAAAGGCTTCGTTGAACGGGTGCCTCCCCCTGCGATGATCTGTGAAAGGAAGGAAAGACATGCACCGGTCATGGAAGGAAAGACAAAAATAGGAAATAACATGCACCGGTCATGGGAGATAAATATAGGAAATCATGAGAGACATTCACGGAAACAATTCAAATCCCTCGGTAGCCATTCACCTCATGCGGTAAAAACCATCGCCATAGAGATTTCCAGTCCACCATGCGATCTCCTCTCGTTCCTTTCCCACCGGTGAAATCCCCCCATCCCTCCTCGCACTGCCGGTTTGAAGGAGTCCACCCACGCTGCACGCCTGGACGTTGATCGCGGAGGAATCCGGTGCTGGGGTCGCTGGTGGGTGCTGGACGTCCGAGCCGTTCAAGATCGCCGCAGACTGATCATCAGCTTCGTCCAGGTTTTCCCCTTACGCTCTAACTGTTCCTTGTCGTCATCAAACCAATTCGCCGGCCCGCTGGTGGCGATTCGGAGCCGGCCCTGGACGACTGCAGACAACCAACGGACGGCAAAAACCCATGGCCAGTCATCTTCTCCTTTTGGTCAAAGAGATTTTAATTGAGGGATTTTGGTTGGTTACAAATCACACTGCAACTGCACTGATATATTGATCGATTTAAGTTTGCAGTCGAGAATCAGATGCTGATATTCAGATGTATGACTACATTGTAAAAAATTAGGGTTGAGATCCTTTTGCCATGTTGCAGTGTGTAGTTTCTTTGGACCCGTTCTTGAATTTTTATGGAGGCCTTGGTTTCTATTTTCTCACTGTGAATATAGGTACCCGTGAATATACAACGATTCAAGGATAACGTTCTCACATGTTGTTCCTCTTTCATATCTAAAATCTTGTTTTATGTTTGTACAAAAGATTCTGCCTGCTGTCCAATCGCAGTCCAGTTGATCCTTTGGGCTAGCCTATATGGATAGCAGTTGCAGCCGTGTTGCAAAACCAGCCACTATGGTAGTGTATTAACGATGTAAATAAGACTACTTTAAGCTACCATGAAATTAACAGATCAGCCATGATGAAAGCATTTACAGCTCACCATAGTTCAACTATGCTGCTCCAATTCGCTACTTGTATGTGTTCAAATCTGCTTAGGTCAAACCTGATAGTATGGTTAGCATTGCTGATATTGGAGATTTAAAGAGCACCTTTTGCCAGATCGTGTGATGCGCCCTTCCAGTTAATTGAAGTTACTCCTTCCAGTGTAGCATGCACGCTTACAAATTAGTGTTTCTTGCATTATAGTAGAGATATATCATACCCAATCACTTCTTTAAATTATATATAGTTATGTCAAGTTTCCATGTAAGCTAAAAAAATTACAGTGTATACATTTTGGAGTTTCTAATATGGTCTCTAATAAGTTTGATTGGACTGTTCTCAGGAGGAGTTTTCAAGCTCGAGTTAATCTTGCCTAAAACTAATTGTTGGGTTCATATATTTCTTAATTCTTTCAGGTTCATAAATGGAAAAGATGGTGTTCATTCTCTCTTTAGAAGGGATGGAGCATGTCAAGGTAGAGAACAAAGTCATGCTTACCAAGCTATTTCTTGATGTTTGCAAGCAAATCTTGCCTGTCCTAGGTAACTCATCTGCAGATCTGCTTCGTTCTCAGCTGCATATGAATTTGGAGTTTTGGATGTTTGCAAACCTTTCTGTGCTCCTTTATGCTTGTTTGGGATAGAATATGCAGGGCACATTAGTACTCATTTGTGTTCTTTTATTTAGTTAAATTAGATGAACAAATTAAAATACTTCACATTGGTTTTATGAATGAAATTTATTTGCACTTTAACTGGACAAACAATCATCATAAGCAAGTGTCGCAAGCACGTGGTTATCACAGATGACATGCACCGGTCAGATTGTGACAATGAAGATTGCTAATTATTTCTTTTGTAATGTTATTTGCCAGTCTTGGTCCATCCTTTTATTTGATGCTTCATTTGCCATAGCCTTGTGATGTCCAAGTGTATTTAAACTGATCTTTGGCCAACTTAATGTAGGTTTTGGCAGCTCTTGGTATTGTTCGTCAAGGTGTTGATGCTATGCTAAGGAAGTAACTAAATTCAGTCCTTGATGCTGAGCTTGGTCCTAACTCCTGACTGGTCCTCCAAGTTGAGGAGTTTCAACTATGAACTGCTAGCTGCAGCTTGTATCTGTCAGGTTAGTTCAGCAGAGAAAGTTGTCTTATGTATGCTAAAAAGGTTCACCAATTCTATTTGTATTTGTGAGTTTTGACTAAAAAAGTTTGATTTGCATTTCCTTGTATTTCTAATTCCTACCTCTTCTTTATTGTATTTGTGAGTTTGGTTCAAAAAAGTTTTGGTCAAGGTTCAACATGTTGCAATGTATATCAAGCAATGGTGAGGCCAGCAAAGGATGGACCCAATGAAATTTGAAACTTATTTGTTCTCCTGAATCAAAAGTACACAATGGATTCAGAAGATTTAGTGTTTGCTTAAGTATTTGAAACTTTGATCAAGAAATTCTGCTCCTCTTGGAATGTCCATGAATTCAATCTCCAACTGAAATCAAACTTTGGGAGAGCTACCTTCACAGCCACTGCATAGTAGAAAAATAGCAAATTCCCTCTGTATTTTAGCAGTGGTGTTTGCATCAAGGTTCAAATTACTTATAAAGTAATAAGGGCCCTCCTATATGCTTAAATAGTTTCAATAGGAAAACTCTTAATTTCCAAAGCTAGGAGGTAACTCAACTGGCTTGCACATTGTTTCATTCAAGATGCAATTTTTTCAAAGCTGAACTGCAAACCTTCAGGTCCTATAGATATTCAGGGGCTTTGTGTTACAGATTTCTAGGCTCTGGATCAAGTTATGGCCATTTACCACTTCAAAATACTGCAGTTCGTGAAACAACTATTGATATGTTGGGGTTGCTCAAAGACTATACCATAAATAAATTCATTATAAGGCTCTTGTTCCACATCGAAAGTGGACCTGGGACTGGGATGTGCTGATTTTGTCCACAAGTTGAGAGAAAATCTTTCACAAGTGATAAAATTGTGGTATCTTTTTCTACTCCTCAGATTTCAGCTAATGTTCACAAAGATAAAATTATTTGCAGCAGCCTGAATATACCTGTCGAAAACCTTGGGTCATCGACCCATCATCTACACATAAGTATTTGTGCAATCCAAATTTAGTATTTCTGCTATTTTGTAGGCTTGTAGCACACATGGACTACGTTCTTATGTTTCTGAACTTACAAGTTCCCAGGCATACAACAGTTTGTTAGCTTTGGCACAAGGACCATGTGCAAACTATTGCAGTGCAACTCAACTGAACAGATAGGTGTGAACTGAGCACTTAAGCCAAACCAGTAGTATAGATGCACTTATAAAGGAAAAGAAATCATAGTAATAAAGACAGCAAAGGCATGCCTAAACCATCAATGAAACAGTTGAAATAGTACTGAAATTTTCAAGGGTAGGATTACTAAAATTTTGAAATAGTAGGTAACTTAAGTTGCTTTGATCGTGTGATGTATATGCATGCAAGCAACGCCCAAAAGGTTCTTAAAAAGGGCAGCAACCAACATGAATTTGGTAATTTCTATTGAGAAAACTATGATATGTAACCAGAAAAAAAGGGTTGTCAGTATCACCTTTTATGATATGCAGGGAGCAGAGGGGGCGAGCAGATCAGGGAGAGGAAGAGAGATGGAGGGAGAAGAGGCAGCCTCGGCTATCACCCGGAGGTGGCGCACCTGGTGGAGCAGCTCCAGCGGCACCACTTCGCCCTGGACGCGTCCCTCCTCTCCAGCTGCATGTGCTGCAGTTCAGATGCGCCGCGCTGCCGGAGCAGCAGCCGCTCGACTCGGAGACGCCGCGCCACCGGAGCAGCGGCTGCTCGCCTCAGAGATGTCGCACCGCCTTAGCCACCGCGCACCTCAAGCCCGCTCGCCTCCTCGGATGCGCTGGAGCTACCGGCCCGGTGAGGCTAGCCCACGGCGGGAGGAGGAAGGAGAGAAGAGCGCTGTAGCAGTAGGAAGGAGTGGAAGGGAAGAGCACTGTAGCATAGTAGCGAATGGGTCCCACATGGAGCAACTATGGTTATTCATGTACAGATACAAAAATACTTGCATCATAATTTGGATTTGCTATAAAATAAGCTAAATAATTATAGTGATTTAGGTTTGGTTATTTGATTCTACTGAACAAACTTAAGGATTTGTTTTGATTTAATAGCCACTATTCGTAAAGAGAGCCAAAGAAAGTAGTCCTTTTTTTTTTTTGTACACATACACATTTATTTATATTATAGGGAAATTATTTTCTACTCTCGGGGAATAGTTACTCCTATGTGTATATCTCTAGATATAGGGTGTATATGACCGAACAAAGTTTACTTGGATGAAATATAGGGTGTATATCTCTAGAATCTAGATATAGGGTGTATGTTAAGTATACATCCATACGTATGTGGATATACTTTTTTATATACAATAGTGAGTGGCATTTAGTTAAAGATTACTAACACATACAATGTATTTTTAATTCAATTTATGTTGTACAAATTATTATTTAATTATTTTTATATGTTACTTGATGATGAATCTTGTCATAAACACTCAAGTGGATTACTTATTCTATAAGTATATGTCTCAAGCGTGGAATAGTCGTAATCCCGCAAGTATTTGTACGGTGAGGATAACATAATTTGTTTTAGGTTTTATGAGATTTTTTTTAAGACACACATTACTGCCTATGTGATAGGCACTAATATCTGCATACACTTTCATGTATAAGATGTTATGAAGATGTGTCGGAACTTACTCATGGATTTATTAACGCATGAAATAAATAGATCGAAGATTTATTTCGCTAATATAAAACATTATCTTAGGCGAATTAAAAAATATATAAAATAAAGTTTGTGCCTTTCTGTGTCGTGATTGATTATGTTACTTTCACAAAAACTTGTTTGGATTAAATATCACTTTAATTTAATAATATTGTTATCTTATCATATGATCTATAGGTTTTTTATATAAAATTTAGTTATCCCAGAAGAAACGCGACGGGCGCTTTTTAACTAGTACTAGTATATATATCAACATTCAAGATCGTTCGAAAGTTACAAGTTTTGAATTTCAAAACCTAAAAATTAAAGTAAATATTTGAGGATTCATATGACTCTGAATAAACAAAATTGTGGACCACAAAGTTGTAAATCTACACGCACGTACTATAATAACATTGGAACGACATATCAGATCATTTAAGACTTCTAACTTTTGTGTTTCAAATCTAAGAAATTAAAATGACTTTAAAAGTCAAAAGCTTATCAGCTGTACAAATTTGTAAACTAGCCGAAACCCCGCGCAGTTGCGCGGGCTAGGAAGATGTAAACCACATGAATGAAGAGAGCAATAGCAATCATAGGATAGGAATAATTTGTGTATCAAACATTCAAAGGCAATTTACGGACGCATACACACATCGTACTCTATGTATGTGAGTATGTGACGTACATGCATCCTGAAGGATAGGAATAATTTGAGTAATATATGTGACGATGAATTTTGATGGAAATAGTAGTCTCTCTTGCTGCTGTGATCTCTTCCTGCTGCTGCCGCTGTTTTATAGTCTCGCGGATTGCATCAGAAAATTGGGCAGCGCTGATCTCTTGCTGCTGCTGCTGCCTTCTAAAAATTTCAAAGCAGCAGGCATGCAGGTATTGAAATAAATTTCAATATACCATATGGGACAATTGAATGAAGGAATAAGAAGAGGAAAAATGAAGAAATAAAAAGAGGGAGGAAAAAAAAGGAGAACATACCTGCTGGCCCCATGTCCGTGTGTGTTATGGCGGAGGCCGCTTGCTGCGTCGGCGGGCGGCAGGTGCGGGCGTCGCTGGTGCAGGAGGACGGCGAGGCCGAAGCGCGGCCTCCACGCATCGGTGGGCGGCAGGTGCGGCCGTCGCTGCTGCAGGAGCGCGGCGAGGGAGATGGCCGGAGGCGGGGCTGTACTGTGGCGGGGCGACGGCGCCAGACGGTGGCAGCGGCGAGAAGGCGAGGCGCATGGCTGAGGTTGACCCCGGCGGCGACGGCAGTGGCAGCGCCAATGCGGCAGCAACTGCGGCCCGGGGCCCGGGGCGCGCGTTTTGGAGAGGGCGGCGGAGGGCAGCAGGACGCGAGCGTTGCGGAAGATTGACGATAGGTTCTCTCTTTTTTTTTTTTTTTTTTTTTTTTTAATTGTCATCACCGTGAGGGGGGTGTAGGAGCGTGGGGCTGGGGCTGTTGTGCTGGACCGTGGATGGTGCATCGAATGGGCAGGAGGAATCAGTGACGTGGCCTTCTGTGGGATCAGTAAATGGTATATAGAAATAAGGTTAATGGATAGATTGGACAGAGAACTATACAACTTTGTGTGGTAGACCATGCATGTCAACATATCTAAGATTGTTTGAAAATTCAAATTAATTTTTAAATTTGAAAACCTAAGAACTTATTGCATCAATAGTTGGGTGTACAGTACATATATTTCTTTGTACAAAGATATACACGCACGCACGGTTGACAAAGATAAAGGCCCACCACTGCGTTCTTGCGCAGAAGCCGGCCCGATGGCAGCGGAGAAGGGGCGGGGCGTGCAGTTCGGCCGTGGCAAGCTGGCGGTGGGGCAGCATGCCCGATTTCTTCTTTCACGGGGCTGTGAGCGCGTGCAGTTTGGCCGCGGGCTTGCCGGCGGTGCGGCAGCGCGTCTCTACTCGTCCTCGGCTTCATCGGCATCCTCCAGCACCGGCGAGGTTTGGTCTCCTGGTCTCTAAATCGATAAACTTTGGTCCACGAGTTTGGGAACCTAGGTGACAGCCGTGCAAGACCCTGTCTTTGCGATTGACGACGACTCCATTGGCGCCGTTCACCTCCTTAGAGGCGTCGATATATATTTTCCCAACTCTATGACTGAACTCCTGTCGATCTCCTCCTGGCGAAAGCCTAGCTCTAGTTATCTAGAGCCGGTGGCGGCGACGTCATCGACGTCGTGACCCTTTTGAGGGCGCCACTGTGGAAGAATAGAGTCCAGCTCGTGTCGCGCTTTTGTGTTCTCCTGTGTGCTCTCCCCATGTTGTTGTTGCCCCTCTTGAGTAAGTCTGGCCTTGGTTGTTTGGCGTCGCCGACGCCGACGAGTGTCCTCTCGTTGGCATCTCTGCTCCGTCGGCGGTCTCCTTGGTGGTGCCAGAATATTAAATGCGGGGTGATGTTTCCACCGCTGCCGCCATTCCCCTCCACAGATTCCTCCCTGCGGGCGGCGTTGGATGGTGGTATGCGGGCCCGGATGTGCTGGAGGATGTCGCCATCAGTTTGAAGGGAGGTTGTCGTGTCTGTTGATCCTACGCTTGCGTGCCTGCCGTCACTCTTAGTCCCCTTTCCACCCCCGTGGATCGGCGTAGCTACGAGGAGTGGTGGATGGCACTATGGCCATGGTGAAAGTGGCGAGTATCTTTGCTAGGCGGGCGCAAATATTTCGGTTGGCGTCTTGTGGCTTTGTCTAGAGTTCTCTCGAATGTGCTAAGTTTTTCTCTTTTTCTTTTGATGTATCGTGGCTAGCCACCTCCCTCTCCAATGCTAGAGAGCTTGTCGTTGTTGTGTTGTTTCATTAGTGGATATGCCACAATCTCGCCTCAGGATGGAGGCTGTTGTATGGTTGTAGTCTGGTTTTCCAAAATTAAACTGAACGATAGGGTTTTGCCTCGTTTTCCAAAAAACCGAGGTTGTTGATTTCTTATCAACATATATTCAGGTGGGGAATCCCCCCGTGACACTTAAAAAAAAAAAACAAAGATAAAGACCTAAAGCTGTACGGAGTACGTTGGATGAACCCTGCATGCAGATATTTGAACAAAGATAAAGACCTAAAAGCTTCGGCACCCTGCATGCAGATTGCTGAACCTTGAGCAGATATTTCCAACGCAAGTTTGCACACGCCTGACGACGACGTCTCCATCATCAGCAAAGGCGGTGACGTGAATGTTGACCTAGGATCACGGGCCACGTACATTAGTGCCACCACGACGACGAACTTCAATTGGATTTATTTGGCCTCTCGAAACATGCATGCTACTCCTACCTATATAGCCACACCAACACCTTTCTACCTACATGCGTACACCAAAAGCTCGATCGCAATTGGCAAATTAATATAATATCACATACGAGACCCACGCAAATGCACCGCGCACCACAATTTTAAACATTTTGCAAGTGTGAGTCACACATAACCATGAGTCCATGACCCAATCACCTCACCAGATAAAAAGGTAGGTGTCGTCTCATCACAAAAGTAAACTGTATATAGTGCAGGCAACAAATTTATAAGAATCATTTAGATACCTTTTACTCTACGTACGCCCTCTTCAATAAATTAATTCCTAGAGTTAATTCAAATATTTTTGAATTTGATCAAATTTATAGAAAAGAAGATCAAGATTTATGACACTAAATTAGTATTATTAGACACACATGATGAAATATATTTTCATAATATGCTGATTTGGTGCCATTTATTTGTGTTCTTTTAAATTGATTGGACATGGATTTTTTTTACTTAAAAAGACTATACAAATTGATTTATTCAAAGACAAGTGGAGTATTTGCATATGAGATTTTTTTTTTTACAATGGTTGAGGGGTTTGGGTTATATTCAGACTCGTCTAATTGTGTAAGATGTACAATGGATGGTACTTCGATATGACTCCTTTCACTAAATTGGATAGAAATTGGGAGAATTATACTCCCTCCATCTCAATTTGTTAGCCATTCCAAGAATCTTGGAGAGTTAAAACATCTAAAGTTTGATCAAATTTATAGGATAAAATGATAATATTTACGATGTCAACTAAGTACCATTAGATTTCTTATTTCTCATTAATTATATTTTTCGTAGTATACTTATATGATGTCATAAACCTTAGTAATTCCCTCTATAATTTTGGTCAAACTTGTTGAGAGGCTTTAACTCTCTAAAATTTTTGAATGCCTTACAGTTTGGAATGGAGAGAGTAAACTATAACACATTGATGAAGAATACATAAGGCATTGCATCTATAGTTCCACCTTATGAAGGGAGCACTATCGTCATAGGCTATATTACAACAAGTGGTTTTATTTACAAGATTTAATGTAAAGCTAAACTGAGAGAACTATGAAGATACATATGGTGGTGTTGTTAAATCTGCTATTACTAGAGTTATCTTGTCCATTGTTGTTTCAAGTTGTGGAGACGATATCGACGACCATGCATTTTCTATACAATGTTCCGCGCGTAGAAATCGTATTTTAGCGGTTGTAGTAGGACCATGCATGCATTGTTGCCGATAGTATCCCTACTGTCCGCACGGTAAATAACTTTGCTCACTGAATTTATAAACCTCTGGAGGATCTCACCCTGCCACTCTGCTGGCCCAGGCTCATCAGCTACGTACAGCACGGCTGCATCGGCTCCGGCTCCGGCTCCGGCTCCAGCCCGAGGTACCTCGACCATGAATAAGAGTGGCTCGTCGTCGTCGTCGTCGTTGCAGTTGGACTACGTGCTGGTGCCGCTAGGCCTGGCGTTGATGGTGGGCTACCACATCTGGCTGCTCCTCCGCATCCGCCGGCGCCCAGAGACCACCGTGATCGGCATCAACGCCATCAACCGCCGCATCTGGGTGCGCCACATCATGGAGGACCCGTCGGGCAAGCACGCCGTGCTGGCGGTGCAGACGCTCCGCAACACCATCATGGCCTCCACCGTGCTCGCCTCCGTCGCCATCACGCTCAGCTCCCTCGTCGCCGCGCTCATGGCCACCGCCCGCGGGGGCGGTAGCAGCAGCCGCCACCTCTTCGCGGTGGGCGGTGGCGCCAGCAGCGAGGCCGCGCTGGCCGCCAAGTTCTTCGCGGTGCTGGTGTGCTTCCTCGTCGCGTTCCTCGTCAACGTGCAGTCCATCCGGTACTACAGCCACACGGGGCTCCTCGTCAACGTGCCACTCGCCGCGCACCGCCGCCCCGCGCGCGCCGTCGGCTACGTCACCGGCACGCTCAACCGGGGATTCTACTTCTGGTCCCTCGGCGTCCGCTCCTACTACTTCTCGTGCCCCGTCTTCCTCTGGCTCTTTGGGCCCGTCCCCATGTTCGCCGCCTGCGTCGCCATGGTCGCCGCGCTCTACTTCCTCGACGTCAACAAGGAGTGGGAGGACAAGGACGACGACGGCGGCGGCAGCGAGGATGAAGACGAAGGCGACAACCAAGGGAGAAACACGGCCGCCGCGTGCAGCGGCGTTCTGAATTCAACCCGTGTCACCTACCGTGTCACTGGAATGCAAGAGATCATGATTTGGAGAATGAAGAATTTCTCGAGGACGGGAGAATATACGAATAGTATCGTCAGTTGCTAGTAATATTAACAAGGAATCGGATCCAATGATCGTTGAATCCAGATTACGATCAGTCTACCGTAGTAATAGCAAATACTCCTATATCTATACCCTGCTAATAAAGAGAAAATTTCTTATCCATCCACCCTTTTAAAGAGAGGAAATTTCTTGTCCACCTTTTTCCGTCTGCCTGCCATGAGTCCGGTACAAATACGAGTCCGGTGCAGGACAACTAGGAAGAAGTCAGCGCTATTCTCTCTTCCTGGATCCTAAAACCGCTGAAGCCCGGTCATCGCACACGCAGCGAAGCCTACGGTTCCGAACAGAGCGTCGTCCCTCTTTCCCCGCATCAGCCGTTCCTCGTCGGCGCCGCTGCCTGAGCCCTATAGCATGCGGTGGATGGGGCGCTAGCTGTTCGCGACCTCCATCGTGGAGGACCTGATGATTGGGAAGGAGAACACAACGAGGCAGGAAGCCAAGCCATCGCCGCCTGCGCTTCTCATGCACACCCGTTACCTTGATGAGAAAGAACCCTCAACTTTTACCCTCCCGGTCTAATCCCCTCCGGCCTCCCCTCCCCTCGCAGCCTCGCTACGCTGCCGCCTGGGTCAGGCTCAAACCCATCCGACCGTGCTACTACCGCCAATCGACGCCGCGTGGAGGGCCCACGATGTAACGCTGGAATAAGCTCGATTATAGTAGCACAGTAGTATGAATTGTTTAATCTTGCATTGTTTCGTGTTTATGACAATTTGTTTTATTATGGGTTCTTGATCTTATCATTGTTGATGCCACTGCATGCTTCGCCTCTGTTTTTTTTTTTCCTCCGATAGTCAGGTTTCTTGGTCGTTTCAATGGAATTAAGATAATATGAAGTGCCACTTTTTCTTGTTTCTCTTTGGAACTTATCAGCCGAGCAGACATGATCGTCTGAATTCCAGGGTATTTTAATTTCTTGTGATCCCCACATGTACAGATGTTAGAGTCAAGATCCATTTAGAATGTTGTCAGTGTTAGTTTAATTGTTTGGTCCTATTTCCTTCACCGCGTCTACTTTTTGCAGCTCCCTATTTGCTTCAGATGACGATGAACAGAATCAGCCAGGCAACAACACACGACCTGCAGGTAGCATGTAGCACGCAAGTCGACAGAAGAACAAGTCAGGATGCGAGCCACCAGCCACCAAGACCAGACGACAAGTAGCACTCTACATTGCTAGGGAATCATTTAGGTGACTGAAACAATGTTAACGGATATGTGTTTACTTGCTGTTTTTCAGGGTGTGATAGAAGAAGGTTTGCAAAAGCATTGAGAAAGCGCCTGAGAACTAACATATATGAACGTAGTTCATCCTTTCCATGACACTCAATCTTGGGGTCCAAGCACAACCAGTATGGACATCACATACTCTGAATTTCGTTCCTTTGTGCAATAGATAAAGATATTTCTGAATTTAAGGCTACTTTTAGGAGCTTACTAGGTTTTAATGACACAAAGTTAGGTTTTAATGACACAAAGTTAGCTACCGATCCGACTAACAGGTTGTCGATCCACTGACCCGTGCGCGGTAACCGCTAGCTATGTAGCAAGCTAGAGCAAATAAGTTGAAGTTTTAATTGTTTTTTTCTCCCGTGACAACGCACGGACATATTTCCTAGTAATTATAAACAAATAAATTTGGTCTCCTTGGTGTTTGTATCTAGGACTTTCTTTACCCTTGTGCTACAACTATAATGAAAGAAATCACTGATGTCGGTGACGAGAAGGAAAAGTCAACTTTTGGTACGGTGTCGTGTAGTATATACAACTTTGATGTTTTGGAAAGTGAAGCTATGAACCATACATCACGGTATGATGCAATGTGAGCACCAAAATACGACCGGAGAGTATAGATTACAAATCCATGCAAACAAAAAAATGATCAAATTTTTTTTTTTTTGAGAATAAAAATAATCAAACTTGAAGCAATTTGGGCATAATTGGTGTTTTCATAGAAAACCCAGCTTATGTTCGGTTTTGGAAAGAGGCCTAGACCGGTTTGTGCAAACAAAATCGGCCTAGGACAAATTTTATTTGGGTCCACGATGTCTTGTGCAAAATCAGTTCAGGCCGGCCGGTTTTGGAAACCTACCGGAGCCGATCTTATTAGAACAAGAACAAATATTATGGAACCATGCATGTTTCATAATATGGGTTAGTGCACATGTCATGATCCAGGAAATAGGACCGGAAGGACAGGCCCGATAGGCCCAAGGAGCGCCGGCGCCGCCCCCGGCCTCGCAGGCAAGATCCCCCGCCTCCGTCCCTCTCCCCCTTCCACGGATTCTTGGCAACTAATTCGGAGAAAAAAGAGGGAAAATATCTAGGATTATCTTTAGGTGTTTTGGTGTGCAAGGGGATATCTCATCTATAAGGGAGACCCCTATTAGGAAATAAATAAATAGGACATGCTTGTAAAAAGGTATTCCAATCTATAAGGAAACATTTAGAGAGATTGCTTGAGATACAAGTCCCACTAGCCGGGCTATATAAGTAAAGGGTCTGTGAATCTTTCAGGGTAACAAGCAAATAAAGAAAATTTATCCCAATCTCCTGCCTCCTCCTCCTCCGCGCCCCCCGCCCCTGCCCGCCGCCGCCTCCTCAGCGCCGCCCCCCGCGGCGCCTGTAAGGTCCTAGATGACTAGAGGGGGATGAATAGCCTATAAAAAATTTTCTACAAGCTCACCTAAACAAACCGATTAGTATAAAACACAGTAAAAGCGGTTTGCACTAGCTCTATTGTCTTGCAAGACTCTAGTGACAATTTTAAATATATTCTATGATCTCTATGTCAATCAAGGGCTATGTCACTACTCTAACTAGTGAGCAAGCCTAATATGATCCTTATGCTAGCAAGAACAACATACACAAGCAAATGCTAGCTCTCTACTCAAAGTAATCTAGCAAAGTAATGCAAGAGTGAGAACCTTGTTATACCGACGCGTGTAGAGGATGTCAACCAATCACCGGAAAGAAGAAAAGCTATCAATCACACGAAGGTGATGATCCACACACCAAGACAATGAACAAGTCAATTTGTTCACCCGGAGTTACACCGACAAGTTACTCTCCGGTTGTGCCGATCAACACAAGGATGGTGTTTGAGCTAGGCGGTGTCCTTGCTAGCCTCAACACACCACTCAACAAGTGTGGTACCCAAGACACGAGCAATGTATTCCTTGCACTTTGTCTTCCCGACGAGGAGTGCGTAATCCTCTCACAAATCAACCGGAGGTGGCCAAGAAACAATCACCTCTTTTTGCCAACAACTCCACCAATTCACCAAGCCGGCTAGGAGCGCGGTCTCCAAGAGAAACAAGAAACCAAGCTGGCTCGACAACGATCCCCAAGCGCCTCTAGATGCAAAGATCAAAGCAAAAGAGCACTTGGATCACCTCAACTCACTTGAATGAAGCTCACAAGCAAAGGGAGTGAGGAGGAGGATATTTTTCTCAGCTCAAAGGGTGTTAGAATGTGTAAGAATGACCAAGAGGTCTTCCCATGGCCGGCCAAACACATATATATAGGCCCCCATTCGAAATAGAGCCGTTATGCTCGAAACCGCCGAAAAAAACACAGCAGCCGGGCCAGCGCCAGGCGCTCAGCGCCAGACGCGTCGGCGCCGCCCGCTGCTAACCGCACACTGGCACCGCAGCGGCACAACGTCGCCGGACACGCCAGCGCCGCACCGCCCGCTGGCGTCGGCGCCGCATCCGGCGACCTCCCGTGACATGCTTTCATCTGCGGCGCGCACCGGGCGTCGGCGCCGGACGCGCGCCAGCGCCTGCGTCGGCGCCGGTAATCGCACCTCGACCCGAAACCTCGCCATGTGCACCGGACGGGACTCCTCGAGCCAGCCGTCGCCGCCGTCCAGCCCCACAACTTTGCGCCCGGACGCGCCAGCGCCACGCCGGCCGCGTCGGGCGCAGTCACTTTATTTGAAGGTGTCGATTTGCATCGTTTCGATTTTGTTCCAACTTTCGTCACTTGTCTTATGTTACTAACACGTCGAAGAACACCCGACCACGCGTTAGCATTTTCAAAACATTTTCACCAAGTGCGAAGTTAGCTCTCTAGGTTAGAATGCATGCATATGAATTTTGAACCTAGAGGCACCGGAGGATCAATATGTGCGATAAGTTTCCCTCTTTATAGTACGGCTTATCGATCCTATAACCACTCACACCCTCTATGGTGTCTTGAGTGTGAAATCAAAAGCCCTATTGTTATACCTTTGCCTTGGGGACAATTGATCTCCGAAACTCCACCGAGTTTCATGCTTGATCATCTTTTGGATCACCTCGATCCCTCACCCATGATCACCACACACCAACTCCGGCACGACCAATCAACAATCTAGTCAAACACTTAGCATCGAGAGATTAGTCCTTAGGTGTCACTAATTAGCCAAAACCAAACTAGAGATCTTCACGCCCCCGCGCCGCCTCCCTCTCTTCTTCCCCGACGACGATCGCCATCTACGTGTCACTTAGGCCAAATCTAGCTGGAACCCGACAAATGGTATCCGAGACCACTACGATCCACCCACCACCATGGACCCCGAATCCAAGAAGCTACTGAAAAACTTGGGAGATGAGTTCGCCAAGCTCAACACAAGGATGGACAAGATCGATGACAAGCTCGATATCCTCTCAAGCGACGATTGTTGACGGTCACTAACGACATATTTTTCCCGTCAACATCCTACCATAAAGGGGGTGAAACTATACATTATCATACTCATATACATTTATTATTGACATAATTCCACTTGTAGTGCCAAAATAATGTTTTGCAGGATTTATATACAAAACAAGTGGAAAATGCACCAAAAGGCCTTACGGGAAAGCGTGCCCGAGAACATCTTTCACCCCAATGGAAATAAGCCCAACACGATGCAAACCGGACCGAGCAAACGGCGTGGGGCGACTTTTCAGACCCAACACAGCCCCACCGCCAAAAGCTCAAAGGCAGGCCGGGCCCAGACGGGTGCGCCCGCACCCACTTTGGCGCCGATCCGCACAAACTTGGCATGGCGGTGCATTAAGTTTTGAAAACGTCGGTTCGGGGGTTGGTCACCGGTACACTGCACCTGGACGTCCGGGAGATGGTCGGTTTGGGGGAATTTGGCTCTTAGGCCCCTCTCCCACTTGTATAAATAGACCCCCTCACCTCTCCTCTCAACACACACCATACAAGAGCCTCTCTCCCTCTTTTCTTCTTCTTCTTTGTAGGTTAGTAGTAGTAGAATAAAGGAGAAAGGCAATGAGCAATCTTGGAGAGCTTGGGCATCTTGTGTCTTTCGGTATGAATAATATCAAGAGTTCCATTTTGTTCTTGCTCTTACTTTATCGATATAGTTGTGTTCTTGAATTAGAGCAAAGTTCTTGCGATATAATCTTGGTTGATAAACTAGTTGTAAGGTCCTAGATGGCTAGAGGGGGGGTGAATAGCCTATAAAAAATTTTCTACAAGCTCAACTTAACAAACCGGTTAGAATAAAACACGGCGTAAAGCGGTTTGCACTAGCTCTAAAGGTCAAGCAAGCCTTCTAGTGGCAAGACTAAATATTTCTATGATCTCTAGTTCACTCAAGGTCTATGTCACTGCTCTAGCTAATGAGCAAACCTAATAAGGTCCTTATGCTAGCAAGAACAACTACACAAGGCAAGTGCTAGCTCTCTACTCAAAGTAAACTAGGAAAGTAATGTAAGAGTGAGAAGCTCGTTATACCGACGTGTAGAGGATGTCAACCAATCACCGGGAACAAGAGAAGCTATCAATCACTTTCGAAGGTGATGATCCACACATGGAGACAATGAACAAGTCGATTTGTTCAGGAGGAGTTCACTTGTACACCGACAAGCTAGTCTCCGGTTGTGCCGACCAACACTAGGATGGTGTTTTTGAGCTAGGCGGTGCCCTTGCTAGCCTCAACACACCACTCAACAAGTGTGGTATCCAAAGCACGAGCAATGTATTCCTTGCACTTTGTCTTCCCGGACGAGGAGTGCGTAATCCTCTCACAAATCAACCAGGAGGTGGCCAAGAAACAATCACCTCTTCTTGCCAACAACTCCACCAAATCACCAAGCCGGCTAGGAGCGGTGTCTCCAAGAGAAACGGAAATCCACCGTCTCACAACGATCCCCAAGTGCCTCTAGATGCAAGAACTCGATGCAATGCACTAGGATCAACTCTTCTCTCAAGAATGAAGCTCAAATCAAGAATGAGAGAGGAGGGAGGCTTGCTTGCTTGCTCAAAGATGTTAGGAGTGATTCAAATGACCAAGAGGGACAGCAAGAGGCAGCCAAGGGGGGTATAAATAGGCTCCACCTAAAAAATGGAGCCGTTGGGGAGGAACATGTTCTGGCAGGGGCTTATCGACGCGCCGACCGGACTCATGCATGAGTCCGGCCGATGAGTCCGGTCACTACCGACAAACCCAACATGCCCAAATTAGAACCCCGTGCATGCGTCCGGTCATGCGTCCGATCAAGCTTCCGGTCATGCGTCCGGTCACTTTCTGAAATAGACCACTTAAAAACATGCTCTTCGCGACGCGACTCACCGGAAAGCGCCCGGCCGATTTTGCATGCTTCCGGTCACAGCGTACGGTCGCCTTCCGAAGCTGCTAATTTTAGTCGTTTCGTCGCCGTTCCTTCGCCTTTGCTCCAAACCGACTTCCGTCACTTGTTTCTTGTTGCCGACACGTCGAAGAACACCTCGACACCATGTGTTAGCATTTTGAAAACATTTTCATCAAGCGCGGAGTTAGCTCTTTAGGTTAGAATGCATGCATATGAGACTTGAACCTAAAGGCACGTGAGGATCGATATGTACGAAAGTTTTCCCCTCTTTATAGTACGGCTTATCGATCCTATAACCATCCACACCCTCTATGGTGTCTTGGATGTAAAAACAAAAGCCCTATGGTTATACCTTTGCCTTGGGACTTTTGATCTCCAAACTCCACCGAGTTGCATGCTTGATCACCTTTTGGATCACCTCGATCCATCCTCCATGATCACCGGTACCAACTCCCAAGCACGACCAATCTCAATTCTAATCAAACACTTAGCATCGAGAGATTAGTCCTTAGGTGTCACTAATTAGCTAAAACCAAACTAGAGATCTTCAATCTCCCCTTTTTGGTAATTGGTGACAACCCGCATAAAGGTTTTATGATTAATGTTTTTGAACATACAACGGTTGTCCAAGCATTTTGCTTACAATCATAGGATTGGACAATCACCATAGTTCGGTTTTTAGTAGCATGAGCTCCCCTACATGTATGCCACGAGTTTGGAACGAAGCATTGCATACATGTATGAATATTGAAATTGAGGGTGAGCTATGTTACCAAAATGATGCTTAGGGTGAAAGAAATGGACCTTTGAAGCGTGATACCAATCGGAGTTGCGCCATTTTCACCATACAAGCATCAAGGTAACTAGATTTTCATCAAAACTCAAAGTACCATGTGAGATCACATTATAAGCAAGGTACTTGAATTTAGAGCGGAAATTTGAAAATCTAGCTAGCTCCTATGCATGCTAGTCATCAACCACTTGTAAAGAATCTTACTCAACTAGCATACACCACACAAGCATGTATATAGAATTTAAATACATGTGCAATGAGCAAGTCATATGTTAGTGCACAATCAAATGCAACAAATTGTCTATGAGCTTGCTCCCCCTTCTTGTGTGAACCACTTGTTAACTCATGAACCACATGAGAGGTTTTCAAAAACATGTGAAATTTTTAATTTTCAAAAACCTTTCATGCACTAATCTCTCCCCCTTTGTCGACAATTTCCACAAAAGGTATGACCATGTTGTGTATTGGAAGAGAGAATAGTGCTCAAATTAAAGCCAGAGACCTCGCTATCTTGACTTAGAATCTCTAACAAAGAGAACATGTGTGTATCTCGCTATCTTGACATGACTATCTAGGATATGCCCGCTCCATATTAGACTTATTCTTTTATTCATTCTTTTACCTTTATCCTTGAGATTGGCTTGAGTGTGTGTGTCAAGTTATCCTACTACCTATCCTATTTTACCCCTATTATGAGCATTGGTCTTTTATACATTCGTGTTATCTCGACCGTGTCCCGAATTAGAGACTTTTACACCATGCCTTCCTTTGGGAAAAAAAATATAAATAACGATACCCCTCAATACTTCGGGTGAAATGCTACAACGGTATTTCCGCGCTTGCGGACTTGTTCTCAGAACGTTGCGTAATACCAAAGCATTATATCTAAGCGTGATTGCCTTTTTTGGTGATTGCGTTAAGAAATGTTAACAACGATGCAAAGAACGCTCAAACACCGCCAACAACTCCATGACGCTGGAGATCGAGATGAGGGCGATGTTCGAGGCAGCGGCCGCGACTTCATCAAGAAGCGGGACAGATGGCATGCGTAACCGGGACAATCGTCACAAAGGCTGATCCGAGAACCCGATGAAGGGCTACTTGAGGCCGAAGGCGCGCCAGCAGGGCGCCTCCATCGGGGCGCATGCGCCCCCTCCACCTCTCGGGTCGACACCTTCGCAGCCTCGGCCCCCCGTCGACAAGCTGTCCTTCCCGACCTACGATGGCAAGGAGGATCCCTCCCATGGATCAACCGCCGTGAACAATTCTTCGAGGGACAAGGTACACCGCCTACATAACAAGTCCGTATGCTTTCTATTATCTCACGAGGGAGGAGCACGGCAATGGTACATGAGGCTGTCCCGGGAGAAACCGGTGGCGTGAGATTGGGCAAGCTTTGCTCAATATGTCAACGAAGCGCCGCCCAAATGAACGGCGCAATCCCGCCGGGTGAGCCGGGCATCACTAAGGAAGACAGTAGCGCCAATGAGTACACCGAAGCAGGGCCTCGGCACACGTGGCACGGCAGTAACCTCGATGACCGCCACTGGTCAACATCTACACACCTGAGGGGCTTGGGCGAACCGCTCAAGGCGGCGCCGAGATGCGTAACCCCAAGGACATGGAGGCAGCCATGTCTCTCGCCAGGCGCATTTAGCGACGCCCGCCATCCTCTACAACACGGCAAGCCGAAGCCACGGGCAAAGGGCGGGGCCCCCGCGCCCGGCCCTCGCTAGCCCCCCAGCGCCCCTCGTCCGCCAGCAACTACTCGGCCGCTCAAACGGGCCGATACCGCGAGGAGATGACGTAACGATGCAAGGCTGGGACTCGCTTCAACTATGACGAGCCGTTCTCACGAGGTCACAAGTGCAAGCATCTCTTCGACATCACGATCTTCAACGACTACAGGCGACGACCGGAACGCCTACTAGCTGACGTCAAAGAGGAGCCCGGTGATCTGAAAGGTCCTCACCGGGGACCGAGGACAAACTCGCTTCGTGGTGCTCATTCTCTACCCAAATCAAGATGAGATTCTGCCGGGCGCGGCGCCAACATCATTGCGGACTCGAGCAACAGACAACTTCATCGACCCAGCGTGGTGACCACGCCATGGCCTCCCGACTCAGCCTGCATGTGTCGATCACCATCGGCACGCAAGACCATCTATCTTACATGCCGCCACCTTCGACGTGCCACTACGCCCGACGCCGCCATCTTCGACATCGACGTCGTCATGCCACTAGGCGAGGACGCCGATGTCATCCTTGGCCTGCCTTTGGTCGGGCAAGCTTGGTACGTGGACGTGGGACCGTGACCCACGAGCTGCAAGCATCACGCCCGTGAGGGTCGCCGAGTTAACGCCCAGCTTCAGCCCACCTCGGTGTAGGGCGCCCGGCTCCGGCCTCCTCCAGGTCGCAGCTTCTTGGCATCCAAATGCGCTGCGGACTCGGCTTGGGAAACATTCGAGGCATGCGGGCCTTGGACCTCACGACACATCCACGGAGTCTTCTGGCCCAGCTACGCCGGGCTACATTGGAGGATCAACATCTAGGTCGCAGACGCCTCGGCGTCACAACGGGCGACGCCGCTCCAAAGATGGACACTCGAAGACGGTCTCCTCCTCTTCGACGGCCGCTTCTACCTTCCGAGCCTCCTCTCCACTACACGGACTTCTACCGGAGGCCTTGCTTCGGGGCGGAGTTCACAGATCTAACTTCCTCGCCTTGGGAGCCTACACGACGGAGCCAACATCACCGCACCGACCGCCATCCTCTTGGGCGGCCGTTGGCATTTGTTAAGTGTAAAAGAATATGAAGGATTTCGCAAGCGCCACGTAACACCAACCATTGTAGCTTTTCCCTAGGATGAGTATTCTAGAGTATCATATCCACAGAAGTTTTGGCTAAAGAATTCAAATAAGTCACAATCATGTATCCACTAACTTAGCAAACCACTAGACTATAGTGAGGGGGATAATTAAAAGTAAATATCAAAGCATAAAATAATAACCTACCTAAGATGTCAAAGAATAACTAAACTAAACAAGAGGTCAAAGAGAGAGATTAAGGTTCCCTGGGTACCTCTCTATTACTTAGGTTCTATGATAGCAATCATACCATAACACTTCGGGACATCGTAACACTAGCCATAGAAAGAGATGAGAAGGGGGCTAGGAAGCTCCGACTACACGGTCCTACAAACGCCAACCCGAATGTGGTGAAATACGCCTACCATGTGGCCGCCACCACCACCGAGGCTACCACAAACTATCTGGTGGAGGTTGGGTGCAATCTCGGGTAACGTATAGCCTAGACACCAAGTCTATACTATAAATTACTACTCTAGCTACCATGAATAACTAGAGTCCCAATAATGAGCGGAGATCCCATGCAATAGCATAACAAACTATACTTAACCATATATGTAAAACATGGAAGTAAATAGAGAAGATAAATATGTGAATCATAAGTCTTGTAGAGAAGATACAAAGACATACCATACTCAAGACATCTCCGTAACAAGAGCATAGCTTTCACTCTTTTACTCTTGATTAGATCTAAGTTAGATATAATCTAGTTCTAATTACATGGCTAATCTTCTTCTAATCTACTTCTAATTCACTAATCCCGGAGAGAGATTATCCTTACATTGGGACACCTACAACCGAGAGATAATGAATAGAATGAGATAGAATGAATTAGGGGTTTATACGGGGTCGGGGGTCTTCTTATATAGCCCTTGGCGATGAATGATAGCCCTTGGACCAAACCGACCTTGGCAACGGTGTAGATATTAACCTCAAAGTCGGTTACAAAACCGACCTACTTAAGATGGGCTGGATTGGGCTTAGCACCGGGCGGGCGGCGAGAAAAGGCCGGCGGCCGCTAGTCCCTTGTGGAATTATGAGTTCATATTTTGCCAATGGGTGCGCGTCGGCCTCGCCGATAGCTTCGAATGACTGGTATTTTGCAGGAAAACGGAGTCCGTATGAGAAAGTTATGACCGTTTTAGTGAACTCTACTGCGCAACTAATATCTTTTTGATTCTCGACTCGAATATAGCAAACAATATATCCGTTTTCGATCGTCTCGATGAGCTCTTTACAATGGTGCTATCTTGGAATATGTTTGTAACATGTTTATGCTTCATATATCTTGCAAACTTTAGGATTTTTAGTCCTCGAAAATATATAAATCACCAAAACTTGTGGAACTATGTTAGTAAAGCCCCTAGTCTATGTGATTATTCATATTATGCCC
The DNA here is from genome assembly GCA_015847255.1 of Hyparrhenia diplandra. NCBI lineage: Eukaryota > Viridiplantae > Streptophyta > Magnoliopsida > Poales > Poaceae > Hyparrhenia > Hyparrhenia diplandra. Next base: position 263,832 of record JADLZK010008008.1, read on the forward strand.
TTATCTAATGTTTAGTTGACTATTAATATTATGCTATAACAGGTGTCAACAGCGGCATATGGCGCTGCGCCACCACGCCGGCCGGCCCGTGGTCGCCTTCCTCGGCGACACGGATCGCCTCTTTCACCGCCGACAATGTCCACGCCGACAACGATCCGAGAGAGGGCCGCTCACCGCTCTCGCCCTCCCTATTCGACGTTGGCTCCTTCATATGCGGTACGATGTTGAACTTATCGCTACTCCCTCCTACTCGCCGCGACATCACTATTTGGCGTCTACTGCGCTCTTCGTCAACGCTCCACCTAATGAGCGTTTATTGTTCCCGGAGAGCCCCCCCACGCGACATGGTGCACCAAAGACCTAGATGTGGGCGCCCGAGGAGCTCCTGCGGCAGCCGTCGTCCGGGCGGCTTCACAGCGTGGGCGTCGGTTTGCTCGGCCCACATCTACCACGGCTACATCGGCAAGAACCTTCACTACTTCTGGAATTTGACCCCGAGGGCGAACAAGGGAGAACATGATCCTCGGGAACCCCGTGCGGGTCGCCTCTCGCTGCCGGTCGAGCTCATCCGCCCGGGGGGACCGATCCCCATCAAGTGTCACCGAATGAATTTTCATCCAGCGCGAGGGCCGCGCCCGGCCTGGGAGAAGGGGGGAGGGGAGATGTCATGATCCGAGGAAATAGGGCCGGAATGACAGCCCGATAGGCCCAAGGCGCCCCTTCCGCGGATTCTTCAAGAACTAATTCGGAGAAAAAGAGGGAAAATATCTAGGATTATCTTTAGGTGTTTTGGTGTGTAAGGGGATATCTCATCTATAAGGGAGACCCTTATTAGGAAATAAATAAATAGGACATGCTTGTAAAAGGTATTCCAATCTATAAGGAAAACCTTTAGAGATATTGCTTGAGATACAAGTCCCACTAGCCGGGCTATATAAGTAAGGGTCTCGTAATCTTTCGGGGGTAACAAGCAAATAAAGAAAATTTATCCCAATCTCCTGCCTCCCCTCCTCCTCGCAGCGCGCCCCGCCAAGGCCTGCCGCCGCCGCCCTCCTCCTCAGCGCCCGCCCTGGGCGCAAGCCTCCCGGGCGCGTGGCTCCCACCGCCGCCGCCTCCCCTCTCTTCTTCCCCCGACGACGATCACCATCTACTACGGTCAGCCCGGCCAAATCTAGCCGGAACTCCGAAAGACAGGCCGATTTTTTTTATCAAGAACAAGACCTATTATATATTAGAACATGGTTCGGGTTGATGGTTCGACTAATCAAACCGTGAACTACTTTAACAATTTGTGGTTCAGTATGTGCTTCCAGGCTGTATCACTCATTTCTCCAACCCTCAACACGTATGTGTCATGGAAAATGTGGAGAGGTCGCTTTCATAATCATCGATTGACATATCAGTTCTTAACACGGGTAACTAACACGCACCTTGTTGTCAAAAAAAAAAAAAAAAAAAAAAAAAAAAAAAAAAAAACACGCACCTTGCCAACTTGAATAAGATAATAGAATTACACATTTTTATTGATGATTAAAGGAATTCGTGAAACTTGATATTTAATTGTATCACCTAATGGATAATATATAAATTAAAGTTATGATATATTTACAAGCAATACTTTTTGTCCTTTCCAATAGAAACAAATATTATGAAGAATGTATTATAAGTTTAATAAGACATTGTCATATTATTGCCAACATTAGAATATATAATGGGTGTTATAGTCAATCCAATAAAATAAATTATATCTTAAATTTTTGAGAGAGAGAGAGGGAAATATAAATGGATATGTAGCATTCCCATCCTCATTTCCATTAATAATATTTAGCAGTTTTATTTTTTATTTCTCCCATTGCAACGCTACGGACACGTATTCTAGTAGTAGAAAAAAAAAGATTCAACCTGAAGGTTGCTAAATCTGACACATTGGAGCAAAGTGCGTATAATTTGTCTTTTCATATTCGAATCAATTTCTCTTTTGTCTTTGTCGGATTTTGTCACACCCCATAATTTTCATTTTGGGTCATGAATAGAAAACAAAATAAATAATATAAATAATTTTAATTTTATTTAGTTTGTAGGAAATTCAAAAGAGACTAAAAATATGGTTTCCAAAAAACTTTTGCAAGTTAATGAAATTGTGTAGTTGTATTCATGTTGGTACTACAATTTATTTTGAATAAAAATGAATTTATAAAATTAGTTGGCTATGGATAGTTTTTCTCTATTGTTTAAAATGCTTTTTGAAATTTAAAAGGTTGCAAATATGTTTGGTTCTGAAATACTTTCTCAAAAATTTAGTTCTTAAAATAGAGTTTAAAAGGAATGGAAAAATCTATGTTAAAAAGGCTTGAAACTAAGTTGGTTTTATATAATTTTAAAGTGATCTTAGAAATATTTTGTTTTAAAATTTCAAGTTTGAATGACATGTTTTAAGCACGAAAGTTTCATTGTTTTGAATTGGATGGGTTTGAAATAAAAAAAAATCTTTCCTTTTTCTCTTATATTCTCTTTCTCTTCGCAGGCCACTACTTCCTCAAAACCAGCCGTAGCCCCCTCCCTCGGCTGCTCTTTTTCTCTCGGCCTGAGGCCTAAGACGACTTACCAGCCCAACAGCTGGCGTGGCCCACTCTCCCTTACAGGATTAGCGGCCCAGCGGCCATCCCCGTTTCCTTTTAAATGGGCCTTCGCCACAGCGGCGTCTGAATGGAAGAAACACGGCAAAAATAAATAAATAAATAAATTTATATTTTTTAAAAAAATGACAAAGTACAACACAAACGCTCACAACATGCACGCACACTCACCCCTATGAACACACGTACGTAAACCCTACCGTTATGAGCACCTCCGAAGGACAGAGCACCCGCAAACGCTCACAACACGCACACACACTCACCCCTATGAACACACGCACGTAAACCCTATCCTTATGAACACCTCCGAAGGGACGCTCACAACATGCACGCACACTCACCCCTATGAACACACGTGTCGTAAACCCTACCGTTATGAGCACCTCCGGTGACAGAGCACCGCAAAACGCCACAACACGCACACACACTCACCCCTATGAACACACGCACGTAAACCCTATCCTTATGAGCACCTCCGGGCGACGAGCACTGGCGGATCCGAGATTCTCGAAGTCACCATTGACACCTCGTCGTCGACGGAACGCCGCTACCACTTAATGCATAACCGAAATCACGGAAAAATCCCAAGAAAAAGTCGCGAGCACCCGAGGATTTGAACCACGGTGGGTAGCGCCCCACCTGACCGTACTACCATTGGACTACAAGCCAATTCGCTAAATAAATCTATATACCTTTTTTTTTTTTTTTTTTTTTTTGAGATTGACACAAAGATTAACGCTTGAGACACTCACAAAGACGCGCGCACACTCACCCCTATGAACACACGCGCACGCAAAACCCTACCCCCTATGAGCACCTCAGGGACCTGATGCGGCGGCAGATCTGGAGATTCTCGAAAGTCACCATAGGCCTCGTCGCCGACGGAACGCCGCTACCACTTAATGCATAACGCCCGGTAAAAATCCTTGGGAAAATCCGGGGGAAAGGTCGCGAGCACCGTGATTTGAACCCCTGGTGGGTAGCGCCCCACCTGGACCGTCCCCTACCATTGGACTACAAGCCAATTCGCAATAAATCTATATACCTAATCTATATCTATACCTACTAATAAATTGAGAAAATTTCCGTTGTCCACCCAAAAATTTCGTCCAGCCTTCCGCTGGCTGGACTGGTCTAGGCCCAGCATCCCAAAACCCATGTAAACGACCACCAACGTGTCTGCCTGCTGACCGCCTTCCGCTCAGTTTCTTGTCCAAAATCGACTCAAACAAATCCACCGCCTCGCCTAAAATTGCATGTGCCTGCTGTCCGCCTCTTGACCGAGCGCGTCTGCCCATGCATGGTGCCGCCGCATGTGGCCTCACCACCGGCGACCTGACGAGTCTGTCCGGGGCAGTGCTGCAAGAGCAAAGACACTAGCGCCTCCTCCTTGCACCACGCTTGGGCAACACAAGCACCACGCTCCGGCAAGCAAGCTGAGCAAGCAGCCGGCCGTTCGTGTCTTGCCCCATTTTGTTGACATCATCCCTGCGTCACACCCAGTATGGCAATATATGGCCAATTTCCTGTAAAAAATAAATCCAGTAACACAATCAAAATATAAGGATCCATATATACCCTTCAGCGTAGACCCGATCCATGATAGACTAGCCTCACACTCCACCAGTCTACAGACCATGATCCACTGACCCAGTGCCGCATTTGTGTTATAGCCCCTCTGTTTGCGTTCTCTTAGTCCAGCGCAAACTCTATTATAGATGGATTCCAAATTATCTCCTATTCTTTCTTATGAATAAAAAAAAAATAAAATAATAAATATATTGTATTACAAGTCTTTGAAAATATGGTATTGCATAAATTAGAATAATGGGAGTTATAATTTATTTGATGTTGGATTAAATCTGATCAATATATTTGTTAAATATATATATATACATTTAATTACAGTTGATATGGGAATCAAACAATAAATACGGATCCGTGTAACGCACGGGCAACGCGTTAGTACGTATATATAGAATAAAAGGAAAAGAAAAATTGTGTGCCGGCTAGTGCCATAACAGGATACGAAAGGCCCAAGAAACGCGGCCCATGCGGCATGCAAGTCCAGTACATACTACGAACATGATGTTTTCTTGCTGGTTTGCTTAATCTAATAATCTCGACTAGAGGATACAATAAGATATGGACGGAACACGATGCCGCTCAGACATACCGCTCGACAATGACTGTTTGATGATTATTTTTAATATAAAAAAAATAATCACGTTAGACAAGATGAATATTTTTATTGGACGATTATTGGTGTTGCAAGCTAGCTGCTGACACTGGCCGGTCAAATTTCATGATCATAGCTCCATATATGTACATGCACCCATGCGTCATGTGTATGTGCACGCATATGAATGTACGTGGCTGGTTTTGCAACTTCAATCCATGTGTATATTGATTAACAAAGCCAAGATACATCCACATACTGAAAATGTTCACGTACGTATTCGTACGTGGGTGTCCCGTGCGTGTACACCGGGACTCTCATAACAAAGGCTGGGTCCACGCATCAGGGAGCCAAACTTATCTATATCTATATCTATACCTACTAATAAAAGAGAAAATTTCAGTCCCACCTCCTTTTTTCACCGGGCTTTTCACCGGGCTTTTTCACCGGGCTTTTTTCCACCACGTTGGTACGACTAAAAAGCCCATGAACGATATAGCACGAGGCGAGCCCAAAGACCATGTCACAAACAAGTCGTCATGATCGGTGCAGGAGATCGGAGCTGTTTAGTCCCACCGAAAAAAGGAAAGTAGAGAGGCGGTGTGGAGGCGAGTACAAGATGCGAGGGGGTGGCTACGTGCAGAACCATCTTTGCGCCTCGGCCATTGACGTAGCTTTTGAGGTTCGAGGCACGTCACCTATTTTTTCATCTGCCGATGTTCTTTTCGTTCGTATAGAGTCCGTAGTAAAAGAGTCCATGAAGAGATATTTGCATGCCCCGTGGAAAGCTTTCCCCGAGACCGAACCAAGGTCGCACCGAACCAAGGTCGTTGCATGCCTATACGTGCATAGCGTCGGTGCAGTCCTAAACTAAGCCCAGAACCAACTGAGGCCACAAATACGGATCCCATCGGTCTTCAAACAAATACGTACTTTTTGCCTTTTTTGTTGGCTATAAAAAACAATCGTTTACCAATGACTTCCAGAGGTGCTGGAACGACATATCTCTCAGGCAAGTCTCATCTCTTTTTTCCTTTCGTAGATGTAGAAGATTAAAAAAAAAAAAAGCAGATTCAACATTTACAAGTTTTCACCAACAAAAAAAAATCCAGATCCAACATTTATATCAGTTTTGATTGATTACTCCCTCCTATAATTTTTATAGCCACAACCTCTACTAATGGACAGAAGAAACCAAACTAGCAAAGGTAAATACTCACATGCAGATAGATAGATAAAAAAAAAGACAACACAATATATAGGCTTTGAACTTCTTATACCTTTGACTGATGACAAATAAATATTTCTACCATAAATTTATTAATGTATTAAAAATCAAAACTCATATTATTATAGTCTAAATGTAGTCGATTGTCCAAAAACAAATTGTGAAAGTATGAACCAGTGCCATCCTCTCGCAAAGTATGGAAAATTGAGAGTGACCTTGTGTCATAATCATCACACATAGTAGCTCTTGATATCAATATAACTAATTCCATGATAATTGAGTTACAAATCTTTACATGTCTAAAAAAAGAATTTATGAAATTTAATATTGATTTTACCTATTTTCATTAATTTTATTTATGAGCACAATTTTTTGTGCTTAGCAATGCAAGAAAAATTTTATGATGCCCTTATTCTAATTGAGTGCATAACATTTTTTTCTTTTTTTGCTTAACGCACGGGCACGTTTGCTAGTATGTATATATGAGTCATCTCGATGATTATTTGCTTGGCGTGCAAGATGAGAGCAGAGGGCGTTCTCTGTATATCTCGGACTCTTTTTCAACCTGGGACACCGGCTGGAGGACTCAAGTTGCAACACCTACAAGAGATTGATCGGAGGAAGATTCGTGGGTGCTGTTAGTTGATCTAATCTGATCACGTTTGCTTGGCCGAGCGGCAAACACCAGGGCTCTACGTACCTCTCGCCTATATAAACAGGCACCCTGACCAACATGAGGGACCGGCCGTCCTCACGCATCGACGCCCTGATCTTGGGCTCTCTGGTTCGCACGCATATCTACAAGCATACGCTTCCAAGCCCGTGGCTTGCTTCTCTTCTACATACGCATCTACGCCAAGCCTGCTGCACGCCGAGAAGTCAAGCCAGCATGCCAAGAAGCAAAGCCTGGATTGAAGCAGCGCAGCGTCCGGAGAGTCATGTTCTTCATCGTTGCCGGCCATCATGTTGCCTGGTAAGCATCCATTAGTATTCATCTAATCAATAAAATATGGCAAGATCCCAAGCTGCTTGCTCTTCCGATTTATAGTATCATGAGAAAAAAGCTCTAGCAATTTGACAACGTCAGATCCCTCGCCGCGCGAGGTCGTTGTCAAGTTGTCAATGATCATATGACAAGAGTTCAACCTGTTGGCTCTTCTAATTTACTATACATCCATCGTCAGAACCCTCGCCGCGCGAGGTCCAGCAACTTGACAACGTCAGAATCCTCGCCGCGCGAGGTCGTCGTCGAGTTGTCGATGATCGATCTGAGTCATGAAGAAAATCAAGGCCGCACAAATCGAGATTGTCACACGTGATTCGATCTTAAACAAGCAAGCAAGCATCAGATCGCCGATGGAGTATCAAACCAAGCATGCAACTCGCTGGTTCGTGCAGCTGCATCACTATCATGCCGGCTAGTTCAGCCGACCGACTTGACAACGTCGGAACCCTCGCCGCGCGAGGTCGTTGTCGAGATGTTGATAAAGAAAATCAAACCCGCTCGAGACAGGAGTTCCCCGTCACGATGACAGTGCTCACAAGATGCGAGAGCCAGAATTGCTCTGCTCGTCATTATGGGAAAAATATCAACGCTATCCTGCTTCAAAAGGAGACCGTAGTGCTGTATATACATACCGGTGCAGCTTGTTTTCATACGCATATACATGCCGATGTCCTTCTGTTCGAGAAGATGCCGTGTCAAGAATAGATGGCGGCGCACATGCTAGTTGCTGCATGCCTTGCATACACCCAGAGGACAAAAGCTACTCCAGGATCGTGCTAGTCGCTTCACTACTACCTGATGCCGTGCAAGTCTCGCAGGATGGCAATCTTGGCACACCGTTGTTTCTCCACAGGATGCTGTATCAAGAATAGATGGCTGGCTCTAGGTGACAAAAGATTGTTCCATGACTTTGCTAAGTTGCTGCAAAAGATTGTTCCATGACTTTGCTAAGTTGCTGCAGTCCTAGCTACCGGACGCCGTGCACGTCTTGATGCAACACGTTGTTGCACATCAAGTCACCAATAAACAGGCCAAGCAAGCAATTCCACATGCACGCCGAGTTGCCAAGTTAGTGCAAGTTGAAGTCTGCTGGTGCTTGGGACCATCTTCAGCATACCGGCTGTCTCGTTTCCTGCAACTCGACAACATCAGAACCCTCGCCGCGCGAGGCCGTTGTCAGATTACTATTATTTTCCTACGATGGCAGAGAGGTCGTATTGGCCTGCTCCTTACTATTTCATACGATAGTGGAGAAGGTCGCATTGGCTTATCCCTATTGTTCTCTTCCACGGCGGAGAGGTCGATGCCTCGTTTCGCTACAAAATAATTGCGCCGAGAGGCTGTCGATTTAATCTCATGAGAAAGCATCGTCAAGCAATACCCGTACCGCTAACTACGGGTCGCCCTACACCTCTACCGTACCATCATACGCCTAGTGCCGGACGAGGCTAGACAAAATCATGGCCGAAAGTGCCAGCGGGCGATGTCACCACTCCACCCGACACGCCCCTAATTAACGGGATCGGATACACTGTTGCTGGGCACCGACGAGGCGAAAGCAACTCACACACGTCCGTGTTAATGAAGGCTGGCATACATGACTGGGCACTGACGAGGCAATAGTCATCCCCTTCATCAACAATACATTCTGTTTACTCCGACGTGGCGCTGGCGATGTCACGACTTTGTAATGACTAGGGCCTTAATACTTGGACTGCACCTGCCACCAGTTCGCAAAACGGCCTACGGGATTCTCGGAAGTTATGAACATGAGCAACATGGCTCGGGTAAGGTGTGGGGTGAATTTGCTTGAGGGCCTGACGAAGACGCCACCTGTGTATGCGTGACCTTTGGGCATTGATATATTTTGCCTAAAATCAATGTTACTTCTCTCGAGTTCTCCCTGAGAAGAACCAAGAATCATCTCTCTTCAGCAAACTAAATTGGGTGGCTCTTTGATAAAATTCAGCAAGATGAGCGTTCTGTGGGACTGCTCGTGCCATGGAAAGAAGGGTGAGTGAAACCTTCATCAAATTATTATTCAGATACCTAGCATTTGGCATGTGGTACATCTATGGGACCCAGACGGGTATCAATAGCTATTTTACAGCAGCTAACTGCGCCACTTTCGCCATACGTGCAGCCATGAAACATTTTGAGTACTGGTTGGCATCATTGTAATAGATGATAACTTGTTCTAGGGTACAACTACATCTCCATATTATGAGTTGGTTGCCCCGATATTATTCAGCTCAATCCAGCAAGCTGGCCTGGTGACTCAAAAAGGGTCTCAAAGTGGACTCTACAAGAACATCTTGTGGTGACATGTTATTTCGTCACAATTTGGCTAAACTGGTGGCAGTTCTATGCTCTCAAAAAAATTAAAACGCTGAGAGGCAACGAGCTGCTCGTGGAATCGAAGATAATCAAAAGATGATGGGAAGCTCGCACAACAATACTGCTGGAACTAGATGAGTTCTGGTATGGGAACATGCCACGACTTTGTATTGTCAAGAACTCAAAATGCGATGTATATTACTCAACCGCATTCCCTATCACTAATCTAATGGCATGGATTTTCACCACAAAATCCCATGTCTCTTTATTGATAAGAAGCTGGCATTTTTTTTAATTATCCAAAACATTTTGGGACCCTTTATCTTTAAAGGCGTTCTTCCATTCTAGATAAGTGACGTGAGCATGCTGATTCTCATTTTGAGACATGCGTCACACATATCATATATTATTTGCAGTCTGCTATAAAGCATCTATGAGCTTTCGGGTGCATATAAATTTGGGAGCAGTGAAGCAAACCAACGCGGCGATGTGGAACTGTGAAACCCTTTGAGATTGATGGCTGGCACTGTTGCTGTAAAACGGTCGCATCAATCTTGATAAATTTCTCCATGAATACCCCATTTGTTGGCACCAATATATTTGGTCGGAGTGGAACCCAAGGATTTCTTTTCTTGTATATGGCATGAGTTTCGCCATATGTTATTTTTCAGGTGGCGGCATGATTTTCGCCATGTTCAACTACAACACAAGGTGGCGGCACGATTTTCACGATGATATCAGCCTTACCCATCTTGTCCATTGCTACTTTTTTTTTTTTTTAGGGATGGCATGGATTTTCGCCACGCCCTGTCACAATCCCCACGAGGGCCACGACCATGATGTTAGAACTGTAACCCGGGTTTGTGCGATACAGTTCCATACATCTTGCTTGTAACAATAGTGTGAGCGAAATCTATGCTTGGGCTCCCAAAGCTTGCAAAAAAAAAAAAAAAAAAAAAAAAAAAGTTTCATAGGCACGTGATTACTTGGTACGGTAAAAGTACACGGTTGATACACCAAGCCATATATTTGCCTATAAAAAAAAGGAGTTGCAAGATATGTTGCAAGACATTATATAATTATTACAAGCAGACTCCAAAATATTTTGATGGGATAGAGTGACCTACTGTTCGGGGAAGCAAGACATGAAGAAATGCAGTAAAGATCGGGCATGTTCTAAGTCCCGTGTCGTCCTGATCAGCAAACAGGCAAACAGGCAGTCGCTTGTTCAAGGTGCTGCAGTTGGTCGTGGCTCTTCCTGGACATCGCCTCCAGTTGAGATTGGAGGGCACTTGTCTTTTTTGGACGTTCCTGATAATGAGTCAAGCATTGACCTGCGCGTTCTTTCAAACGGTTTTCTTAAGCCTCTTCGGCTATTCTAAGCTGACTATTGAGCTTTTCAATTTGTTACCTCAATTCCTGAATATGGGATGAGTGCTTGTCAATCTGAAGTCCTTGGGATGCAATGTTCTTCTCATAATGTTTGGTGATTTCACCCATAAGGGCACGAGTTGTCGCTACTCTATCCTGAGAGCTTTCAACAGCTGCAGCCTGTGTATTGGTTTGAACTGTCTTCGAGATGAAGTTCCCAGCCGAAGATTGAGAATTGTTGGTGAGGGCCTCTTTTAAAGCCTCGAAACCATCCATCAATTGTGTTACTTCAGGCGGCGGTGACTCAAATAATTTCGCCGAGAGCGCTCTTATCAAAAAGGTCGCTGCGAACATAGTTAAACCAGTGTGATGAATCCTCGTTCACAAGTGCAGGCATGGAGATTGGCTTATGAGCTTCAAATTTGTCGCTTATATAAGTTCACTCTGGATATCTGTGCTACAAATATTGGTATTCGCCTTAAGCTGGCCGACCATCTATTTGGGCTTGTGGCTGCAAGTCCATGACATCTTGCATCACTGGAAATTCCATTGCGAGGTCTTCTCCTTTCTCATTAACAGCATGTGCTCTGTTGGTACTCTTGGCTTCTAAAAAAAAAAAAAAGATGCATGGATAGCGTCAGCGATAAACATGTTAAAAAAGAATGAAAGTGTTGCGTGGGAGCTTTACCTGGCACGCTCAGATTGATTGCCTTGGGCAAGGTTTGTTTTATCATAAAAATAATCCGGGTCTTGAGAAATCCAAAAGCTCTGTTGTACCAAGATATATAATAAGTTGAGCACCTTGCTAGTGGCTGGGCAAACAAGACGACATGGCCATCTGGTCGTCGAAATTCAGAGACATGGCGTCGTAACAAATCTGAAGTGATTCCTCTCTGGTGCTGGGGAGTAACTTCGGAAATCCAAGCTGTTCGTTATTCCGTAGTTCGCACGGGAATTGAACTGTGGAGTAAACCTATCACAGTTAAACATATGAGCAAACCGATGAGGACAAAGTTGTCAAAATGCTCGCCTCGCCTATGGGAGATGCCACCAATGCTACAACTGATAAGTAGCTCCATGGCAGGAATTGATATGGCAAATGGAACTTTGCGCATACATTTGATTCTGATTATAATCAAGTGGTCGTATCCACACCATGGTAAATTTCTTCAAGAATTTGACATTCCATTGGCTGGCACCAATATCTTTGGTCGCAAAGGGAATTAGAAGATTTATTAAGGATATGGTATGATCTTCGCTGTATCCTGCTAATTGCTATTACTCAAAGGGTGGCATGATTTTTCGCCATACATATTTTCAAAGTACTTGCCAGGCTATGACATGCGGACAGGTTTATCGAAGTTATATTTCCCCGAGTCAAGTTTCTGCTAATTCGCGCATAAACTCGACTCGGCGGGTGGCATTTGTTTGATGATTATTTTTAATATAAAAAATAATCACGTTAGACAGATGAATATTTTTATTGGACGATTATTGGTGTTGCAAGCTAGCTGCTGACACTGGCCGGTCAAATTTCATGATCATAGCTCCATATATGTACATGCACCCATGCGTCATGTGTATGTGCACGCATATGAATGTACGTGGCTGGTTTTGCAACTTCAATCCATGTGTATCTTGATTAACAAAGCCAAGATACATCCACATACTGAAAATGTTCACGTACGTATTCGTACGTGGGTGTCCCGTGCGTGTACACCGGGACTCTCATAACAAGGCTGGGTCCACGCATCAGGGAGCCAAACTTATATGTATATATGAGTCATCTCGATGATTATTTGCTTGGCGTGCAAGATGAGAGCAGAGGGCGTTCTCTGTATATCTCGGACTCTTTTTTCAACCTGGGACACCGGCTGGAGGACTCAAGTTGCAACACCTACAAGAGATTGATCGGAGGAAGATTCGTGGGTGCTGTTAGTTGATCTAATCTGATCACGTTTGCTTGGCCGAGCGGCAAACACCAGGGCTCTACGTACCTCTCGCCTATATAAACAGGCACCCTGACCAACATGAGGGACCGGCCGTCCTCACGCATCGACGCCCTGATCTTGGGCTCTCTGGTTCGCACGCATATCTACAAGCATACGCTTCCAAGCCCGTGGCTTGCTTCTCTTCTACATACGCATCTACGCCAAGCCTGCTGCACGCCGAGAAGTCAAGCCAGCATGCCAGAAGCAAAGCCTGGATTGAAGCAGCGCAGCGTCCGGAGAGTCATGTTCTTCATCGTTGCCGGCCATCATGTTGCCTGGTAAGCATCCATTAGTATTCATCTAATCAATAAAATATGGCAAGATCCCAAGCTGCTGGCTCTTCCGATTTATAGTATCATGAGAAAAAGCTCTAGCAATTTGACAACGTCAGATCCCTCGCCGGCGAGGTCGTTTATCAAGTTGTCAATGATCATATGGCAAGAGTTCAACCTGTTGGCTCTTCTAATTTACTATACATCCATCGTCAGAACCCTCGCCGCGCGAGGTCCAGCAACTTGACAACGTCAGAACCCTCGCCGCGCGAGGTCGCGTTGTCAGTTGTCGATGATCGATCTGAGTCATGAAGAAAATCAAGGCCGCACAAGTCGAGATTGTCACACGTGATTCGATCTTAAACAAGCAAGCAAGCATCAGATCGCCGATGGAGTATCAAACCAAGCAAGCAACTCACTGGTTCGTGCAGCTGCATCACTATCATGCCGGCCAGTTCAGCCGACCGACTTGACAACGTCGGAACCCTCGCCGCGCGAGGTCGTTGTCGAGATGTTGATAAAGAAAATCAAACCCGCTCGAGACAGGAGTTCCCCGTCACGATGACAGTGCTCACAAGATGCGAGAGCCAGAATTGCTCTGCCCGTCATTATGGGAAAAATATCAACGCTATCCTGCTTCAAAAGGAGACCGTAGTGCTGTATATACATACCGGTGCAGCTTGTTTTCATACGCATATACATGCCGATGTCCTTCTGTTCGAGAAGATGCCGTGTCAAGAATAGATGGCGGCGCACATGCTAGTTGCTGCATGCCTTGCATACACCCAGAGGACAAAAGCTACTCCAGGATCGTGCTAGTCGCTTCACTACTACCTGATGCCGTGCAAGTCTCGCAGGATGGCAATCTTGGCACACCGTTGTTTCTCCACAGGATGCTGTATCAAGAATAGATGGCTGGCTCTAGGTGACAAAAGATTGTTCCATGACTTTGCTAAGTTGCTGCAGTCCTAGCTACCGGACGCCGTGCACGTCTTGATGCAACACGTTGTTGCACATCAAGTCACCAATAAACAGGCCAAGCAAGCAATTCCACATGCACGCCGAGTTGCCAAGTTAGTGCAAGTTGAAGTCTGCTGGTGCTTGGGACCATCTTCAGCATACCGGCTGTCTCGTTTCCTGCAACTCGACAACATCAGAACCCTCGCCGCGCGAGGCCGTTGTCAGATTACTATTATTTTCCTACGATGGCAGAGAGGTCGTATTGGCCTGCTCCTTACTATTTCCTACGATAGTGGAGAAGGTCACATTGGCTTATCCCTATTGTTCTCTTCCACGGCGGAGAGGTCGATGCCTCGTTTCGCTACAAAATAATTGCGCCGAGAGGCTGTCGATTTAATCTCATGAGAAAGCATCGTCAAGCAATACCCGTACCGCTAACTACGGGTCGTCCTACACCTCTACCGTACCATCATACGTCTAGTGCCGACGAGGCTAGACAAAATCATGGCCGAGTGCCAACGAGGCGATGTCACCACTCCACCGACACGTCCTAATTAACGGGATCGGATACACTGTTGCTGGGCTCCGACGAGGCGAAAGCAACTCACACACGTCCGTGTTAATGAAGGCTGGCATACATGACTGGGCACCGACGAGGCGATAGTCATCCCCTTCATCAACAATACATTCTGTTTACTCCGACGTGGCGTTGGCGATGTCACGACCAAGCTTCGGCGACATAAAGCCACCCCTATTATTACCACGCTATATATCGCATATGGCCGACGACGATCAAATACAAGACGACCATCTAGCGCAGCTTAATCGGAGGTTTTCCGCAAGCTCGTCTTGCGGATGTAATTAACCGGTCGTGCCTAACAGGCCCCGGGAATCGGCGAACTACGCAATTATCCTTCAAGTCAGACCTCTCCTTAAGCATGACGCAGAAGACGGAACAAGACAATTTTTCGTTGATCATGTATTTTTTATATTCAAGAAAGAATTAATGAAATACGTGGTTCTCGAATATGTGTGCATGTGTCTCCTTGCATTACATTATTTATACTTGTCTTCGCTCGGTTTTCGACCAAACAATGACGTGACGGTGGCGTCGTGGTGCCGTATTGACTTTGGGATCGGAGGCCCGCCGTCTTCCGTCCCTGATTTTCTATTTGGGATGGAGTAGCCTGGTTCGTCGAGGCGCACGGCGAGGGGATTGCGACTTCGCCAATGTGCCACCGGGGTTGCTGGCCGTCATGAGTCGAACCAGCGTTGTCCGAGAAAAAAAAAAAAAATTGATTGTACTATAGTTATTTTAGCGTGTCAACCACTATGACAACTATTTTAATCAAATGTTTATTTTAAATGATGATTTTAACTTAAATAAAGCCGCTTCCGAAAATACGAAGTCCGATCCTGTGACCCAAGAGCCTATGTGGCTATTTTAAATGATGATTTTTAACATTATTGGTGAACACTACTATGTTAGTCTTATTAAATGTTTTGTAGTTTTATGGAACCTCTAATTTGTATGCCCTATCAATATGAGCTATGCCCTATCAATATGAGCTATGTGATGTTGTTGGTATATATATCTATGTTCCATACATGAATCTGATTTTGCAATCCGCGCTTTTATTGACTAAAACCAAATGAAATTCACCAAATTTATTATTAGATCCTATTATTCTGATGTAACCTGCTGATGGTTTCTTAATACCGACGACTTTGTAACTTCGTATGTGCTGACTGTCAAGAAAGTGCTGTCAAAAGGATATTTACATGCCAGTTGACTGATGTAAACAATTTCCCCCTATTGGTTTTTTTTTTTTTTCCTATCTCCTTTTGACGGCTTCTGGTTGACCACATGGAAATTTTAGTCTCCAGTAGGGCAAACCTACTAACCTGGTAGATGGAATATATATATAAAAGTAGGTAAAAATAGATGCTAAGGGTGTGTTTGGCTGGGCTGTGACTTTGGGCTGTGGCTCTCTAAAAAGTAGCTTTAAAAAGAGTAGCTATGAGGAAGTCAAAAGCCCTTTTGGTTCATCAGTTGTGACTTTTGAATACAGCTCTAACCGACATGCGGACCCGCTAGTCAGCCTCCCGCCTCTTCTTCCAGCTCGTGCACGGAGATGGGAGGGTCACCGGCCGTCGCAGCTGCACAAGGAGGGGCTCGCCGGTTGTTGTCGCACTGGGGAGGGCTCCCACGGCCAGAGACGCGGTCGGGGAAGTGGGTCGCCGGCCATGGAGGTCCGACATGTTCCCAATCCCCAGCGCTGACAGCCTCTTTCCTCATGAGGAGGAACCACGACGGCGGTGGAGGCCCCCGCACTGCCCTTCCGCCTCGAGCACCGGCCTTGCTGCACGTCCAGGGTGGAGGCTGAAAGGTCCCTAGTGGTTTTGGTAATTGAGTGACAACATTAGGTGGACTAATAATGTGTGATTGAGATAATACACAGGAGATTAGTTCACATGCAATGATGCAATGAAGGAGCTTATTGCATATGAGACATGACATGGAGTCATGTGACCAAGGTGGTGAAGATCAAGACAAGGCTTGGCTTGATGGACCTATTGCAAGTGTGAAGGGCAAGTCGAGGCTTTGAAGTCATGGACCGCGAGGCGGTGAAGCTTGGGCAAGATTTGGCGCCGACGGACCGGCCAACGCGGTGAAGAGCAAGTGAGGTCAAGATCGATGGACCAAGAAGGTCATGTGATGATATGAAGTGGATCATATCATTCTTGGTTGTGTTGGTGCATTGGTTGCATCGGCACTTGGAGAATTGGAGCGGAATGGAAATGCGCAAGGCAAGGTATATCCTATAGGGCATTTTATTTCGCCGGTCATAGGTGAGTAGAGAAGGTTATAACCGGATTTAGGCTTGATAACCGTACTATGAAGAGGGGAAAACTTCAATCGCTTTACTCACCTAGTGCCACTAATTTGAATTGCTAATTGCATATGCATATGGGTTAGTGTCTTGATGAGAAACTCCTTAGAAAATGCTTGGAAAAAATGCTATCTATTAGTGCTCAAAAGGTTCGACGTATTTGGATGAGATAGCATATTTTTTTGGATTGAGTTTTGTCAAAATATGGAAGAGCTATGAGCTGGAATTTTCTCTATTTTTTAGAAAAAAAAAAGAAAAGTGGAATGGCAAAGTAACCATGCATGCATGCGCAAATGGAGAGCCTCTCGTTCTCTCTCTCGTCACGTGCTAATCAAGAGAGAGATTAGAGGTATTGGTAGGACCCGTGGCTGGTTTGCTAATTCAAGAAATTAGGAACGTCACGGTCCCTGGCGCTTGCATGGCTGTTGCTGCTGTCTCTGGATCTCAGAGTGAGTGCTGCTTCGACGACCACGTGATGGGCCAGGACGCCAAGTGCTGCTGGGCCGCCTTACTGCTCCCCTCACGCTCGCGAGGCCCAGAGAGACATCAGCTGGTCTGCGTCGACTGGTCCGTTTCAACCATCGAAGGGATGGATGCGCTGGTTCAGCTTCGTCGAAGAAACATCCCAGTCGCCGCCGCTCGGTCTCTGGTTTGGAGAGCTGCGTTTCTTCCCGTTGGCGAGTGGGAGGAGCCAGTGCTGCCGACCGTTGGGGGCAGGGGCCAGGAGGCAGGCGCTAGCTGCCGTCGGCCAAGTACAGAGGTGGATAAAGACCAAGCTGCTCTCTTGCTCTCCCGCTCAGCACAGTGAGCTTTTCATTCCTCTTTTCTTCTCAAGAACAAGAGCTAGGGTTTCTCCTCTCCCTCTTTCTCTCCAATAATTTGAGGTAAAATTGATATGAGAGTTTGAGTGCCCTTTGTGGGTGTGTATGAGAGGTTGAAGATCCACCCATTCCTCATTTATTTTCACTCAAGATTAGAGCTAATTTGAGAGGGGATTGGGATACCTAGTGCATTGCATTTCGGGATTCATATTTGTGGCACTAGGTGGTGATTGCGATTGTGGATTTCCTATTGCTCTTGGTGATTGCCATCATCTAGACGGTTTGGAGATTGTGACTCCGTTGAAGCACGCAAGGAGATTGTGCGGTGCTCCGGAGGAGGATTTTTGAGAGGTTCGTGCTCACCTCACGGAGATCGTGAAGAGCAACATTAGTGGAGCGTGTCATTGAGTTACCTCACTTGTGAGTGTGGGTTCAATCGCGGTGCTTTGAGGGGCTCACTTGATAGTGGTGTCTTGCGGTGCCTTGCGGGACGTGCCTTGAGGGGCAAGTGATTTGAGGATCACACCGAAGAACCATCTAGGTGAAACACCGAAGGAACCACCCAAGGTGTTGGTCGACACAACGAGGAGTAGGGGGAAGTTGGCAAGCTTCCCGATACCTCGGTAAAAAATCACCGGTGTCAACTTGTCTACTCTTCTCGGTGGTTTGCATTCTCCAAATCACAAGCTTTGTATTTACATTCATTTATACCTTGTGTTTGTGGAGTAGCTCTTGCAATTACTAGCTTGTGTAGCTTGTTAGTTGCTTTGCTTAGTTTGTGTAGCTAAGTAATTTGAGCCTTTAGGTTAGGCGTGTGTCGCCTTGTCCTTAGTGCATCTAGTGAGCTTAGGATTGGCTTTGTGCTTTTGCTCATTAGAATTGTGTAGGAGCTCACCTTTGTTTGAAGTACTAGTGCATAGGTTTGTGTGACCTTGCAATAGAATCGGTTAGGAGCTCAAGCTAGGCTTATCACCTCATTTACTTTGTGTAGGATCTTTTGTGAGGTGATTTAGAGTCATAGCTAGAGGGGTGAAGTCTTGGTTAAACGAATAGTTTCATTTCCGTTTTATATTTGTTTAGACGTCGTAATTAGTTTTAGAAAGGACTATTCACCCCCCCTCTAGTCCCCATCTCGACCCTACAGAGGCCACGCTGCGGGCGGTGCTTGCTGGTCTTTCGGCATCCGCTTTGGCATTGTGGCGAGGCGGGCAGGCGGGCCGATCTTTGGGGGGGGCTGGGGCGGTCCGAGGTCCTCGTCCGCTTGGGTAGGGATGGTAGGCCTAAGCGGCCGAGAGTGTCCGCTTGGGTAGGAATGCCAGCCCTTGGCGTCCGCAGGTTGCGATCTTTGGGTGGCGGTGGAGCCGCGAATCCCCCGCACGGGTCGCGGTCTCTCACGTGAGGAAGGGGCGTGCGAGAAGGGGCCCGACGGGAGGAAGTAGATCGGCGGAAACGTTATTTTGCATCGTAACCGGTGGCAGTGGGTAATTTTGGGGCTCAAAAGCCAATAAAATCAAGGGGAAAGGTGCTTTTGGATTTGTAGTAGAGTGAAAGCTAAGCTGCTTTTGGGCAAAAGCAGTTGTGGCTTTTGGGCCCTTTGATTGTCTTTTGACTTTTGCAAAAGTAAAAGCAGGTTGGAAAGCCCAACCAAAAGGACCCTAAGAGACCTCCATTATTCACACATTTTAGAATGTGTTGGGGACTGCTCAATAAACTCCACCGTGAAGCAGCTCCACAAAAATCTAGAGTTTATGGAGCACCTATTTTTTCTTGAACAGAGTGCGTGGATCTTAAACCGATTGGCTAAGCAGAGCAGTTCCAAATACCACTTTAATCATCTTTTTTACAACATGATCATCATGGATGTTGAGAAGAAGAAGAAAAAAAATATCTAATCTAGACCTGGACTTAGAACTATATATAATCCTTATTAAAAACTAACTAATAGATCATAAAGATGTTAGTTTCCCCGCACACCATTCGCCTCGCACGTGATTGTAATTACGTACTTAAAGTTTCGCGATAGACACAATATAAGCAGCTAGGGAACTGGAGTCTAAGCCTCTCTAGTGTCCAACTCAGCCATGTCAAGATCCATAGCCACTAGGTCGAAGTCATCGTTCAAAAGGATCTATAGAACTCAGCCTTGAACTTTTGTTTGACCTCTGAGTCAATGGCATCATCCTCAACAGCAATGCCAAGCTTCCTCAAAAGGACGTTCTGGGCCTGCCTAGTGGTGTTTGACGCCCGTGGCATGGCAGCAATGCGACTGCTGCGCCGCAGTGAGTGGATGGGGGCGGTGTCTTGGAGCGACGCAACCGTGGTCCCTCGCGGATAAGTGGTGGCTGCATCGGCAGACAGACCAAGGCCTCTATCTGTTCCTGCACTACTGTCGCTGTGGGAGTAGCATCACCGGCAGCGGCAGGGACCCCTGTCGCCGAGCCGTCAACAATAGTTGAGGGGCCATCACTTGGTCCATGTACCTCAAGCTCTGCTCGGCGTCAAAGCTGGTAGTGGCACCATTATCCATAGGGCAACCCACATCAGAGGAGGGGGCAGCAGCTTGAATCTTCAACTCTCTGCAGCGTCAAGGTTCACAGCGACAGCCTGAATCAGCAGCGAAGGCAAAGCCGCTTCCTCAAGCATGGGGTCCTTGGAGGCACAAACTACCCGACAGGGGAGGGAAGGGCGGGATCCAGCCGCCATGGTCCACCGACCTTTGAGTAGCGAAAGTATCGGGCATCAAGACCGCAGCTCTTGTGTCCACCAGCAGCAGCTCAGTAGGGGCGGCACAGGCATCCCACTGAGCGGCGGAACTCGTCGAAGCTAAGCCGATCGTGGACAGAACGCTGATCAGCATGTTGGCCTGGGCTGACCATAGCTCGTCGTCGAGTGTCGAGGTTGCGGCGGGCTGGGCAGTACCTCGACCGACCTTCACAATGGAGGCTTTTGAGCGGATCACGACAAGAAGCAACCTTGTGGTCTCGCGCAGGGGCACCGAAAGCAACGGCCGCAAAGCACGCCACGATCGCAGGGCTCCTCCTTGATGTCACAAGGACTTCACGTGGGTTGGAAGACCCGGCACACTTGTTATAAGTGGCACAGCGGAAAACGGCCTAGCCTGCTTCGTTGTATCACAAGCAAAATGGGCCTGGCTAGCACCACGCTGCAGGATCTCCTACCACCCATGCACATTTCGTGGTGTGACACGGTGGTGGCGGGACACCCTAGGCCAGAACCGTTGTCAACTTCGGCAAAGAGGGTCTTTGCCGAAGTGCCTTTGTTTTTCGGCTCTCGAAAAGCAGTTTTCAAAATCAGTTTTTGAGGCCCTATATGGATTCAAATGAAAAAGTTGTCAACTACAAAGTTTCATAACTTTTTGAGATCTACAATTTTCATTTAGGTAGCCAGTTTTTCCATCCGAGGTAGTTTGAAAAATTCGAATTTCAAATTTGAAAGACTCGGATGTAGTTTTGCATGATAAGATGAATTCAAACCAAAAAGTTTTCTACTACAAAGGTTCATATCTTTTTGAGATCTACAAAGTTTACTTTTTGGTCATTTATTCATTTAACAAAGTGTCAGTAACATTGTTCATAAATCTTATTAATTTCTCTTCTAGTTCTAGGAAGGTATGAGAGGATATGAGAGAGATGTGCGTTTTGTGAACAACGTTATTAATGCTTTGTCAAATGAAGAAATAACCAAAATAAATTTTGTAGATCTTGAGAAGTTATAAAACTTTGTAGTTGAAAACTTTTTTATATGAACTCGTTTAGGGTCTGAAAAACTGATTTGAAAAATTGCTTTGCCGAAGTTTCAAAAAAAAAAAGATTTGGACAAAGATTGAATAACCGCTTTTGCCGGCGTCAAAGAAGACACTCGGCAAAGACCCTCTATGCCGAGTGCAAAAAAGAGCACTCGGCAAAACCCACTTTGCCGAGTGTGTTTTTTGTTTGACACTCGGCAAAGATGGTCTTTGCCGAGTGTCCTTTTTTTTTTTACCGAGTGCATTTTATTTAGCACTCAGCAAAGCTTTGGACACTTGGCAAAGAGCCGGATTCTGGTAGTGGCTTATTACTAATTGAAAGCAATCCAAATCCAAATATCTAAAACATTATTAGTGTAGGGTCAAGCTCGTTTTCAAAAAAAAAAAAATTAGTGTAGGGTCACACAAAGTGACATATGATGATGACTAGGTGATCGATGAGATGATCTACCCGTGTGTGTCCATGGCCTCGTTCGATGATGAGGCCTGTCTTCTTGTAGTTGGTGTCTTCGTCACAGATATCTATCCACAATCACTGATCCTCTCATTCTTCGGTCGCGCGTCACTCCGCCAGCTTGAGCTCCATCCAGCCGTCGCCCCTCCGCGTTGGGGTGAGGGTAGGTTTCCTTCACGGGAGCCCACGAGCTCCGTGGTCGAGGCTGACAGTGCTTGTTAGGATGGTCTTAGTCTTGCGATCGTGCTGCCTGATGGACGACTTCTGCCTGCTATGGAAGCCAGGAGTCTCTGCCAAGCCTGTAGACTAGCTAGATAAACCGTGTAACCAGTGTTTGGTGACAATTGCAGAGTCTGGATCGCCCCACTGATGGCGAGAAAGTAAACTATAAGCAGCTCAGCACATTCTTGAAACCTTGGAATTTGCTATATATCCGACGCCTGAATTTTCCTCTTATTTTTTAGGATGTGAGCTGTCGGATCAAGATCAAACATCCTTAGTTGATCCAGTAGCTATTTATCTTCCTCGGATTCCCGACTCCCACCCGCTCCCTCCCAACGCCCACCGCCCCACCACGGTCTTGGCGGTGGAGCTTCTGCGAGACCTTACCACGGCCTTGGCGGTGGAGCTCCTGCGAGACCTTACCGCGCCCGTGGCGGCCTCCCTCCCCCTCTCCTCCCCCTCCCCGTGGAATCCCACTCACATATAGGTAACTGGAGTATAAAGCGAATAACGCCCGGCGAACTTCAAGGCCGCCGCCCCACCACAGCCACCGGCTGAGTTCGGCTTGGGTTCAGTTATGTTTTCAAAACTCCACTCCTCTCTTGCTCTCTCTCTTTTACAGGTGCATGGTGAGCCATCTCAACCCAATCCAACCCCGGCCTGCCTTCTCTCCTTTAATACCCTCTCCATCATCTACCGCAGCTCGGCTCACTAGCTTCCAGATCCAGTGGAGTGGTGGTGCCACGGTGTCCATGACCATGAAGCGGCCGAGGGGCGGCAGGAGCCCAGCGGCGCCGGATGGGCAACGCCGCCATGGTCGTCACCATGCTCGTCTCCCTCAAGGCCCTCACCTACATCAAGGCGCGATACTGCTCCAACCCCTTCCGTGACGTCTCCCTGCTCTCCTCCTCCTCCTCCTCCCCGCTGCCCGTTCGCGGCATGAGATGGTCCCTCATCGTCATCAGCTTCTTGCTCGACGGTGACACCCTGCTTTCTTGTCCAGCTCTAGCGATGAC
The DNA here is from genome assembly GCA_015847255.1 of Hyparrhenia diplandra. NCBI lineage: Eukaryota > Viridiplantae > Streptophyta > Magnoliopsida > Poales > Poaceae > Hyparrhenia > Hyparrhenia diplandra. Next base: position 286,985 of record JADLZK010008008.1, read on the forward strand.
GGCCACGATGCCCCCGCGCGGACCGGCCGTCTTCACCATAGCAAGGTCCCCTAAACCGCCCTCCACCATCCTCACCATCCGGGTGCACTTTGTCTCCCATGGCGGTCCCTTCTAAAACCGCGGAAGGAGGGCATGGCCGAAAAACCTATAGTTGCCGCTGTCAGTCGCTGGACCAACAACTAAGGTGAGAAACCTGCTCACCGCTGCTCTCTCCCTCCTCCCTGATCCAGGTAGAAGAAGAGCAGGAGCTCACTTCCCTCTCTTCTCTCACGCACACACACACACTGCTCAGGTTCAGGTTCAGCGTTGGTTGAACTGAACCAGGTCTGGTTGGCTGAAAGTTTGAGGCAAATGAACTCTATAGCTTTATTATCTCTTCTCAAACATATACATACAGCTTGAGGCTATCTGAAGCTAGCACAACACTTTCTAGGTTCCTAACTAGCTTCTATTCATACAGCTCTAGGCTATCTGAAGCTAGTCATCTTTCCAATCTAATTTCCTAACTTCCTAGCTTAGCTTACAAAGGAGCTCAACATGTCCTTATATAGGACATTGAGTCGGTTTGCTACAGTAGCCGTATCCGACATTCATATACAGCTCATTGTTACAAAATGATAGCTAATAGTCAATTTCTATTTTACTACTTCTTCCTTTTGCTAAACTCAATTCGCTTTTGACTTGCATCTTTCCAACTCTTACTTGACATTTCTAGAAGCTTCAAGAATCAACTAGTGTTTAGCATCCTTTCATCAATTTTGATCTTTTCCCATCTCAAGAAAATAAATTAATTCCAACAGCCGCAGCGCGGAGATGGGGAGGAGGAGGAGGAGGGGGAGGAGGGAGAGGAGGGAGATGAGGGGAGGAGGGCGAGGAGGGGGGGAGGAGGAGGACCTATCTCGTCGCATCTTCCATTGCCACTGTCGGGACCGCTCTCTGGACTGGAGCCAAGGAGATTGTTGGCGCGGTAGCATTTTCGGAAATGTAGGAAATTTCGGGAATGTTGGAAATTTTGGGAATTTTGGAAATTTTGGAAATTTCGGGAATTCTGGGAGTTCTGGAATTCTGGGAATTTCTGGAATTCTGGGAATTTCGGGAATTTCGGGAGTTCTGGGAGTTCTGGGAATTTCGGGAGTTCTGGGAGTTCTGGGAATTTTGGGAATTTCGGGAATTTCGGTGTGGGAGCGCAGGCGCGGATGCCGGGAGGAGCTCGCCTGAGCAGGGCGCAGGCGTGGCGTCACGGGGCACGGGGCGCGGGGCGCAGGAGTCATGAGCATGGAGCGCGGGGCGCCTGAAATCGCGTCGCCTGAGCGTCTCCTTGTTCTCGGGAGCCTAAAATATAAGAAGTGTGCAAAACAAAACAAAGATCGATCCATGCGTGAGGAGTTGGTTGCCACATGATCCGTAATGCCATCCTCGGTATATATATAATCAAAAGATTCCGTAGGGTAAGCAGCGTACCTGGACTCTTGGAAGGCTGGATCTTGTGACCATTCAGTGCTCAATGATCTAGGTGATAGGGTAATGGGGCTGGGGGGTTCGACCTGCATGCAAACTATATGTATCACCAAAATTCCAGGAGCTAGTAGCTGCATATTACAGTCATTCTCATTCATGTTTAATTAACGACCAAAACTCCTCGGTCACTTGCACAGATATTAGGATTAAAGCTACCGGTTGTTGGCCTAAAAGTAACGGTCCAGCTGGCAGTTGAAGCGAATTTCGGCGATCGATTTACAAATCATGAACTTGTTTGAATAATGATAGCTCAAGTTTTTTTTTACTAATTAACAGTACTTCCAGCCTCCATTCTAAATTTTAGGACGTTTTGGCTTTTTCTAATTATTTTTACAAAGTATCTAGACACATCAGTGAATATATCTAAGTGCTACTGCTAGCAAAATCTCTGTATCTAAAAAAGATAAAACATTTTATTACAATTTGGAATGGAGGGATCCAGTATGTGTTATTAGCATGTTTGTATCGACATACAAAGATATATAAATCCTGTCGATCGCCCATACCTGTCGTGACATATTTACGCCACCATTTGCCGTGGAGTGGTCCAGCCTTCGTATGATATCCTCTATATCTGGTCTATTCTTTGGTTCATCCACCGTGCAGCTTTTTGACAATTCAACACATGTTTTTACTTGGTTGTAAAGTGCCTCCCATGGTGTGCGCCCATGTGTCCTACTCCTCCAGCTTTCGGCCACCTGTTCCTCATATGAAAAACAATGTTAGATTAATTCACTACAACACGTCATTTAATTGTATGGGTGCTTATTCCTTTTGTTTTTAATTGAAACACGACTTATAACTCTGCTGTTAGCTGACTCTACTCATTGTGTTCAATGTATGTTATCAGACCAGCCTTTTATTTGGATTCCCATTATTTTAATAATGCATTGTAGGTTATTTAATTTATAATTTTACACCGTGTAGGTGACAAGAATCTGCGAGCTTCAATCGCACCATTGCGCGTCAACTGCTGGTGGAGGCTCTATTAATTGCAGATCAACATGCAGAATGTTTTGTGAAAGCCAGATCAAATAAGAAAATCATGTCTTTCAGGTGAAATACTTAGTAATCAGTATGGCTTCTCGTAGCAGTAAAACATATATGCCGATTGAAAGAATGCAATGCTCTTTGTTTCCATCACTTGCCAGTATTTTACACTACAGATTAATCTGATTCCCATGATCTACTTTTTTTTTTTTTTTTTTCTTGAACCAGTTCTTTTTCATTTCTAGGCACACATTATCATCACGAAAATAGTTTCACTTTTATAATTTGTAGTAGTATCTATCTCACCAGTGCACTCTATCTTCTACAGCTCTCTTGTATTCTTGAATTTTCCTCTGTTTCCAAATTTATCTGGCTCACTGTGATGGATTATTAACCATTAACATAGTAGCGCATTCATACACTGAAGAATGTCTTTTATGTCTGGACTAATATACTTATATACATGTACAATACCTGCAATGTCATCCCTAGTGTATGTTAGCATTTCCTGTTTCTTACAAGGATGTTTCAAGATATTCTAATTGCAATTTTAATTGTGTTCTTTAATGGTCACTTTGTGAGGCGTTGCATATATCAATTAAAAGTTTTTTGGTAATAAAGATCTATACTGTCAGTGGCAGTGTCAAAGGCAAAGATCGATTGGTAAAAGAATTATCGGTTGTCGTCTTTGTTATTGCATTTTTGCACTTAGAAGTCAAATAGGACAAAAGTAAAAAAAATTCAGGAACTGTATGAATAGTATCTGTGTACAGGTCAGATACTAAACACCTTATGTGTTTATTATTCCCCTTGGTTATTGTACCTAAGTTCTTCAGTTTCCATAGCATGCGTTGACAATGCTTTATTGCCGACAACACATTGGTTGTCAATGTTTTGTTGCTTGCAGTTACAGGTTCTTGTTTCTTTTGCCTTTCATGAAGATAGGGATTCAGTTCCTGGTCCCTGTATCCGTGGTTAGGTAGCTGAATGATTTAGACTTTTTTGAATGATCTGGTCTTTTATTCATTTACTTTCAGTTCTTGTATTTGAAGTCAGATTTGAAAATTCATTTACTTTTATTCAGCTATGCTTCTCATAAGATTTTTTTTTTTTGAGCATGACCTGATATCTCAAAAACCAAATAAATATTTTTCTAGAGGGAAATAAATTTTGTAGTAGATCCTTTTGAATCACAGCTTGCATTGAATGCTATTCTTTTGTGCCAAGTTAAATACTTGCTGATTCTATTGTTATATTTTATTTACTGTATGTGACTAGCTGATGTTTTGTTGTGTATTGCAGAAACCTTGAGTAGAGTGAGCGAACAGAGGGGAATAAGGTAGATGTTGCTGACCTTCGGACTTGATAATGGCAAGGATCTTCTTGATGGTGGTGCCTCCATTCTCTTTCTAGTACTAGTAGTTACATAGTATGAGAATATGAGTTATAGGTACGACTTGTCTTTTGTAATTTGAGCATGTTATTGTCAGGACCTTTCAGCATTGCTGGTGTGACTATGGATTGGAGAACTGTGCTGTTTGGATGCATACAATGTTAATGAGTTCTCTCATTGCTAATTTGCAAATTTGATATCTTTAGAAAATCTTGCATGATATCTTGGTTTTCGAGGCATTTCTAATAACGCCTCCGTCAATATTTGATGGCCTATTACAGTTGCCTCTAAAGAGTATTCTAGGCATCCGGAAAATGCCTTTAAATGTTGATATTAAAAGTGTCCGTGTTTCGAGAGCCGGGGGCCTCGAGAACCGGCAATGAATAAGGCTGTGCGCCCCCCCCGATGGCGTGTGCGAGAAGGACACGAGGGGTTTATCCCTGGTTCAGGCGAAGGTGGCCCTACATATAGCAGCGGTTCACTCCTTGTATTATCTCACACCCAAGGTGCTTGTAGTAGGGAATACAAGCGGTCGCGAGAGAGGAGCGGTTCCCGTGTCTCACGATCATGGGGTTTGTGGTGGTCGGTTGCGGTTTCTTCGTCGGATCCACCCCCTCTAATGGAGGCATTACTGGGAGGAGTAATGAGTTTCTAAGGTTACAAATTCTGTTGCCTAGGTGTCGAATGCCCGAGGCCTACATCCTTGCATGCCCGAGGTTGAGGCTCGGTGGTCCAGTTGGATACTAGGAGGTGGAGACGCGTGTCTTTGATCTTGACGTACATGTCCCTTGTAGATGTGAAGCCAAGGGCTTGTGAGGAGGCGGCGGTTTTGCATGGCGATTTGGCGTCCCCCTGTCTTCCCCGCAGAACGGCGTGGCGGTTTTCGGGGTAGAGGCACCGTGGCGGGTAGACGAGCCGCCCCGGGTTGAGTATTGCGGTTCATGGAACCCCGTGCCGGAGGCGGATCACGAATGGATCGCCTTTACGCCCCATCGCCCGGATTATCGGGTAGACGAGCCGCCTCGGGTTGAGTAGTGCGGTTCATGGAACCCTGTGCCCGAGGCGGATCACGTAATGGATCGCCTTTACGTCCCATCAGCCGGATTATCGGGCGGGCCAGAACGCCCGTGGCAATCGATGGCCCCGACGCCCGTCCCGTCGGTCGTGCATTAAATGCGGCTGGTCCCTCCTTTCGACGGGGTCTTCGAGGTCCGAGGTGTTGCTTCCCTCGGGCGAGGCGGTTAGGTGTGCCCGAGGGCATAATCGACAATTTGGTCGAGTTTGAGAGTGACGCGCCCGAGGGTATAGCGGTCGTGACCCTCGCGGGCGAGACAGAGCTGGTTGTGCCCCGAGGGTACGGGCGTGTTGTGACTCGGGCGAGACGGAGATTGTCATGCATGCCCGACGGTGTGTAGACGGGGTATGACCCTCGGTTGGGACAAGGTAAAGTTTGGAAAAGGGTTGGAGTGAGTTCGGGGTACTTGGGCCCTTCTTTGCGATATTGGGCTGATCATGGGCCTCGGCCCACTACTACATAAATGATTAACCGTGGCGGACAAAATTATTTTCGTGGCGGGCATTTTTGTCGCCATGGACGGAGGGTCACAGAAAATGCACGATTTGACCCATCGTCCGTGGCGGACAAAATGCCCGCCACCAATTAATAAAAAAAAAATAAAAACAAAACAAAAAACCCAAATCGAACCCTAACGGGCCCGGATCTGGGGCCGTCGGGCCCGTTAGGGTTTCATATGCAGCCCGCCGCCGCCGCCGTGGTGGATCCGCCCTCGGCGCCCGGCCGCGGCCGCCGCCGCCAAGCGTGGTGGATCCGCCCCTCGGCGCCCAGCCCGCCGGCCGGATTCAGCCCCCTTGCCGCCGGTAGCCGCCTTTGACGAAGCGCAGTGCCGTTGCCGGCCAACCCAGCAGATCCGGCCGGGCGCTCCATCACGCAGCGAGGAGATCCGACGGAGGAGACGACCAGGACCCCAGCGCGCCCGGGCGGATCTCGAGCATCGCCGCCGCCCGGGAGGGAGTCGCCGCCCGCGCGCATGAAGCCGCCGCCGGGATCCTCCTCCACGAACCGTCGCCCGAGGGGGAGGAGCCCGCCGCCACACTCCGACCCGCCCTCCACGGCCCCCGCCATCCACGACGCCGCTGAAGTTGGGCCGCCGCGTGAGTTTCGGTCGGCCGCCGCGGTCGCCTCATGAAGCGCGCGACGCGGTGGAAATGGGGTGTGGCCGAGAGTTGAGGTGGAGAGGGTGCATGTGCATGCGGTGGAGAGGGAGATGCGGTGGAGATGCATGCGGTGGTGAGGGAGAACGGTGGAGAAGTGTGGACGGGAGAATGCGGCTGGAGGAGTGGGGATGAGGGGAGGGGTGAGGGAGAGATGTTAGGGTTTTTCTTGCTTTTATATGCTTGACATGGTAATGGGCTGTATGGGCTCATCCGGGGCGGGCGTTTGGGCCTAATTTTCTATGGCTAAAAAACCGCCACGGTAAATCTATTTACCGCGACGGTTTTTAAAACCGCCACGGTTAATTAAAAATGACCGCCACGGTTAATCGGGGTATTAACCGTGGCGGTTTTCTAAATGCCCGCCACCATAAATCATTTGGAAGTGCCTCGCAAAATCAATTCTGTAGTAGTGGTCTCCTCTTTCTCCACGTTCTTGATGACTCCAACAGCAGCCGTAACAGGCCGTTCCGAGGGCCACTTCAGGCTTGCTTGAGCGCTGGTGGCCCATTGCCTTGTTGATGTCATCAAACTAGTAGATTTGATCCGTAGGTGAGTTGTGGTGGGTTGTATGATCACATGCTTGTCAATGTCTCCAAGCTTGTAGATCAGGTGACCATAGTTTATGGGCCGTAACCAAGTTGGACCAAAGGTGCCATCGTGTATTGGACCGTGGTATTCCCCTTTCGTGGGAGATGTTTGAGGGCCCATTATCCAGGTACCTGAAAAAAGTTTATGGGCATTTTAGAAAAATGCCTCAAAAGACCTTTTACTTCCATCTTATAGCCTGCGTTTTTTAAATGCCTTAAAAGGTCTTTGAAGGCGTTTTAACCGCTTTTCGAGGCATTTATAAACGCCTTGTATAAGCAGCAATGCTTTAGTGATATTTTAACTGCTTTTCCATCAACTACTGGCTAGGGGTACTACATTTTATATAATATAATGCTTCACACCATGCGCTTTATTGACCAAGAATCAAGGAGAGAAAAAGAAATCCAAAGTGAAATGACCATCATATAACGAATATATCCATGTTTATGATCGCGGGCTATGAAAAATAGCGTCGGACTTTTCTGAACGCTATTCGCCGCTATTGCGCCGCTATAGCGCCGCAATAGCGCCGCAATAGCGGCAACTATGCGAAGTAGCACCAGCCTGCTGCTGCAACTATAGCCTAATAGCGTGAAAATAGCGCCGATATAGCGCCAATAGCGTGAAAATAGCGTGCTTTAGCGGCGCAATATCGTGCTATAGCGCCAATGGCGCCCATAGCGTGGAAATTGACAATAGCGTCGCGGTGTTTCAAATGGCGCGCTATAGCGCTATTTGTTTCGGGGAATATATACTAGAGCCGTATGAATCTATCTTCTATATATGAATGAAAGCAATTAGCCAGTAGGGGCAAAGAGTGGAAATACAATATGTACGCGCTAGTAGTATATTGTGGAGCGTTTTCTTCCTACCCGTGGACAAGTAGGGAGAGAGAGAGAGAGAGAGAAAAAGAGAGAGAGTATTGGTCCTTACATTCTCAATTGATCGTTCTGTCTCATGTCCAGCCACCATTCTTCTGATTATTACACCCAAACTGAATATGTCTGCTTTGAATGTGATATCTCCACTATGAATGTATTCTGGTGCCATATAACCCCTTGAAGAATATATTGAAGTCCAAAAGAGTTTATATAATTTAGTATGCATTATATATAATGGCAGGCTGAATGAATTTTCTGGTTGTGTGATAACAATATGTTATATACATTCAGTAGAAACTTACAGTGTACCAAGTTGGGTTTCGGTTCTGGTTCGGGTTTTGTCCCCACCCAAGAACCTTGACAGGCCAAAATCACTAATTTTTGAAACCATGTCAATATCAAGCAATATATTGGCTGGTTTGAGATCCAAATGAATTATTCGTTCCTTGTGAAGATGATGTAAACCGTGGCAAATTCCTTTTATTATCTTGTAACAGTGGTGCCACGGAAGCGTATTAGTTTCATCTGTACAAAGGTAACATTCAACATACAGTTCTCTCCCCACGCCAAAATATATAAAAAAAACATTCAGTATATAGTAAAATTCAGGACAAAAAGTATCAAAGAAATAGACTTATATATCTTTTTTAAAAGAAAGACAACAAGAAAGAATGCAAGAAGCACTAATCTGTCCAAATTAAATGAAATAAAGGTCGTACCTATGGTGGTAGCTTCACAATAACGGCTAAGATTTCCTTTAGGCATATACTCCAAGCAAAAAAAACAACCTCTCTCGTACCTCTGCACTAACCATTCTTCCCTCGATCTCAAGTTTCACATGCGTGAGAATGTGATCGCAGAAACCTATGAATCGTACTATATTTCTATGCTTAACCACCGACAGACAATCAACTTCACGGTGAAATTGTGTATCCAGAAGTGTAGCATGTGACATAAGCTTCTTCACAGCAACAAATTCATTTCCCACCATTCCCTATATGTTTAAAATACACATAAATGCTCATTTTGGACATTCACTATGGATCAAAAATTAAATTAGTTTGACATAAAACAATTCTAGAGCTTGAAATCTATTTTTGGTGCGGAGGGAGTGTAGACAAGATTTTATTTCCTTTTTAATTTGTACTGCCGGGTGTATTTAGTTAGGTCTTAGCAACTCTATCTATTCAATTAAAATTTGATTTGTAATGCAATTGCATAAATACTTTTTAATTTTTTTTTTTCTGAATCTCACCTTCTGATACATATCTTACACATGCATGTACATGTACGTAATCTTTTCATGACTTACATGTTCAAACTTTAATATCTCATAAACCATAAATCAAATTTATGAATCGATTTGAAGATTATTGCTCAGAAAATATGCCGAACAAAATGAGACCCATGAAGGCTATGCTTTTGACAAAGTTTAAAATTATTTGAAAGCTTATAGTTGCAACATGGATTACTACTCATCTACAACATTGATTTAATGTGATTTATAATAAATACTATAGTATAAAGAATAAAACATAAACAACTACACATTGCACAAAAATAAAGTTGCAACATAGAATACAACTCAATTACAACTTATCTTAGTGTGTGCATTTAAATAAAATGGTATATAGAAATGTAAGTGCAATCAACCCTTATTTGTAGGTGCGGTAGTGCAAGTGTGTATTGTGTAGCAGTGCCCCGTTAGGGAGCGACAGTGCCGCAAGTGGAAGTTGACGCGTGTTTTTGTTTTAAACAAGCCTATTCACCCTCTCTAAGCTAACTAGAGATCCTACAAGAAACAACACGTACACGTACATGAACAACTAAACATTGCACACTAAATGTAGTTGCAACATATATATATAGAGATCTCTACTCAAATACAACTAGATATAGTGTGCAGTTGTAAATACTATAGTATACAAAAATAACACATAAACAACTACAAATAACACGTTATGTAGTTGCAACATGGATTACTACTCCATTATAACTTATCCTAATGTGTAGTTGTAAATACTATGGTATACTGAAATAATACACAAACAAGTACATATTGCACACAAAATGCAGTATCTACATGGACTCCTCAATTACATATGGTTGTAACTATTATTGTATACCGAAACAACAGTTGTAACATGGACGACTATTCAATTACAACTTGATTTATTTTGTGGATGTAAATGCTATGGTTTACAAAAACAACACACAAACAACTACACATTACAAACAAAATGTAGTTGCATTATGGACTACTTTCTATGGTTTAAAAAACACATAAGCAACTACAAATTACACACAAGATGTATTTGCAATATGATTACTTAATTACAATTTGGTTTCTTGTAGTTGTAAATATTATGTTATATAGAAATGACACATAAACAACTATACATTGTACAAAAAAAAAATGTGGTTACAACATAAATTAATACTTAATTATAACTTGATTTAGTATATAGTTGTCAATGATATGGTTTACAAAAATAACATATATAAACAACTACATATTACACAATATAGTTGCATTATGGCTGCTACTCAATTAAAACTCAATTTATTATGTAGTTGTACACAAAATACTATGTTATACATAAATAATACATAAAAAGTTACACACCACACATAAATTGAAGCAGTGACATGGACTACTACTCAACTACAACTTAGTTAAGTTGCAAAATACTATGATATAAAGGGATGACAAGTAGATATAAAACAAGCTGTTGGTTCTTTTTCTTAAATTTTTCTAAAATCAAGCTCTATCATTTTGTTGAGTTCTTACTACTATTAGTTTACTCAAATTTTCCTACAATTTTGTTTGGCCAATTTAAATTTTGAATTTAAAATAAATACAACTTAGAACAACATTTTGAAACACTAAATGGCCTCAACTAAAAAACTATTGAATACAAAAGTTGTAGAACTCAACAAGATCAACAACTTCTATATAGGCTATTTTTCATTTGAGAAAGTGTCGCACACACACTAATCATAAATTCATGAATCTGACATATAGTTGATGAAACTAGATGAGAGATGTGTCATTTTATAACTAATGTTTGCAAACACTTCCTCAAATGCAGAAATGGCTAAAATAAAAATTGTAAATCTTGATTAGTTCATAAACTTGTTATTTATTAGTTTTTTTAGTCGGGACCATTTAGGGTTTCAAAAACTGGGTTGAAGTTCTCATTTTTAAATATTCAAAATTTGAATCATTCTAACTTTGTCAAATGACAAGTTGACAAAAATAATAATTGTATATCTTGATGAGTTTAACAAACTTGTTATTCATGACTTTTTATTTGAATCCATTAGGGTTTCAAAACTAGTTTCAAGTTGTCATTTTCTGAAATTCAAAATTTAAATTTTTTCAAACTTTGTCAAATGAAAAGTTGACCAACATAAGAACTGTTCATCTTGACGAGTATAACAAACTTTATTCGTGGCTTTTTAGTTGAAACCATTTAGGGTTTCAAAAACTAGTTTCAAGTTGTCATTTTTTGAAATTCACAATTTGAATCCTTCGAACTTTGTCAAATGAAAAGTTGACCAAAAATGAAAATTGTGCACCTATAGGTCAACTTTTTTGTCAAACCGCTATAAATAGCGAGAGGGCGCGAGGAGGGACAAAAATGACTAAGTCTTCGGTGATTTACAATTCCATGACACCGGCAGGCTGCCGAAATTTGCCGTGCCGCCTCCCTACCCAATCTCCTTCCGGTGCTCGCTGGTGCTAGGGTTTTTGGCCATGGCGGATGGCCGCTGGTCCTCTCCCGGCCCGTGCTCCTGTGCTCCCCTAACCTAGTCGTGTGCTCCTCTGCTCTTCGACCTCCTCTCTAATGACCTCTTGCCAGGGCTAGGGTTTGGGGGCGCATGGCAGCCGCCGCCCTCGCTGGGCCGTGCTCGTGTGCTTCCTTGACCCGGCCGTGTTCTCATCTGCTCTTCAACCTCCTCTCCGACAACCTCTCGCCAGGGCTAGGGTTTTGGGCGCACGGCTGGCTACCCTCGCTATCCCATGCTTTTGCGCTCCTCCGACCCGGCCATGTGCTCTTCCTCTCTGACCTCACCGGGGCTACGGTGTGAGGCCATGCATCTGCCGCCCTCGTCAGCCCGTGCTCATGCTCGTCCTCTATAACATCCTCTGTGATCGTGTGTTCTCTATGGTCCCCCAGCTGGCCACCAGGATCCCCTCTTTGCTAGTTCTTTGATATGCAGGTATGCCCAACCTCCATTCTACATGGTGTTCCAATTTTATTTTCCGTGGCGGGCATTTAAGAAACCGCCACAGAAAATAGGTGGCCTGGCACCCCCTCCAGCCAGGGGAAAAACCACCACGGTTAATCGATTAACCGTGGCGGACATTGTAAAATAACCGCCACGGTTAATCCTATCGTGGCGTGGCGGGTATGTAAAACCCCGCCACGGTAAATGGATTAACCGTGGCGGTTTTTCTTAATTAGCCCGCCACCTAAAATCGTGCCCAAAACCATGAGCCCAAAGGCCCATTTCGGCGAGGACAAATATATATATGAGCTCTCCTAGGGTTTCCTTTCACTTCACCCCCCTCTCTCTCTCATCTCACCTACTCTCTCTCTCATCTCATCTCACCGACACCGGCCCTCCCTCTCCCTTCCCCTTCCTCTCTCCCGGGTGGGCGACATCGGCCTCCCTCTCCCTTCCCCTTCCTCTCCCAAATGGGCGAGGCGACACCGGCCTCCCTCTCCCTTCCTTCGATGATGGAGCCGAGCGGGCGGAGGCCCAGACGAATCGCGCGGCCGGGCGGCGATCGACTTTCAGCGGGCGCCGGATCGAAGTTCATGGGCGGCGGATCGACTTCGTGGCGGCGGATCCACTTCGCGGCGGCCGGATCCATTCCAGGGGCGGCCGGATCGACCGCGGGCGGCGGATCGACTTCGGCGGGCGGATCCACCGCGGCGGCTCCTCTTCCTCGACCGGCCGCCGGTGGCTGGATCTCATTGCCGTGGTGGCCAGATCCGTGGCCGCTGTGGCGGATCCGGCGGCGGCGCTGGCAAGACGTCGGCGGCGCTGGCAAAGACGCCGGGCGGCGGATGGGCTCGCAAACGGGCTCGATGGCTCCGGCGGGCTCGTTTTTTATTTTATTTTTTTCATTTCATTAACCGTGGCGGGCAAAAACCGCCACGGAAGTTGCTTCATTTTACGTGACCCTATGTCCGTGGGGCAAAAAAGACCCGCCATAGAAAAATTTTGCCCGCCACGGAAGTTCTTTTATGTAGTAGTGTTTGTCAAACCGCTATAAATAGCAGAGGGCGGAGGGAGGGACAAAAAAATGACTAAGTCTTGGGTGATTTACAATTCCATGACACGGCGGTTGCGAAATTTGCCGTGCCGCCTCCTACCCAATCTCCTTCGGTGCTCGGGCCGGTGCTAGGGTTTTTGCCATGGCGGATGGCGCCGTCCTCTCCGGCCCGTGCTCCTGTGCTCCCCTAACCTAGTCGTGTGCTCCTCCGCTCTTCGACCTCCTCTCTAATGACCTCTTGCGGGGCTAGGGTTTGGGGGGCATGGCGGCCCGCCCGCCCTCGGCCGGGCGTGCTCGTGTGCTTCCCTTGACCGGCGGTGTTCTCATACGCTCTTCAACCTCCTCTCCGACAACCTCTCGCCCGAGGGCTAGGGTTTGAGGCGCACGGCTGCGGCTACCCTCGCTATCCCATGCTTTCGTCGCGCTCCTCCGGGCCGACCATGTGCTCCTCCTCTCTAACCTCACGGGGCTACGGTGTGAGGCCATGCATCTGCCGCCCTCGTCGGCCCCGTGCTCATGCTCGTCCTCTATAACATCCTCTGTGATCGTGTGTTCTCTATGGTCCCCCGCCTGGCCACCAGGATCCCCTTTTTGTTAGTTCTTTGATATGCAGGTATGCCCAACCTCCATTCTTCTACCCTGCAGTTCTTGGGTAGTATTGTGATTGACCTGAAATGTTTACCAAAGTGGAATGTGCAGTGATGTTTTATTTTTATGCTACTCGATGGGGTTAACTCCCTTCCATGAGTTTGGCCATAGAACTCTACTCAATTGGCGCTACTCGTGGCAGTGAAGACTTCATCGGAAGCATTGGCCAGAAGTGCCCAAAATAACTAGCAGGTGAAGAAGAAACAACAACACCCTCGTCTAGGCCTCAGTGGCTACGCTGGCATGGAAGAGGTGCTTTGGAAGATGGATGCAGAGGCTAAAGCTTCCAAAAATATGAAAGTGACGAATTTAAGGCCACACCTCCGTAATTGGATATATGTGAGGAGTGTGGACTCATCTGGTAGTAGTCTCAAGTTTGCTAAGTCGAAGACTGGAGAGGTAGTATCAAGGATACTAAAATATGCTGAAGACAAGGAGAAGGGGCACCTTCTAGAGAGAGGGACGAGTTTAGCCTTGGCTTGGGAAACCCCGAGCACACAAGCATACTAGAGAGGCTTGGGAAACTGACGACCTAGAAGCACAAAGTCGTAGAGGACTAGCACATGTACAAGAAACATGACAAAGACCGAGAGTCTAATCTTGAGCTCAAGTGAAGGCTATAGTTGCAAAGGCATTGGAGGAGCAAGGATTGTCCATAGAGCCACGGACACTAATGGGGCCGCTGGGAAAACTATGTGTAGTTGGCAGCCCTCCGAATGTTCCGAAAGCAGCCAAGGTTCCACTACAACAACCACAACCGCCGTTGATCACATATGTGAGCCAACTAGTTGCACCTTTTGGTTCTCATCAGCAAGCAAAACACAATGATTAAGGTGGCAAAGGGTGTGGCACATCCTTCAGGCGGCTTGTGGCACACAAATGACATCCCCGCAAGACTACACTAGAGTCGAGGTGAATTCCGTGTAGCCTGAATTCGTGATGTGGAACATAGAACACCCGACTCCTATGGCGCTGGTGTTACTTGGAGATGTCATCAACCAGTTGATCCTGTGGCACAAAAAGGGCATTGTATTGACCTGCTTCACGCACGAGAATATGAGGATGTGCCTGAATGGGAAGTTCGAAGCAAGATTCCCATCAAGGTAAGGGAAGTCTTTGTTCCAATGACTGACATCACAAGTATTCACAACTGGCATTCCCATGAACAGTTCAAGCCTGAGAACCTAGTTAAGGAAGTACCAACCCATGCTTCTAAGGAGACCGACAATAGCAAACTGCACCAAGAGGCAAAGAAGTATCCAAATGTTGAAGCCAATGGTCAGAAGATTGCCTAGAAGAGTATAAGAGAGGCAAACATTTCATGCCAAACTGGGTCATCCAGCGCATGCCATTTGGAATGAGAAGATTACATGATTGGTACTTGCGTGTTGTCCCAACAAAGCTAGAGATCATACAAGCAGAGTACCTTGTTGGCACATTTGGAAGCCCAGCTGGGACAATTGTCTTTGACTTCAATGACGTCCAGACATGCTTTCACCTCAGATCAATGGAAATTGCAAGTGGTTCCTATAATCCTTGCGCTCTCGATATGATATGAATGTAACTCTTGGATTTTGTTGTAACTAACCCATGCCATGATTTGTAGAATGCAAGTGCACATTGTGAAAAAATGCCAATCCTAAAAGTCAGGGTATATAGGCCCTCAACCTATAGCTAGCACAAACAATTTTTGATTACCCCAAAAAGTGGAAACTAGATGGCAAAGAGCTAGCTGCTAGAAAGATAGTTGCGGAGAAAGATAACATCCAAGCGCAGAAAATAAGGGAAGAGTCCCTTAAGGTTTCGGCATACATTTTCATATCTTTTAAGCATCTCCAACATAACAAACTTATCTATTTATTCTATGATTGAATTCATGCAACGACCACTAGATTTCTATAGGCATCAGTGTCGAGATGAGCATGGCATGGGTCTATGATTCTGCATATTTTGACCTACACACATACAAAGACTTCATAACAATTATCAAGATGTATACATATCAACAATAATCCTCATTAGCTTATGTGTTTGTATAAATACTTTAACGTTCACTTTTGCATACTAACAAGTTGCATTTGCTAAATCATTCGAACAGGGCATTCAGGCACTATGTCAAATGGCATCATGGAAGGCATTGTCCAAACAGGAAGGAAAGGTTGGCTGTCAAAACTCTATGTTAGGTAAGTGTAACTTACTTTGGCACTCCATTACGTAGCTGTTAATAGCATTACTTAAGATTTCCATATATGAAACACACACAATTCCCCAAGCAGAGGCTTGGGAGTCTACATTGTGGATATTACATTATGTAGCATGATGAGTAACACCGCTGCCTACAGGAGACACCCTAATTTGGTAAATTTGAATCTCTTCACTTGTAGTACAAATACTTAGCTTATTTTATGGAATACTAGACCTAAACTTGTTCTCTTGTGGTGGAAAGGACAGAAAAACCAGAGAAGGGACCCATACAAGGATGGCAAACTCTTAGAGCTCTTCGGCGACCTTTGCAACTTCATATTGGATGAGATTGTTCATGTCAAAGGCACTTAACATGACCAAGCTTCCGACTTAGGTAGTGATCCTAAGTACCAACACCTGCGTAAGCTTGAAAGGCTAGGTCGTTGATAAAAATGTGCATGCAATTTGACTTATGGAACAGTTTGGACTTGTGGAACGGTTTGTACTTGTGAATTATGACCATGTAATGATGGATTGTATAAATTCTTGTGAGTTGGACTTTATAATGTGATTGTGTTTGTGGATGCATATATGTTGCTCAGATTTGAGTTTGAATCACACACACATGTTGTGGTCAGATTTTGAATTATATATTTGATTTTTTTTGGGTTGGAACATGCACTCCCTAAATAGATATATAGGGCGGCTGGTATCCCCGGCCGCCCCTATAAATGCGGCTCAAAATACCAGCCACCCTACAAACCATTTGTAGGGGCGGTCAGGGTTTTGTAGGGGTTGCCAGGGAAGCACCCCTACAAATAGCTCATTTTAGAAACACCCTGGCAGGGGCGGTTCGCTGAGCCAAACCATCCCCAACCACCCCTACAGTTGCTTCTTGTGTAGTAGTGACGATGCTCACCGCCTTCGCACGCCATTGGTTGAAGCTTGTGTGCCTCATGCCGCATGCCTGGCGGCCTTGAGCTAAGCTTGCTGCTGTCAGATTCGTGGATATGGCAACAAAGGCATGCATCGGTGTATGCCACTGTAGTGAGGCGTGCGACATGGTGGGGGAGGAAGAAATAAGAGGGTGTCATCGACAATGGCGAAAACAAGGAATTGTTGAGCGGCGTAGGCGGTAACCGGCCATGGGCAACCCGTGCAAACTACCCACAACGTGGACGTCGCAGATGTTAGCCAATTGCAGACAACTTGGGCGATGATCATGTCATTGATGAGCACTTGAGCTCGCTTCCCTCGACGCAGACATCGTCAGCATTGGCCAGCAACACCCTGAAATTTGCACTTTTGAAAATAGGGACGAAATGCTTTATTTATGAATTTATGTGGTCATGGAACATAGGGAAATAAAACTTTTATCAAATTAAAATTCATCATAGTGTTTAGAAACATGTTTGTGCATACATGCTGATGCATTATTATTTTTGTAATGTCTGGTTTTGTCTAATAGAGAAGCTGTTTTCAAAATCAGTTTGCAAATGCATTTGAAAACCGTTCAAAATAAAATGGGAAAAAGTTTTCAATCCTTTCCGTGGAAATCTGGCCCGTAGGCCTGTTTTCTATCTATATATCTACCTATCTCAGCCTGGCAGCTAAGTACTGGCCTTTTCTCTCTTTTCCTTGCTCTCGGGCCCAAGTGGTAATTTTTCTTTTCTCCTTGGCCCGATCATTTTTCTCTATCAGGTGCACAGCGCAGCGCTGAGCCGTCCCTCGGCCCAGACCAGCAGCTCCCTTCTCCTCTCTTGTCACTGACACCGGACCCGCTGACGTCGTTGTCCTCAGCTCGGACTCGAGCTGGACATCGCATCGACCACACCCGTCCACCCGGTTCCATCTCGTCTCGGAGAAATCCGCTCACCCGCGCCCTATAAAGCTTAGCGGCCGCGTCCGCACCATCTTTTGCAACCTTAATCCAAGCAACCGCCTCGCCACCCGAGCAACAGCCAACAAAGCAGCCGCAAAGCCCTAACATCGCCGCCGAGCTCAATTCGCCGAAACTACAAAAGTGCAGCCGCCGTGAACCTCCCTTGCCGCCGCTTCACCGCCGCCGAGGGTTGTGTTGTGTGCCTCGCTTCGCATGCAAGAAAGTAAGGGGTCCCTCCGATGCGTTCCTCTCTCGCTCTGCGTCGTCTTCGCGTGTACGCCGTCGAGGCCAATCCGCTCGATCAAGCATAGAGCCACCGACCACGCCCCAAGTCTGCAGGCCCGCCGCGAGTCCTGATTGCCCGCCGCCGATGTGTTCGTCACAGAGCGCCTCTCCACCGTTCGAGAGCTTCACACCAAGGTGACGAAGCCATAGGTTCCATCTTCTACCTATCGCTCTCTGTTGCTCACGCGATGCAGTTGAACTTCGCACGCAGGAAGCATCAGTCCATGCCCTAATGAACCGGGACGTCCTTGTCGTGCCTTCATCATCGTTCAGTAATCGCTAGGTGAGCTCTCATCCTCCTTTTCTATCTTCCCATTCCTTTGTTTTCATCGAGCTCCAGCAAAGCTTCATCGCTGGCCATGGCAGAACCTTCCGTGCTCCAATTTAGATTGATGACATCATTTGTTTTCTTGTGGTTTTCCTTCACAAAAACAAACCAGCAAATACAATGGAAAATACACTTATACACATAACCATCATGTGCCGTCCAATCTAAGATCTATGGCCCAGATTAGAGCATACCCCTTCACCAGGCTTTTTGCTAAAGAAGAGACCCCCACGTTCTCCTAATTTCTGCACCGGATCCTCACATGTTTAACCCAGTTTTATTTATTCTATTTTGAAATGAACTTCTCTATATTTACAAAACTGCCATCAAATTTCAAAACTCCATAACTTTTGCATTTTAAATCCGATTAGATCTGTTCCACTTGCGTTAGGTTTGTATTTTCATAACCTACATGTTTATCTCACTGTTAATCATGTTTTCAACTTTTGAAATTTTGAGTTTCTATTTAATTTATTATTTTATTAAGGCAAATCTTGTTTATTTCATAATTACGCCCGTGTGATCGTCGTGACAGCTTGGTTTTATAAGCTTTCGAACTTGTTTTTCTATTGCTTGGTGTACTGCCCTATTTATATCTTTGTTTGCTATGCATGATTGGATCCATATGTTTGCATGTTGCTGATTGCAATCAAGTAGACAGTGAGCTTTACGTCGGTGATCTGCAAGAGGTTGATGATCAAGAAGGATTTCTTTGAAGCCTTGGACTTGAAGAAGGATCTGTTATTAAGGCAAATATAGTTTTGGGATATGCTAGCTTTAAACCATGATCTTATAGCTTGCTTAATGTTTATGCAATGAATGTTAAAATGAATATTTGGCAATGTGATGATTTGAATGTATTAGAGGCTCCGGGATTTATAGTATAATTACGAGGTTCATATGGCTCGACTTTAGTTCCTTAAAGATCATTCTAGTAGCAAGTTGATATAGTGCAGAATTGGATATAGTATGCCCCCTGTCCCGTAATATATGAGTATAGGCTGCGAGTTATGTGCCATATAGGAAGGGTGGGTCCTATATCGGCTTAATTAGCGCCCTAGCTTGTTAGGCGAACCTTTGTGGGATTCATAGTGGTTTTGGGTGTATGGGAAGTCATGAGCCTGTGTATTTAGGAACCACGACTCATAGTGAAAGTGTACACCTCTACATAGAGTTTATCAAACTGATATACTAGCCTTGCCCAAGGACACCGGCGGCCTTGAAACTCTTTATATCAATAATGATGACTTCTATTTGCTAACTGGTTCATAGTTATTGGTTTATGCTATACATTATTTATGTTATAATAATCATGGGTTTTGGGTAAGATATTGCCTAGCTATTCTCGTTGAGTACAACATGTGCTCACCCTTGCTATTTCATCCCACCTTTGGAGGAAGTTAGGCTTGTGATCAACCCGGTCGGTCGGTCCCTATGAAGTCTACATCGAAGGAAAGTTGAGTGTCTTTCCATTTGTTTGCTAACTAAGGTTATATTCTTTTATATTATATTCGTTATATTTCAAGCATTGTGAATTGATACTACCATTTATTTGTAATTATATGTGAGATTTGACTTTCGGGACTCACATACGGTGTAAATTCGGGTTTGTCCTTAAAATCGGGTGTTACTCATGTTTTTTATCTCATGTAAAAATAATAGTAAATAATAATACAACATGATGAGCATTTGAATCATTCATCCTTTTTCGAAAAACAAAGATTTGTACTACCAAATTATTGATGTAGATTAGACTTATTCTTATTAAAATCTTTATGAGCCGATGCTCCAACTATTTGAATGAAGAATTAAAACTTCCAACAATTTATTCTCTAATTCAGTCTAAAAATATTTATCTTTGCAATTCCCAATAAGAACTATCATGTTGGAAATCGAGAGAGGTTTCCTGTCATAACCATCAACTGATATATTAATGCTTAACACATTGGAAACTAATACTAACGTTAACTTTTATTTATAGTCGGTCATCATAAAATATATTATAGAATTAAAAATTTTATAAAAAGGATAAAACATAAATAGATATGTTTCCTCGTCCTTGTCGTCTACTATGATTTTTTGTAGTTTTTTTCTCACATTGAAACACATGAGCTTGTTTGCTAGTATTTGATGATGTAGGATATATTCTCTCATTTTAAGAGCCTATCTAAGCACTTTTGCATTGTGCATGCCCTTATAGGACACAAAAAATAACAAATGTCCGGTCCAATCTTGATGGTTAGTGAAACAAATTTGTATATGAAACCATGAAAAAAATATGACTCCTATTTTTAATTGATTCAATTTTTGGTTTTGCTAAAGTCCTTACAGTAGATGAAAGCCCAAGTTTGGCTTTCGATAATTAATGAAACCCTAGGACTAACCTTTGATCTAAGTGTGTGAATTAGATAAGGTGGTCGAATCCAAGTGGTGGAGCTAGATGTTGGTCCATGGAGATGATGATGGACATAGATAATCAAGTGCTCCATATTTGGAAAAAGAAGAAAGTGAAAAACAAAAATGAGCTCATGGCAAAGGTATACTTGATATGGCCAATTTTATTTGCATTCAAGACGCCATAGAGAGTGTGAGTGACTTGGGATCGATAGTCGTACTATTAAGAGGGGATAAATCTTGGTAATCGCGGTTATAAAGTGCCACTAGGTGATGTCATTCATGCATATGCATTAGGAACTAGTTTGGACTAACTTAATCCTTGAACAAATTCTTTGAAATATGCTAACACACGTGCACTATATATGGTGAGACACTTTGTGGTTGGCTAGTTGGAAGTAAGGGTGAAGAGAAACAAGAAGAAAAGAGTCACTTAACTAGACGCAGTCCTTGTTGGGACTGGACGCGTCCGGTGATTTGACCGAGGCAAGGGCAGCAGAGACGCGTGACATTGGTACAAAAAGCTCTCAACCATTGTATTTACACTTTCCTAGCATTACTTGTGTAGAGAGCTAATGCTTGGCTAGTTAGTGTAATTAGTCTCTAATTAGCTCACTAGTGTAGAAGTAGAGACATAGCCATTGTGTGCCATAGAGATTATAGTTGACTATATTTGTTGGATATATTTCTAATGCTTGGCTTGCAACACACTCACTAGAGCTCGGCGAACTCGCTTACACCATTTGTCTTACTAATCAAGTTGCTCTAATGTTTTGTAGAAATTTTTATTAGACTATTCAGCCCCTCTAGCCATTTAGGACCTTTCATATAACCTATATGAAAATTATTGTACTGAATTATATATTCTCTTTTGTCAGCCTGAAATAGAATCATACATTACCTTTTGGCACCCTAGGGATGGTTAGAGTGGTTGAATTCTTGCAAGGACCCAGGGCTGATGAACTTGCTTTGCAAACAAATCCGGCGGATTCATCACAAGCATGATTTTTCGCCCTTGGAAGGAGAAATTGAGAAAACCCCGTGATGGATTCTCAGATCTGCATCATTTCCTTTGTTTGTAGTGTTTGATTTCTTAGCAATATCATCAAGTATACCTAAGAATCATTCTTACAAAGTTTAAGATTTTTGTGGAGGACTTTTGGTTGGGTTTTGGATATTTTGGGATCGATTGCTATTGGGTTCCTGGATGTAAGAACCAGCCGGGCCAATAGTACCAACAGGAAGCCAGTTTGGACCAAGTCCAGCCGGCCTGATCTGCCTTTGTCCAGACAGCAACAGCCAGGCCATTCCCACTCGCCAGCCCGTTTCAGGACCGGACAAATGAGCTCTGCCAAACACAACCTATCTAGGAACACAATTGTCTCATGTACTCGGATGGCTCAAAGAAAATTAATAACATTTCAATTGCCAAGAAACTTGTTTTTGGTATATGCAAATTTGAATGTAAACAGGGATGAAAGTACATATACCTTGTAAACCTCAGCAAAGCCACCCTGACCGATTTTGTTCTGATTGGAGAAATTGTCTGTGATTTCTCGGAGAAGTGAAAATGAAATTGCCACCGGGTTAGCTTGCTTATCTTGTAAAATTGTTTCCAGCGTGGAACGATCGCCAACTTGGGCCATCAACAACACTAATGAAAAGATAACCTTCGAAAGCAAAAGGAGGAAACAAACATACGTTATGAAAAAAATATCAAAGAGATTTGAAACCTATGACAGGTTTGGCTACTGGTATATATGGAGTCTCCGTCCTAATTCAACTAGGAAAAGGAAGGAGCAAATAGAGCTGCAGTTTGGGTGCTCCGCATGGTTCCACTACAGTAGTGGTGATACAGTTGCGGGAGCAGCGCCGAGCCTCACCAAATTGCCCCTAAACCTTGTTTGTAATAATAAAGCTCTTAGTTCACACCTACGTTGGTAGAGACATACATACCACTACTAGGACACTACAAAATCTCTTAAGGCCTTGTTTGGATGTTTGATTTTTTTTTTTTTTTTTTTTTTTGCGAAAGATTTGGATGTTTGATTGGTATCAAACTGAATACATCTAAACAAAACCTAAGTGTGCTCGTGGAGCATGTGTATATATACTCTCTTCTCCTTATTTATAAGATAAGCCAGGGAATTTCAAAAAGAAAAGGATGCACTATGTTCTGAAGGTGATGCAATCAGATCAGAATGGTCTACAATAGGTAAAACCAGCAGTTTGTCGTTTAAGTTTCGACAGACATATAGACACACACATACATATATAAAACATGGACGTACGCACCTCTGGGAAGTATTCTCTCCCCGGGTTAGACAAGCGTCCAGGCCAGGAGGAGAGCTGGCAGATTATATGTTGGTGGTACATGGAACGATGAAGCAACAAAATCTTTGTGAGTTTTTCTCCGTTCCCACCATCTCAACAGCCTTATGAGTGACTCTTATAGGCGTTCTCCAGCAACAGTAATGCGTGTTTTGTTTCCAACTTGAGAATTCAGTCTAACAGTAGCCATTCGGCCGGCCACGTCGCTGGAATTCTCCCGTCCACATGCTTCTCACGCGCCCGCAAAATATCTTCGCCCACCTCCTTCTCGATCCAGAAGAGCCCAGAAGCCTCTTGTCATTCTCCCGGCATAAAAAAAAAACGTGTCTTCTCCGTCGCTCCCTCTGCTCCGCTCCGCTCGCGCCACCTCCAAGCAGTGCGCCGGTGCGCCGCGCCGGACCGCCCGACTCTCTCCCTTCCTTTTTCCCTCTTATTCCTTCCATTTCCTTATGCTTATTCCTGAATACATTTGACATTGTCAAGTAGTTTCTCCGTTCTAAATCATAGTCGTTTGACTTTTTTTAATCCCTAAATTACCACTCATCTTATTCAAAAAAATTTATATAAACACAACCAAATTTAAATATCTTGAAGAACTTTTATTAATAAAGTAAGACACAATAAAAGATATGATATTTTGTAAATTTTTAAAATAAGAAGAATGGTTAAATTTAGGGTTAAAAAGTCAAACAAACCGTGTGTGGAACGGAGTTAGTACGTGTCAACCTTGATTGAAACCCGGCTTCAAAGACCGACCTAATGCTCTCACTATCATTAATGACAACTATGCCTTTTAAAAGTCATCTAGTCGGTACAAAGACGCGTCATCATGGCTTGCTAATCAGGCACACGCACACCTCACATGGACATAAGAGCAAGTATTATAATCTGTTAAAGAAGCCCTTTGTAATAAATCTTTACAGCCTTCTCCCTTCACCCATACAATAGTTAGCTCTTTCTATTTAATACAGGATCCACTTGTCTATCCCACATATTGTCTTGGTTCTTGTGCCCAAACCTGTAATTTACAGCCAGCCTTTCTCCTCTTCTCCCTTCTCTCCTCCACATCAAAAATTTAGCCGTTTGGCTTACAACCCGCCATAATACTTGCTCTATGAATAAAAAGACAAAATGAGAGTATCCCACACGACTACACACCCTGTGTCTTTTTTTTTTGACAAGAAAGCATTAGCTATTTAGCTAATACAATCACAATTACCTTCCCGTGTAACCAGGCTATCCACGTAATCAGAATTACCTTCTCGTGCAACCAGGCCATCCACGTCATCACAAAACTACAGTAAAACAGTAACTTTCCCTCATTAGTCCACGTATCAACTCCTCACTGGCCGGGCGGACTCCTCCACGGAAAATATCTTGAGCCTGGAATCTTCCACGGCGATCTCCTCTTTGACTGCCGCTCCTCCTACCACCGGAGCCAAAATCCATGGCACCAATGGCGTCTGCATCCCCACTCTCCCCCCCGTAACACCAATCACTCGAGCCAGATCTCCCTCGTCAACTGCCGCTGCTCCACTCCATCCTCGACGCTGCAGGGGGTGTGTCCGCGGTTAGGGTGCAACCCGGCATCCCAGCGGTTGGGGGGCTCCGACGACCGCTGGTCCCGCGGGGGTCCCGGCGGCGGTGAACGCAGCCTCGAAATCGCCGGCGGTCGGACCATCCTACATTGTTGTGGTTTTCGCCCCCACCGCCTCCCCTCTCCGCGATTGTCGTTCTTCTTCAGGTTTGCCTTATCCTCAACCTTATATGCTCTCCGCCTCTTTCTTGTTCGCTATCTATCTATCTATCTATCTATCTATCTATCTATCTATCTATCTATCTATCTATCTATCTATCTATCTATCTATCTATCTATCTATCTATCTATCTATCTATCTATCTATCTATCTATCTATCTATCTATCTATCTATCTATCTATCTATCTATCTATCTATCTATCTATCTATCTATCTATCTATCTATCTATCTATCTATCTATCTATCTATCTATCTATCTATCTATCTATCTATCTATCTATCTATCTATCTATCTATCTATCTATCTATCTATCTATCTATCTATCTATCTATCTATCTATCTATCTATCTATCTATCTATCTATCTATCTATCTATCTATCTATCTATCTATCTATCTATCTATCTATCTATCTATCTATCTATCTATCTATCTATCTATCTATCTATCTATCTATCTATCTATCTATCTATCTATCTATCTATCTATCTATCTATCTATCTATCTATCTATCTATCTATCTATCTATCTATCTATCTATCTATCTATCTATCTATCTATCTATCTATCTATCTATCTATCTATCTATCTATCTATCTATCTATCTATCTATCTATCTATCTATCTATCTATCTATCTATCTATCTATCTATCTATCTATCTATCTATCTATCTATCTATCTATCTATCTATCTATCTATCTATCTATCTATCTATCTATCTATCTATCTATCTATCTATCTATCTATCTATCTATCTATCTATCTATCTATCTATCTATCTATCTATCTATCTATCTATCTATCTATC